>CM076579.1:1581238378-1581766767 GCA_034641835.2 Pinus albicaulis
AACTTTGCGATAACTTTACGACAAGTCCAACATTAAAGATACACTTTGCAACGACCGTGATGACACTTGTGCGACAATGATTAAAAATTTGGGAATGAGTGTGACATGTGTTTACATGGTAAGATACACTCATTTTCATGAATATAAACCCTTGAAACCACCAAAATGACCTTATAAACATTGTGCAAAAACTAACATACGTAAAGATGAAATTTACTATAGGAAGAGAAAAGGGAGAGCGACAATTGCGATATGTGAATGATATTGAAAGAGACACTTGTGATATGCAAACGATATTGAAAGATACACATGCCATAATGAAGATAACATGAAAACATCACTAATTGATGTGAAAGAAAGAAAGAGACACAGTCGAAAGAATGAAAACGACACTCACGAAAATGAAGGTGCATAAAAGCGACAGTTTGAAAAAATCACCAAAATAGAAGTACAAAATCAACCAATAGTGAGGGACTGCCAATGACAGTGTGCATTGAATATCAACATGGATTGAAAATTACACAAAAAATTTCTTAACAAATTGTTTTTATGATTGTTCAAACTTGCGTGGAAGAATGCATTCATGGACTCATTGCAAACTGAGCATGTGTGAGAAAGTGAACTCGATAAATCAAGAAGTGACCACAAAATGACTGATCGAAAGATCCACAGTAGGCTCCAAAATCCAAGTATAGGAAAATTTTTGGAGGGTGTTTATCGCAAAAACAACAGGTACTAGGTTCTCACACTTCATTCAATTCTATCAAAAAACTTCAGGTCTCATATAATCTTTAAAATGTTGAATATATACATTAGTTCTTCATCACAAGATATGAACCATATAAATTTCTATGCAAATTCCTACGATTATCAAAATCGAACAGGTCGGCTCTATGGTGAGATCCATTCTTCTATTATGTATAAAAATATAGACTCCTTCATGTACCATTTCTTCATAAGACCTAAAATATCTTGATATAGTCCTTGTTTCTATATATGTTGATGTCATATCTATGAGCTTCATAGTTCTATCATATCCTAGAGATGGGTTACATCAACTTTTTTTTCTAAATTCCTTAGATATTATCACTTCAGAACTCATGATTAAAGTGCCTCAAAGTTTGGATACTTCATTATTTTGGGTGCCAGAAATATCTGTTGGTTTGTAGAAAGCTTGGATGTCATGATTTCTTGCAGTTTCCTTAAGACTCACATCATTAGAGACCATAGAATTATTCATACAACTTCTACGCCTTTGAAGTTATTTATAAGAATTTTCATTTTCCTCAGATATGAGTTACTACAATATATAATGTCAACTCTTAGTCTTTGTAAATCATATTTATAAACTCTATTATGTTCTTCCCACAGATCTTCTTATTAATAAAACTTGAATCAACTTCACAATTCACACTACTCATAATTTTTTTATACCATTGTAAGGGTCAGATGATTTTCATAGTATGTTAAGATCTTTATTGTCACAGGTCCACATTTTAGGAGATATATTACATCTTTATTGCAGAGAGATATGTATCTCAGAATAGAAGATGCTACTGAAACTTAGATGCCTTGAATATAGTGTAATTATTCACAGAGTAGATCTTCAAACTACCAACAACAAGTATAATAATATCATTCTTGGTCACAAATGTCTCTACTCTTATAAGTTCGGATGACTTCCACAAGATCTAATATTCTATCTAGGATTATCATGATGTCTTCACATTTCTCCAGAGATATCCCTTGTTTTCATACTTGATCAAGAGTGTATATTTCTTAAAATTTGGTTTTTAACTATATCTCATATAGTAATAAACTTAGGCCTTCTATACAAGTAGATGTCATTCATTTTCTTGAGTTCGGATTTCAAACAGGGAATAGTCCTTGGAGCAATATAGAATCCAAACCTTTTCTTTAGTTGAATATTGTAGACTTATAATAATTATCTTCTTCATAAGGATTGGTTACTTCTTCAATGATGATGAACCTACTACAATAATATCTTCAAGAAAATGCCCACAAAAATTGATCTCCAAAATTCCTTCTAGTAACCTTAGCTTTGATACCATGTTGATAAATAAATATGGTTATGTATTGGAGTTGATTTATCTGTCATGAAAATTACTTGTGAATTTTTTGGCTTCTTTATTAAATTTTTTTGCTGTCTTCTTTCATCAAGAAATTACCAAAATTACAAAACATGAATATCACAAGAGACAAACAACATAAGGATATAGGCTCCAAGCCATGGAAAACCCACACAAGGGAGAGAACCCAAACAACTTCTCTTCTTGTAGAATCAGATCAAAGTGAGATATCCAATACCTAAGACTAATATAAGAATCCAACCTCCAAGATGCCAATTCAATCCCTCCAAATTGTGTATCATCATGGTAGAACTTATCAATCTCAGGAGATAACATTAATCTCAGCCACATCAATCTTAGTCACATATTCCACAAAGAAATTTCATTTATCTCAGATCATATCTCCACCAAGAACTCATATTATCTCCCACAAAAACCTCACATTATCTCAGATTATCTTTCACGAAAAATTCACATTATCTTATGTACACAATCCAAAAAACTCGCATTCCTTTGTAGACATATGGGCTCAGGAAAATTGAATTTCTTCATAAGGGTGTAGCCTATGATATTCACACATATTCCTCAGAACTATTCACAAAAAACATTAAATGTCTTTCCATTTTGGTGGAGGAAACTTTATGCCAATATAAAGTTGTTTTCATATGCGAAAAGAAACATACTTTTGAGTGGTCTAACTTGTAACCCTAGAGGGCCGATTTGGCTTCTTGAGGTGAATTGACCCAAAATACATTTTTGAAAATTATTTTCTCTTTTTCTTTACAATAAGTCCAAATAGGACTTTGACTCAATTACAGTTATTTGACTCAATAAATCCTAGAAGCATGGAGAACATGCTTAACTAATGAAATAATAATAATTTATTTCTCTTCTTTTACTTATACATGAAATACATAATGACACAAGTACCATTATAATTATGAAGAACGAACACATTTGCATTTTTCCAACACTCTTATGTTAATGTGATGACAACTTCTTGTTATGCTACAAATTGTTATGGTACACTGCTAAATGTTTGTTTATTGATGAAATGTTTTGAAATGTTAAGTTTTCCATTATAATGATTCACCCCCGCCTCTTAGTTTGATCTTTGGTGTAACATTGTAAACTCATACAACCCAAGGACCTTGCTATGAGGCATCATATTGATTGTAGATTCAATTTCCTCATACGATATCTCCCTAAGAAGTGTCGCATTTTTATCAACTGTTATGAGTGATGGAATACACCAAATGACCTTCTATATAGCTCCCTATTTTCTCCCCTCTGGCTCAAAAAGAATGTTATTGAAGAAATGAGTTAGGTCTCGGGATATCTCCTAATGAGTTTCTAATATTCTACCATTAGAACCTTTCAAAGAAGAGATTCTATAATGGTATATGTGCTGAAGCATAGATTTATGAAAAAATTTGTGTTATTTTCCCCCTTTTTACCCATTGAATTTGACATTTTTTCATCCACATAATTTCCTCTTAATTTTTCAATCTTCTGTTGCTTTTAAAGTTTCATAATCTTCCTTGATTAGATTCTCCTAATGACCATAAGAATATATTATTTTCGTATCTCTACCATTTTATGCTCCAGTTTCCTTTTTTCTTCCAAAATGTTACCAAACCACCCCTTATTCCATCCCTTTAGTTTTCCATTAATGTGTTTCATCTTTTGCTATAGAAAAAAATTGTTGATCCATCGATACTCCATATCTTCTCCCACCACTTCTGGATATTTTACAGAAAATCAAGGTGTCGAAACCAAAAAATTTCAAATCTAAAAGGGTGCTTCTAGGGGTGAGCCTTTAGCTCTATGTTGAGACATTTAGAAAAATGATCCAATCCATGGCTAGGAATGATGGAAACTTCAATAAATAAATAATATACCATAATGTGTTATGATATTAGGAGGTTATCTAACTGTTTTGCAATTTTTTTTGGCCCCTTGCCGGTTATTCCAAGTGAACAACCCATTGAATGTGTCCACCTCAATGAGGTCCATGGATTCAATGGTTTCCTGTAACAAAAATGCATATGCCTCAAGCCTCCAGACTCCCCCCCTTATTTTCATCTAACAACTTGATGAGGTTGACATCTTCCCCAAGAATCCATGGAGAGAGGGATATCAAATTTCTAGTATGAGAGATCGATTTAAGAACCAACGATTTATCATAAAGGAGATTCAGTCCATAAACATTAGAGAGATGAAAAACCTCCCCCAACCTAATAGCATGGAATTGAATTTTCAAAACTCAAAATGTGGCAGACATATTGATCACTCTAATATCATAATCATCCCATTATATGACTAGTCCTTCATATTTCTCGTGGGAATCTATAGTAGTTGTTTTACATTTCCTTCATTAATTTCTAGTTAGGTTTGATAGAGTCTCCCATGAAATTTTAATTTCCTAGATCAACATAATTGCAATTTTTTCCTCCACCTATTTATCTCTCAAGAGCCTTTTCTTTCCTTTGCTACTAAGGCCCCTCATATCCCATGATACTATTTTCATGTCTGAGAATTATTAGCACCATAGAGCACCTCCATGATAACCCTAACACGTTTGGAGTTCACCAAATTATGACCTAATTTGTCCAATAATTGTAAATTTTTTTTACGGCCCCACTTTTTCTCCTACCTATGTGGCTTTCTTGGACCTTTCAATCAATGTGCTTGGAACCCCAAGGGCCTGGATCCCGAATTTTATGTTGTTGTTACATGTTTATACTTTAGATATGCTAGAACTAATAAGAAAAATTGATTATCCAAGAGGGTGAATGGGTATTTACATTTCAATTCTTTCATAAGTTTCAGTATAGCGCCAGTCCTCTTAGGCATTATGTGGAGAAAATTGAGGGGAAAATGTGCTTGAGCGAAGGAATTATATGGTGACAAATCAAAAGGAGAAGGGTTTACAGTCGGTTGAGGATTGTGGTTCTACCACAGACAAGGAAGGCCCCATGTTCTCTTTCATTTCAACATCCATTGATTGATCTAGAGTGGAGTTGTTAGAGGTGTTCAACATTACAAGAGGATTGGATCGATTCTATTTCACTACCTTATTATCTATTGCATTCTAACATGGAGGGGGATGATTAGGGTTATGAAAAATCCTTTCAACCACTGTAAACCCATCATTGACTTGAGATGGTGTTGATTATGAGGATTTTGTCTACTTCACTAATGGGAAGTCATAGTATAAATTCCCATACTTGTGACACCTTCTACACTTTAAGGGAATGCTCTCATAGTTGAGTTTCTTCTCCCACAACTCATCCTGGAACTAAATTTTAACTGATTCTGAAAGAGGCTTAGAGATATTCATGTACATGCATATGCAAGCATATGAAATATATAACACCTTCTTCATTTCCTCTGATGCTTTGAAAAAATTCCCTAGGGTAGTGCCTATTCTAGCCAATGTCTCATCTTCCTATACCTCTATCTGTAATGAATACATTAATATCCATGTTGGAGCTGCAGTGAAATCTTATTTTTTAGAACAAATCATTTGGTTCAAAATTTGAGATAAAGTACAGTAGAATTTAAAAAGTACGGTTCATTCTCAAACACTATGTCCCTGTCTTCTAAGCTAGAAAAAATTATGGTGAAAAAACCCTTGAAAGCAAGCTCTAACATGATGTGACCCTTTGCCTTCCATTTATTTTGGACCCATTGGGTTAGGGCTTTTTCAAATGGAAGAATACCCAAAAATTTCATTATGAGGGCATGGTCACACATGTACTGTATATATTCTCCAATTTAAGTAGACCAGATTTCGAATTTAGGATCTATTGCTGCTCTTGGGAAGCAAATTATTGGTCTTCGTTTCTTAGCATGCCTGGAAAATTTTTGCAAGTTTTGTTCATCATTATTTATAGTTGGCCTAGAGAAATTTAAATTTGTAGTATTATGTTGCTCAAGGGTTTTACCATCCACTATAATATGGTTGTAGGAGAGAATGATGCTCCCTCCGATGGCATGTGTCATAAGAAGAGTGGTTGCGGAAAAGAGAATTAGCATGGAACAAGGGTTTTCATATTTTTTCATCTAGGGCTTTGTAGAGAACTATCACTTTGATAACACATATAGTTACAAACATGTGCTTTTGGCATTTTTCTTGGTGATATCGATAACATTGATTTATATATATTTGTTAATAAATATCATTGTGCATATTTGAAAGGTGTGGCTTGACATGTAGTACCTACAACATCTCCAGGAGTATTGGCGCAAAGCCCCATGCTCTATGAGAATATTTCTTCATGATCTCCCTAACTTGTTTGGCATGCCACTCTCACATGGGTCACCCTTTGTACCTCACTGCATTGGGTGAAACCACATTTGGCCCCACCACTAGGTAGGGGGCAATGACATGAGTAGTGGGAGCACCAACAAATTTTGACCCGTGGGCCCTCACACATCAATAAATAACATTGTACACTAACACTTGATATTTGAAGTGGATCCAACCGTCTAGAGATACCCAATGATTGGTGTGATTGTATGGTACTCATTGATGTTGATCCTCCAATCACTTACTAGTGAAAAGTGCCAAACAACCATGACTAACCTTCTCCTATGGTGCATACCCTTTGATTAACAACATTATGAATTTGATTATGACTCTATGAATATGAGGTGATTTAGCATAAGTCAATCCCAACATTTGAGTTTTAGGTTGTTACAAGAATAATCCTTTAATTTTTAAATTTAAGCATATAAATATAGAAAATTACTAAATTTCAAAGAAAAATTTAATTCAATATCAATAATAATGATAATAATTTAAATTATTCTAGTATGTTGTATCAATCATTTGGAAGAGAATATTTAAATTTTTAATAGTTATAAAATAATTTAATAATAAACTATAGAAATGTATTATACATATTTAAAAAAATAAATATATTATTTATATAAGTTAAATAATTTTTTTAAATTAGTTTTATTAAATGTTTTTTTATTAAAATAATTTATAATAAAATATTAACTAATATTAACTCATATAAATTAAATTATTGATAAATATGGATATGCATCAATATATAATAAGTATTAAAACACTTATTTCATGTTACAGTGTCAAAGATTAAAAAAAATAAAAATTAACTAAATTATAACCCTAATTTAAATTATTATTTTTATTATCTTAAATATCTCAATTAATAATAAATCTAATATGGGTCTTGAGAAATCAACCCAATTTACTTAAATTAATTATATCGTGATACAAATAGCTCCAAATTAATATAATACTAAAACACATGGTATCAAACTGTGATATGGTAACAATTTAGAATAATTGCAATGAATATAACATAAGTTCAAATCTTGGTAAGCTAGCTCCTCCCCTCCATGGCTCTACTGCTTGTGTTGGTTTGTGTCTAGGTCAGCATTGTGAAGCATGTGTTTAAAGGACGCTTTCCTATAAAATTAAAGATGCCACATAAATATTTAAAATAAAAAAATGCCACATAAATATTTTTAAACTTCAAAAATATGATTTTAAAGATTATTGATTAAAAGTAACAAGCGACACGTATTTTCAACTGTACGATACGTCTCTTCAACTGTAAGAAGTCTTTTAAATTTTTTTTTTATCACAAAATTTAGCGTCATGGAGGACTTCAACATTTTACAATATTTCTTCCTTCCCGTGTATTGCACTCAATTTTCTATCCGTACAGGCTTGCCACAGAGGATTTTAGTATTTTACAATATTTTAATCATGAGGCCCTGTGACTACTAATTTCCATATGTAAAGTCGTATTTAAAAATTAGCCCACCCCAAATTTTCCACAAGATTTCTCCATCTCTAAACTTCAGTTTTCAAGTATTTTACAATATTTTAATCATGAGGCCCTGTGACTACTAATTTCCATATGTAAAGTCGTATTTAAAAATTAGCCCACCCCAAATTTTCCACAAGATTTCTCCATCTCTAAACTATAAAGTTCACAAGTACGTTTAAACAGGGCTTACAACTATTAAGTTCAGAGGAATTTTTATTATTAGTTTGATCGCAGGATTTTTATTATTAGTTTGATCGTAGTGCTATTAGTGGGGAGATACCTCCCACAGTTGCAAGTCTTGAAAATTTAGTTTTCTATTTCAATCTTTTGAACAATTTATTAGAGGGTCACTTGCTTTTGGAACTAAGTAAGATGACTATGCTTCAACTATAGATATTTCTGCAAATCGGTTAACTGGTTATATTCCAAGTGGGATTGGAAGCTGCAAATAACTACAATACCTAAATCTTTCTTGCAATTCACTTGAAAGTCTAATCCCAAACTCACTTGGTGAACTTCTAACTCTTCAAGACATAGATTTCTCCTCCAACAATTTGTCAGGTGGAATACCCGCTTCATTGGAAAATCTCAAAATGCTCAGCCAATTGAATTTCTCTTTCAACAACTTGTCAGGACAGGCCATGAAAGTTGGAGTTTTCAAAAATCTTAATGCCACATCATTTATGGGAAATCCAGGTCTCTGTGGACCTTGGGTAAATTTGTCATTATGCTCTACTCACAAGCATAAAAGTGTTTCTCATATGAGAAAAGTTGCCATACCTATTATTGCAATTGCAGTCACTATTGCATATATTTTAGTTATAGGAATCTTGTGTAGACTATATCATAAGAGGAATATTCCTATAGAGGTTGGGGCATCCTTAAATGTGGGGCATCAAAGAATTTCCTATGGAGGGCTGATCACTGCAATAGATGGATTTGGCGAAGTCAACTTGTTAGGAGTGGGTACTTTTGGGAAAGTGTACAAAGGGGTTTTGAATGATGGGACACTAGTTGCCATCAAGCTTCTCAATTTGGAAAATGAAGGGGCTCACAAAAGTTTCAAAAAGGAGTGCAAAGTTTTGAGTAGAGTTAGGCATCGAAATTTGATTAGAGTCATAACCTCATGTTCATACCTCCAAATGAAAGCTTTGATATTTCCATTTATGCCAAATGGAAGCTTAGAAAAGTGGTTATATCCTAATGGTGAAGTAGAAAGTGATTTGACATTAATTCAAAGGTTGAATATAGCAATAGACATTGCCCAAGGCATGGTATATCTCCATCACCATTGTTTCATGCAAGTGATCCATTGTGATTTGAAACCAAATAATGTGCTTCTTGGTGAAGATATGACAACATATGTAATAGACTTTAGGATTGCAACCATATATTTTGCAAATAACGAGGATTCAAGTTTCACTTCTATACTTGCACTCAAGGGATCCGTGGCCTACATTCCTCCAGGTATTATTTGAACTAAATGGAATTTCATAAAATGTTATGAGTTTCATATTTTCATTAAATATTTTCAACTATAAACCTTATGATGAGAATGTTTGAATGCAGAATATGGATTGGGTGTACATATCACAACAAAAGGGGATGTTTATAGATACAAAATATTGTTATTGGAGATGCTCATTGGAAAGAAGCCTATTGACAACATGTTTATGCAAGGAATGAACTTACAGAAATGGGTGGGTAACCATTTTCCAAATCAAGTAGGGGAAGTGGTGGACAAGAGTTTATTGAGAGGGGATAGTAAAAGCACTCAAGCAGACAAATATCTTGCTTGCCTCAATTAATCCTTAAGTATGGGTTTGCTTTGCACGCGATATTCTCCTGAAGGACAACCTACTATGATGGACATTGTGGGCACACTCCAATCCATTAGAGACACTTTTCAAGGCATTGGTGACATTTCAAAACCGCAATCAAGTTTCACATGTTTGTTGTGTGATGCAAGTATAGCTCACAACAATACTAGTTCAAGCCAAAGTTCTTCTATATAATAATTTGAGACCATTTTCATTATTTGCATGTAGTATGAATTATATTCCCTTCTTTATTGTTGCAAAACTAGTCTTATTCCCCTCTCCTTTCTATGCACGTATATTGTTCGGCACATGTGGATGTAAAAATAAAGTTACATTATCCTTCCCTTGTTGACGTGTCCCTATTTCCTTTCTATGCACATCTATTGTTGGGCACATATGGATGTAAAAATAAAGTTACATTCTCCTTCCCTTGTTGACTAATAAATTTAGATTATCCTTCCCTTGTTTACTTTTCCCTCTTTGCCTTTTTCTTCCCCATGAAACATTGGGAATTGGCATCCTATATTCATCAATGGATGAGCACAGGAGGGCCTTGGAATTTAATCACCAATTTTCTTCTTTTAAAGAAAAAATTATTTAAGTATCAAAAGTATTGTGTCATGCCAAGTATTTGACTAAGAACCATACTTGTGTGTAGGTGTATGTTGCCTATGTGGGTGATACAACTATTTGACTAAATTCTCTCATTATTGTATCCTACTTAAATTTTTTGAAATCTCTTATCATACCTACCTATAAAAGAGTCAATATTCTTGTCTCATTTGAGCTAGACAATTTACAATTTAAAGGCCATGTACAACTTCTTCCAGGTCAACACATTCACTAATTGACTGGTCATCTTTTATTTTTTGGTTTAAAGCTTTGGTGAAAATGTGAAGTTGGGTTACACTTTTTTCCCTTTTTTGAGAAAAAAAATTCATTCTTTTCTGTTCTTCTAATTTCTGCAAGCCAAAACAATTTTTCTGTTTAGAATTTCATTTTGCGATAATAAAAAAAATGTCAGAAATTTTATTAGCCTTCTATTAATTATTTTTTGGAATTTTTTAATACACATTTGATATGTCAACTTGGCATTTTTTTGAGTGTGTGTTTTTTAACAATCAAAGGATTCATAAGAAATAATGTTAATACGCACTGTTGTATTCTTTGAAACTTTGTGTTTTTGAGAAACAAAATGTGTTACAACAATCTAGATAGAGTCTACTTCGGTTTCGTTATATTTACAAAGCCAACTGATGCATATCATAATTACTAGAATTTTTTGAACTGATCCAATATGAAAAAAATGCATATTTTGAATATGTTTCGTGACGCATGAAATTTCTTAACATATAAGTTATAAACTAAAAATATAAAAACTACCCATTACAGACGACGGACCAATGTAATGCACCATAAATTTTTCAATTTTTTTTACAGTGTATTTTGGAAGATATGGAATATTGATTTCACTAAATCATAATGACCTTCATAAATTGTTTTCACCCGTTTTATTACAAAATTAATTAAAATTAGTACATATTTATGAAATTCCATAAAAGTTATATTTCCTGAAAGTAGATTGAATTCTGAAAATGCATGTCTTGATTCTGACAGTTAATTCAGAATGTTTCATGGAGTTTAATTAGTCCAAAGTTGAAGATATGTATTCAGAGCTTAGCTCTGCATAATTACAGATGTGTTAGTTCGGTCAAACTCTTAAAAAAAGTTCGGCTGAATTGTTTTTTGCGCCGACGACCCGTCAAGTCTAATGACATAGAAGTTCAGCCGAAATTATTATAAATGTTCGGCCAAAATTTTACCTGACTTTCCGTCGGCCATAAAATACAACGAAGCCCCTCCAAAAAAACATTTCACGGAAATATAAATTGACGTAAAAGCATTCATTATTTTCGCATTTCACACATTTCTTCATTTGGTCTGATTTTGCAAAGGTCTTGGTCTGATTTTGCAAAGGATTGTTTTTGGTTTAAGGACTTTTCTTGGAGGTACATTCAAAGGACATTTTTGCAAAGGATTGTTTTGGGTTTAAGGAATTTTCTTGGAGGTACATTCAAAGGACATTTTTGCAAAGGATTGTTTTGAGTTTAAGGACTTTTCTTGAAGGTACATTCAAAGGACATTACATTCAAAGGACATTTCTTGGAGGTATGTGATACATTTTCTGGATTTTTTTGGGCTTCATTTTTTTTAAGGTATTTTATTTTTAGAGGATTTGGGCTTAATTTTCATTGTTTATTTTTTTAAGGTATTTTGTTTTTAGAAGTTTTGGGCTTAATTTTCGTTGGTTTTTTTTTTAATTATTTTGTTTTTAGAAGTTTTGGGCTTAATTTTCAAAGGACATTTTTTTGGATGTATTTTGTTTTTAGAGGGTTTTGGGCTTAATTTCCAAAAAACATTTTTTGGTTTTAAGGTATTTTGTTTTTAGAAGTTTTGGGCTTAATTTTCATTGTTTTTAGAGGTTTTGGGCTTAATTTTCAAAGGACTCTTTTTAGGCTTAATTTCGAAAGGACTCTTTTTAGTCTTAATATTCAAAGGTCATTTTTTGGAGGTATTTTTTTAAGTGATATTTTTTAGAGGCTTTTTTGAAATATTTTTAGTATTTTTCGATCGTGTTTTGTCTTGATAAATCTTTTTATGCGTTTTCAAACAAGTTTTGTCTAACTTTTGACAAAATATTTTGAAATTGGAAAATATTTTGAAGCTTCATTTCATTTTAAAGTACACACAGTTTTAAAGTAAGTGTTTTGGATTGGAGTATGTATTTTTTGCAAAAATTTTAAAATGAGTTTTTTTTAAATTAAATCTTTTGTGATGTTTTTTTTAATTGAGTTTTTGTCTAAATTTTTGAAGGAAAATTTTTGAACTTCATACTCTATTATCATGGGAAATCGCGCAATTACTTGAAAAAGAAATATGGTCGAAAAAGAGACCATGAGAACGTAGAGAGAGAGGAAGAATCAAAAGAAAAGAAGCACTCCAAATATTGAAGGAAAAATCAACTCATACACAGAAGTTAGACAAGTATGCAAATGTAAATATTGTGAATTTGATATTTAAAATTTTCCTGGTGTAAAATGTGAAGCTTAATTTTTATTTGATGAACTAATTTTGAAAAAATATTTTGCAATGTAAACAGAGAGAGATATTCCTCAAAACATTGATGATGAGATACAAAATTTTGAAAGAGAAAGTGAAAGAGATATTGAACCAATGATTGAAGATGGTGAAAATGTTGAAAGAAATTCAAGTGAAGAAATTGAATCACAAGATTTGTATATATATATATATATAATATGTTGAACACATGCACGTATTATTGAAATTATACATCTTTATTAATTTAGTTATTTATTGAATATGTAAACTTATTATGTACTATTCATTTGAATATGTACAGATGAAATTAATGTCGATGATGAGATGTTAGAAAATGTTGACACTCACACATATGGAGATAAAAGAGCTGACCATGTTATACGACATCGTGTTAAACACATTTTTGATACATACTTCATAAAAGAAAATGTCACAGTTCAAGCCCAAATTCTGAAAGGTCTCCTATCATTAAGGAAATTAAAAGAAGTTGTGACTTTATTGGGTATTCGAAAATCAACAAAAGATAAAAAAAAATGAAGGAAAATGTGATACAAAATATAAATAGTGCTATAAATTCAATTAGAAGATCTAGACAGAAAAATGTTTCAGTTGTACGTAGAGCAATACATATGGCAGTCGTTTCATCAAGTACTAAAGAGAATCTCTTGGTAAAATCTATGGTATGAGCATTAAGAACCTCACGAAAAATTTTGCACAAACATCAGAAATTTCGGTTGCAAATAGATGTAAATGATGAACTCACTTCTTGGAGAGATATTTGTAGGCAACCATACAAAGATAGACTTGGAGAAAATGTTTAAAAAACAATATATGAATATTGGAAGAAAAATTTACGTGTTTCACAAAATGCAAAGGATTTGATGCGAAGAAGAATAGCATGAAATCAGTACAAAGAACATGAAAAACATTTCTTGGACACCACTCAGATAGAGTTGTTCAACAAGTTCAAAGAATAGAATCATGAAATTCATGTCTCAATCAGTGCTTTCCTTCAACAAAAACCATGGTATGTAAAACCTAGCACCGTACGCGACACTTGTTGTTGTCGTTATCATGTGTAATTTCAGTTATATTATGACACATTCCTTAATTTTGGTAGAACATTTTGGAAATATTCACCTCCTCCTTCCACTATTCATGATTTCATATCTCAAATTCAATGTGGAAGAGAAAGAGATGAATTATTTTACGAAAATAAATGTGTTGGTGGTAAAAAATGTGATGATTATGGAAATTTTACTAAATTTAAAGAAAAATATCATACTGATATAAATGGTCAATCATTGTCCAACATGAAAGTGAAATGGAAGAGATACGAATATATCCATACATCGATTCAAGGTTTAAATAGTGCTAAAAGAATTGAATTACAAGAAGAAGAAATTTTTGTGATAGATTTTTTGAGAAAGTTTGAGGTAGAAATTTATAAATACATCAAGCAATCCCATAGAGCTCGATGGAAAGACTTGCATTTCAAAAAATCCCGTGAATTTTTTCCACCAAGCACCATTTTGTCAGTAATTTATTTTGTAGAAAATTACACATTTGTTCCACAAAAAGATATTCAGAGTAAATACTATCATTCTGACCAAGTCTCCATGGTCGTCCATATTCTATATAGACATGCTGAACAAAACGTCGATCATATAGTATGCACCAGTGAAAATCGACATGTTATTAAAGAATATCACTTTTATATCAGTGACGATCGTACACATGATACATATTTTGTACAACACTGTTTTGGAAAGACTTATGACTCCTTGAAAAGTCATGGAATAAAATTAAATGAACATTGGATATGGTCAGATGGATGCGCAGGTCAATTCAAATATTCACGGTTATTCTTTTGGTTGTGTTGTCTTCATAAGAAAACTTGCATTAAACATTGTTGGAATTTCTTTGAGACTAGCCATGGGAAAGGAGAACATGACATTGTAAGGGCATGCATAAAATGAGCACTTTGAAGATATCAAATGAACCGCTCTACAAACCGACTCGTGAACGCTAAAGAAGTTGTTCAATGGTGCATCGCTGCTCTAATCCATGAGACTAACTGATTAAGGGAAGTTCGAAGGTACATTCAATTTAATTTTTATTGGATATCCAATTTTAAACAGTGTACATTTATCACAATGATTATCTTTGATGGTATTTTGATATCATATTTCCATTCTTCTTTGAATTTTCCATATATAGGTTTTTTTGGCATATTGGGATCGAAGATGTAGATAGATCAATTGG
Organism: Pinus albicaulis; assembly: GCA_034641835.2. Lineage (NCBI taxonomy): Eukaryota > Viridiplantae > Streptophyta > Pinopsida > Pinales > Pinaceae > Pinus > Pinus albicaulis. The sequence goes on from CM076579.1 coordinate 1,581,253,487, forward strand.
AAATGACGTTGAAACAATAAAAGGGACTCGAAAATTGTATTCAATTAAAACAAAGTTGTCCACAAATGTGTTTGCATTGGATAAAAGAAAATGTTCTTGTTTTTGTCATGTTTGCATAGACAAAACAGAATCCAATGATGTTTGTGAAAACAAAATGTATGTAAAAGATTGGAAACATACAGAGCTAAATACAAAGGGGAAAATGTTCGTTGCAATGTTTGAAGAAATGCAATCAGAGGAGACTACAATATCATCTGATGGTGATCGAGTTTCTGATATTGTTAGAGAAGGTAACATTTGAATTGCTTTCAAATGATAGAGATATAGAAATAGATACAAAAATTATTTTAAAGTTAATTTTTCATGTTAATTATGATCTAAATTTAAATACATAAGTTTGTTAAGTTTGTTTTATTGTGCAGGAGATGTTTTTGTTGTAAATTCACCTATTGAAAATGCTGAAAATGTGAAGTATTATTTGATGCATTGCACTGAATGAAAGATGAAATTAATAGAAAACTATAATGATCATGGGTTTCCATATGACGGAGGATCTATTATACTGAAAGGTTATTTTTTCAGAAAAACTAATCAAAGTAGGGATTTTTTTTACTTTGAAGACTATGAACCTGATGACATAAGTTGTCAATATAGTCACTTGGTGTGTGCAACACGCATAAAGTTGATAGAGGTTCAATCAAAGAAAAAAACGAAAATTAAGAAATGGAAAATGTCAAAATTTGATCATGAATGGATCATTGAAGATGGCATTCCATTGGAATTTCTTTTATTGAACTTCCCAACAATTTCTTCTCTTTGGATTCATGTTTTAGAACTTCTAGAACTCAACTAAAAATTGAACTTCCTTGTTATGTTATCTGTGCAAGTGTTTGCACATGTACATTGTTTTGGTACATGCACACTAGTATGAACTCAAAGTATCTTTTCTATACATGCATTGATGAAAACTGTTACATATATATATATATATATATGTTCTAGAATGAAATTCACTGAAAGTAGCTTTTCTATGTGCATTGATGAAAAATGTTGCAAGTACTAGATATATATGTTCTAGAAGTATTGGATATATATATATATATATATATATATATATATATATATATATATATATATATGTTATAGAATGAAATTAACTGAAAGTAGATTTTCTATGTGCATTGATGAAAAATGTTGCAAGTAATGGATATATATGTTCTAGAATGCAATTAACTGAAAGTAGATTTTCTATGTGCATTGATGAAAAATGTTGCACGTATTGGATATATATATGTTCTAGAATGAAATTAATTGTTCAAATAGTTTTACTATGTGCATTGATGAAAAATGTTTCATGTACTAAATATATATGTTCTAGAATGCAATTATCTGAAAGTAGCTAAATTCTATTTGCATTGATGAAAAATGTTGAAGTACTGGATATATATGTTCTAGAATGCAATTAACTAAAAGTAGCTTTTCTATGTGCATTGATAAAAAATGTTGCACGTACTGAATATATATGTTCTAGAATGGAATTAACTGAAAGTAGCTTTTCTATACATGCATTGATGAAAAATGTTGCACGTACTGGATATATATACATTATAGCATGCATTTTTAAAATTTTATGATTGTTTGACACATCTGACAAGACCTAGAATCTTATGATTGTTTATATATATATATATATATATATATATATATATATATATATTGTACTTCAATCGTTTTAACATAGATATTAAAACATGTGTACTTAAATCATTTTTACATGTACATATATTCATGTGATTTTTTTTGTTTGGAAAACGACAACTTGAATTTTTAAAACAAAAAATTATATCATAATCACATGCCAAATGTAGTTCAACCATACAAAATTGGAGTTTAAAAAAAAAAAACATTATATCAAAACATTACTTCACATGCCAATTCTAGTTCAACTATCCACTAAAAACATAACACTATATCACATGCCAAATGTAGTTCAACCATCCAAAACTTAAGTTTTAAAAACAAAAAATTATAGATCAAAACATTACTTCACATGCCAAATGTAGCTCAACCATCCAAAACTTGAGTTTTAAAAACAAAACATTATAGATAACAAGTATCAAGTAACATTACTTCACATGCCAAATGTAGTTCAACCATTCAAAACTTAGGTTTTAAAAACAAAACAAATTATAACACTTGACATTACTTCACATCACATGTCAAATGTAGTTCAACCATCCAAAACTTGAGTTTTAAAAACAAAACAAATTATATAACACTATAATATTATTTCACATGCCAAATGTAGTTCAACCATCCAAAACTTAATTTTTAAAAACATTATATATCACATTCGCATGTACCAAATGTAGTTCACATAAAATATGTCCAAAATTTGTAGATCTCACAAGTTTCAAGTATCAAGTTATATATAAAAACATTATATATCACATTCACATGTACGAAATGTAGTTCACATAAAATATGTCCAAAATTTATAGACCTCACAAGTATCAAGTATCGAGTATAAAGTTATATATGACTGCATCTAGATAAAACTATATATAGAAAAGTAAATTTAAGACTAAATATATTGAAAATATAATGTTGCACGTGTGCATGTGCATCATCCATCAAATACAGATGGATGTAGTGTCTCTCGCAGCAAAGTTATGATCCTCGAGCTATCCTACGAAGCATGGGGAACCTGTACAAAATGTGTACACACATTAAAATTTAATGTTTTAACATTGAGTGAGAATATATAGAACTTCATGTAAAAAACAATGTAAAAAAAAATCATGCAATACCCCATGAGGTTCCCTCTCCATTTGTTGCTCGTCTACTAAAACTTCCCCAACAGGAACATCTTCAACAGTAAACTGTACAATATACATGTACAGTTATATATATATTAAAAATTTTCAAATGAAAATGCATATGGGTGAAATCGCGAAGTTGGGAAACAATAATATATAGACTTATTTTCAATAATATTAAAAAAAAGTTAGACAACTTGTTCAAATGGTTGAAATGGTGTGGATGTTCCTATCTCCATCGCTAGAGTCCGTGGAGAAAATAAATCCTCTATAGGAACCTAAAATTCAAAAAATTTAAAAGTATAAAATAACTCAAGATCAAGATCTCAATTTATAGTAAAAATTTTAAACTTCAATTTATAAATTATAACTTAAAAACGTATATTTAAGTGAAAATTTGAATACATCTGTTGGTGGATTTCACACATCTCCTAAGAGAGGCTCCAAAAGAAAATCTCCAAAAACCTAAAATACAAAAAATTTAAAATAACTGAAAATCTCTAGATCTCAATTTATAATAAAACTTTTAAACTTCAATTTATAACTTATAACTTAAAAACATATATATATATATATATATATATATATATATATATATATATATATATATATATATATATATATATAAGTGAAGGTTAATTTTCTAATTAGATTGCTTTGTCCTAAAATGTTCTGGAAAAAATCTCCAAAAACCTAGTTAAAATTTAAAATAACTCAAGATCTAGATATATCTCATTTTTTAATGGAACTTTTTGAGGTGGAATATATAACTTAAAAACATAAATTTTAAAAGTGAAAAATTGTCCATTTGTGATTGTGGATTTGGCACATCTCTTAAGGAAGAAGAAGGTACATCTCCCAAGGAAGAAGAAGGTACCGACATCCCAAAAACATCGGACGGAATCAGAATCTGTTAAAACATTTTATTATATATATGTACATGTGTGCACAATTATTTATTTTAAAAATACTCATCATGTTTCGATATATATAATAATAGCTAAAAAATAATTATACATCATCATATTCACTTAAAAAACACTAACATTTATCAACATATCTTGATGGTGAGAACCATCTTGATTATATGCTTGATGGTAAGACCCATCTTGATTGTTGAACCGAAGGCTCCGACCATGATATTAACATTTTCTTCATTCATCAAGCGTGACAACTACAAATGGTGTTAACATATAATGATACATTTTTGTTAGATAATGTATACAAATAAATGTATGTATATATGTATTTATTACAAATTGTACATGTGCTAAAATAATTGAACCCTAACCATTAACACATACCGTTCTCATGCCCTCTTCCTCATGAACAATTAGGTCCTACCAACCATTGCAAAAATTCTTTGCATATGTTTTTGAGATCTTCAACACTCACGTTGTCAATCTCTTCATTTGTATAATACACAAAATTAGCGTGTGCATTCTCACGTGCTCTTTGTTGATTTAGACAAACATCAACTCCACCCAATCCACTGTGAACATTGTCAATGATGGCATCCCTTGCTTCTTGACTAATTTGAGAAGTGACTTCCATCTCTGACTGCAAAGTTTCAACACGAAAAGGTCGAATAACCAATGGTGGCTCAGGACAAGGCAACTCAACATCACGCCTAGCACCCCTATGGTCACACAATCGACCTTTCCCAAGAGAAAAAAATTTAGAGGGAAGGTCATTGTAATTGGGTTTCATTTGCAAAAATAATTATGCATAAAATAATTTTGCAAGATAAAGTGAAACCTCATCGTTCCATGGGAGTCTTCCATAGGCCGCAAGGTGGCTATCATACAAATAGTGAGCTATATGAGGGTGCTTGAAATATTGCACCTTCAGCATCTTTATTTTCGGCCGTTCTTTGAAATTAAACATAGACTTGGCCATTTCTGTTGTAACACTTTGTTTAAAAACCTCCCATTTATCGGGACCCATCACTGTTTCATTTCTTTTTCTCATGACTTCTACAAAAGTATCAGTGGTTGGCCCAAGCTTTCGGTACACATCTACTAGTTCGCCTAAAGAGTGTGTAACTATTTCCAAACTTTGTTGACTCTTAGCAGGTAGAGTCAAAGCCACGAGATCTCTCTTCAATTTTGCATGAAGATGTTGACACCTTTATAATGTGCATTGCTGCATGTTTGTTTTCCAAGGTATATCGGAAATGTCGGATGAATAAGTCGTGGTTGGTGGACAACCTTCTTCTTGAATGACATGTTCTGCCCTACATCTTTTTTTAGCAACATTTGGAGCAACATTTTCAGTTTATGCATCAATATATAAAATTTTTAATATTAAAAAAACACATGTAAACAAATTTGTACAAATTGAATGAAAATAATATTCAAATTGATAGCCACCTCGATGTGGTTGGCTAGCATATTTCCCACCTTAAGACTGTTGAGAACCAGAGCAACCCTGCTGAGAACCAACATGACCACCGATTGGTTGATAACCAACACAACCATCCGTTGATTGGCCTATGGGGGAATACATATCACCACCTTCACGCAATCCTCCAGCACTTATTGATGGCCCTCCAAGGGAAAGTGAACCATCACCAACCTCACGAGACAAGAGAGAAGCTTCATAAAAAAATATGAATTTATAATCAATTCAAAAATACATCATACATATAAATACATGTACATATTCATTGATTAAATTGCGTGAACCTTACCACGATTGCGTGAACCATGGGTATGCTCCATTGATGGAGTTGACACCCTTCTCCTCTTAGCTCATAAAAAATAAAAAATGAAACTTATTAACAACTAATTTAACTCATAAAATTGATAAAAAAATCAATTCCATATGTACACTCATGTATGTATATGTATGGATATTTAAGAATATATTTAAATAACATGAACATCCCTTGATCCCTGATCCCCCTCTCTCGTAGAAATATGGGATTTTGTTGATCTTCTTCATTCATCCTCCATGATATATATATATATACTGTGGAAATTTACAATTATTTTTTTAAATTACTATTTAAAATAAATTCAAAATAAATTTCAGAAAATTAATGTAATTTAGTGTACACAAATTATGTAAAACAGAACTTTCAAAGCACTAATTGATGTGTGAAACTCAATTTAAGCATAAAAATTTACAAAAATGTTAAGTTCACCAAATTTTGCTTTACATGGTGGGAGCACATTTGGTGTAAAATTGAAAAAAACGCATGGTCATTAAAAAATAAGCGTGAAACTCCATTTAAACAAAAAATTGTTGAAGTCCTCACATTTTAATTTTATAAAAATATGAAGTTCACCACTTGTTGCAAATGTGAAGTTCACCAAGTTTCGCTTTACATGGTGTGGCAGGAGCACACTTGGTATATAATTAAAAAAAACACATGGTCATTAAAAAAGACGCATTTATAAGTATAAAACATACACATATCCAAGATATGTTACAATGTCCATCAATAAATTTTGAAGGAGAGTGTCTCAACACTAATTCATCTTTGAGAGATGACTATTGAATTTTTGAAGAAGAACGTCTCAAAACTAATTCATCTTTGGGAGATGAATCTTGAATTTTTGAAGAAGAGCATGTCAAAACTAATTCATCTTTGAGAGATGAATCTTGCATTGGCATTGCCCCATATAATTATAATTCATCTATTAATTCATCTTTGATAGATGAATCCTGAATTGGCATTGCCCCACGCAATAGATTACAGACATCTTATTCACATTTGTACAATGTCTTATACTAAAAAATTGAAATTGGCTAACAATATTGTTTGCTATTCCATGCACTTCTTTTAGCCTCTCCTTCTTAACTTGGCACACGCCATTCATCTGGTTGCACACAAGTATTATATAATATCTTAGTTAAATTATCAAGGCAATTTTTGTTTCCTTCTTGTTATTCCTATTACCTAAAGTCTATTTACTCCTAACATTTAGCTTATTGATGTAATTTAGTCTTGTGTAATTTTTAAGACTTAATTATCACTCTTTTTCCACTATAACACTACTAATTTCAAAAAAATACTCATGATTAATCTAAATTTTATTGCACTTCAACAACATATTCTTATATATGTATAAGAGATTTGTATTTGACATAAAATGCCATTTTTTTCCATTTTAGATTACTTTTATAACTAGAAATTGCACCGTATGTTGCAAAGGAAACGTCGTAAAGCATAAATTAGAGAAAAATGGTGACACATAAAAAATCATTGAAGATAAAAATTAGTAAAAAAATGTCATTCAAGGTATAAGAAGTCACTTACATCATGCCAAATTGATAGATTCTATAACCTTTTCAACATAGATTGCATCTTAATCTTCAAATATGGTCTTTCAATATCCAATAGCAAATATTTGACAGATTTTGAAAAAATACAGGTAGTACATGACATAATATAGGCTAAATAAAATAATATTAACTCATGAACAATATGATGATTATCTTTCCAAATCTAAATTTTCATCACAACCTCACAAATTTCAGACATCATCACATATTAGATGAAAATGAGCTAGACATCAGCTCCCAATTATTCATAAATTTTGGTGTAAAATCTACAACTTTGATGGGAAACTCTAATGTAGTGCATTTGATGATATTTAATATCTCCAATGTTTCCTTAGAGAACATTCTCTCGCAAATTGTAAAGAAACATTTTGAATTGAACTAACAATAGCAACAACAAACTATTCTAGTATGTTTCATTGTCGCCTCAATAGTATAGGGTTTACATCTCGTGGTGGCCATAATTCTAATATGTAGTATAACTTTGTATATATCATTGATTTTTATTGACAATTGAAACAAACTATTGTAACACTTTACATGGTGACTGTTGTGAAACCAGCTCCAAAAATAGAAGAAAAGAGATATCAACACCTTAGAAATAAGCCACTTCGAGGGGGAAACCTCCAATATATTACATGAATGAACAATTATTGGATGATACAAATGAAAAAACCTCCTTTCTATATATAGGAGTCCATGGGGCCACAATGTAATCCTAGCCGACTTAACAATAATAATGTAAGGGCACAATAATAACAATATGGAGTGTTGGTGTCCCGTGTTTTGATAGTTTGGCATATCAAAAGACAAGGCAACATCAGAACCAATCTTTAGAGTTACAGGATCTAGTCCTCCTGTTCTCAGAGAGGGATCTCTCAAAATTTTGTTTGCAAAGGTTTATCTTGTGTGCTTTGAGTATTGGTTTTAGACTAGTTATTAAGTGCAGGTGTTTATTTGTTTGATTGTATGGTTGGATTGATACAGCAGAACATGAAAGGTCTAGGGAAGATATATAGGACAGATAAATATCTGGTTATTGGGCAATGGAGTCAAGAATAGGTCATAAAAAAATCATCAAGGGATATGGGATATCAAAGGGAAAATCTAACTTGGCCACAGGATCCTTTTGTTTTTGGAATGAGATGAACATTAATGATTTGGAAAGAGAAATTTAATTCTCAACAAGGGGAATTTGAAAGTGCCATTTAAACAATAAAGAGCTTTTTGATAGACAGGGCTAACCATGAAATCTACAAATCACATCTTTAAGAAAATAAGGACTTCAAAACAACTTTTAAAATGAAATCTAGGATTCGGGGAACACCCTATTTCCTCAAAAAATTTATTTTAAAGGACTTAGAAACATAAAATATTTACTGATAATTACAGTCATAGAAGAGGGAACACCTAAAAACATCTATGATCATAATTACAACAACTTTTAAGCCAACTATTTAAGTGAGGACAAAGGGCAAGATCAAAACAGACCTCTTTGATTCAATGTAAGCAAAGAACTTCAAAGGGAGACTTAAATAACATTTTTTAAGTGGCAGCAGACAATCAGGGAAAACCATAATCATGCTAAAACCAATTGTTCAAACTATTAAGGAAATAAACAAGCATGAAGACTAAAGATACTTTAAAGCCTCTAAAATACTTCAGCAGAAGAAAACATGAAACAGTGAAGGATGAACAGGTCTAAGGTGCTTCCAAGATTCATTTCTTAGCCTAAAAATTTTAGCCTACTATAGTAAGAAATTATGAAACATAATGAAAATAGGGGAAAACATCAAACAGTTCAGAATACTTCACCAACAGCCAAGCTCATGAATCCAATGATAGATCCTTCTCAGGAAAAAGCATGCAACAACATCATCAAGACCTCCAAGGCTTCAATTTGTTCTTCAAATTCAACGGAATATGTATTTATTTCAGAGGGTTTTCAGTATTACAACATGTAATCGAACAACAACCAATCAACCAACAATTTCTCATCTTCTGTAGAAGTATTTATAGAAAAAATGAGGAGGTGGAGTCTGATAAAAGATCTCTAAGGACATTTAATACAGAGTGATGACTTCTCGGCCTTTTAAAGGCTCGATGAAGATGTGTACAGGTGTATTGTTGTATTAACTGCCTAAAATTTATGAATTAAACTCGATGGGAGCCTTTGTTTGACTTTAAGGCTCTGCGTAATGTTTGGAGTAACTCTGCAGATATTTCTGCATTTATTTCCTTGCAGAATTAACTCCTTGGCTGCGCTGGAGGTGAATATCTGGTTCTGCTCAATAACTTCGGCTTCTGTTGAATGCTTTGAGGCACGGGTGGCACCTATGGTAGCTGAGAGGAATCACTTTGCCTCAAATAAGGCGGTGAAGGCATTTTATGTCTATTAAACACTTATGATTTCCTTTGACCGTGTTTTAACCCACGAAATCAAGCTTTCGATAATCCTTTTTAGCCGTAATTTTCCAGAACTGTCTTTAATCTTCCTTCCGCTGCGCTCGGTTCTTCAAACTTATACTCTTTTTAAATGTGTTTAAAACACAGTGTCTTGTCGATGTGCAGGGCCATGAAGGGCTCTTTATGGTATCAATGCTCATGAATCATTGAAAAAACAATGAAATCGAGCCCGTGAATGGTTCTCTTTAATAGCTCAAATGCGTAAGAAACGTCTTTCCCAACCTTCAGACTTTCTCTTCAATATAATGGAAAACCATTTAAAAGACCTGCAAAACACAAAAATAGTCAAGAAATCCTACATAATTAGGTTAAAACTGCTTCAGAAGGTGGGAAAGATCGTGGCTGCTAGATGGTTGCATCCAACGGTGGAGATTTATTTAGAGGAAGCTAAAGAAGAGGGTGGAAAGTAAAGAACAGAAACCGTTGATCGCGCGTGATCAACAGTGGAGAACGAATTTTTGAAAAACCCTTTGGTAGAAGCGGAGGGCAATGGAAACATGCAGAAAAGATCTGGGCCGTCCAATCTGGACACGTGGACGGTCTAGATCCAATCGGAGGATCGCAATCGGGGTCAAGACTTAAATGGTGCCGATGCGAAAATGCGATGCGATGAAGCGTTGTCCGTCGATCTAAAGGTTAGATCAACGGTTGAGAATGAATTGGGGGAATCACAATCGGAGGTCGGGAAGGAGGCGATCCGATTGCGCGATCGGAGAACAGTTTGATGTGATTACGATGATCGGGGGATAGGCCGATGCGATTGTGATAATCGGGCCATCGCAATCGGTGGTGGTAACATTAAAAACTACACCAAAGGAAAAATCCGATGCGATTGAGCGCTTGGTTGCGGGTTGGGTTTTAAATAGACCTTCGATGGGCCTAGGCATATGTATATAGGGGCTAATTGGGGTCAGGCCTTCGGGCCAGGGCTTTTAAATCTACCCATTGAAATTTTCCGATGCGATTTTGCGTGTCGGTCTTTTTAATCAACCCATTTAATATTTAACACGTGATTTGTCTTCTTATAACAAAAGTTTGGAAAAGTGGGTTTTATATTTTTCAAAGGAAAAAGGTGATCGAGAAGGATTTTTACCAAGATTTTAAGGATGGAGGTGGGCCCACAAGAATAATATATAAAATACGATGTGATCGGGGTTTATAATACAAAGGATTTAGGCACATCGGGGAGTTTCAATACACAGCACGATCGCAATCGGAACTTTTTGTAACACAGCACAAGACTTGCGCATTTGGATATTTCCGATGCGATAAGTGCCGTGAGGGGCTTAGCACTTGGTTTTTATGGTAAGGGCATGTGGGGGAAGTGGTTAGGGGGCTTATCCAAAGGGGCTAAAGCCTGTAATAAAAACATGAATTTTTATGGTTTTTCAATGTTTTTTCAAAGGGATACGAGGGTTTCGATAAGGCTAAAAGAGTGGGTTTTAAACCTTACAAAGTGAAATTTTATGAATGGAAAAAAGAAACTCATAAAAATAGAGGAATAACATGGAGAAAAAAGGGGGAGAAAATGAAGGCTAGTTGTAAGTGGGAGAAGGGGAAAATGATGGTTTTGCAGCAGTTTTTCTCTTGGATTTTTAGCAGAAATTTCAGAGTATGAAATGGAAACAATAGTGGAGATGGGACAGAGGCATGAGGCCTTTAAGATTCTTCAAGAGCCAACAATTTTTTGCAATAAAATCTATTCCTTGAAGGCTCCAAAATAATTTAGCCACCACTTGATGTGACAAATTTTATAGGTGGCTAACATGGGGGTTACAGGGGTACAACAATAACAATAAGGGGGTTACAATGACAACAATAATGGACTATACTTGTAATATAGAGACCTAAAATTCTCCTCTCCTTCAAAAAAGTGTTGTCCTCAATGCTTGAGTAGCTCTAGATGCTTTTGTATAAAATTCTCATCCTCCCATGTAGAATCTTTAGTGGGTAAGTTCTTCCATTTGATGAGATACTCTGAAATTGATCGATTTTGTAGCTGTCGAGTTCTTGTTTCCGTGACTGCTTCAAGTTCCAATATGGTTTTTCCTTCCTCATCAAGTTCTAGAAATATTGTTTGAACTGGAAGTTTGTCCCCTATAACCTTTTTAAGCATGAAACATGGAAAAATGGATGCACACGCGAAGAAGCAGGAAGTTCCAATTTGTATGCCATAGTACCAATATTTTGCAACACCTTGTAAGGACCATAGTACTTTGGCGATAATTTATTATCCTTCTTAACTTACTTGAGGGAAATTTGTTTGTATGGTTATAGCCGTAAAAATACCCAGTCTCCCACATCAAAACTTCTCTCACTGCGATGTTGATCTGCTTGTTGTTTCATTCGATTTTGTGCCAAATTTAGGTTATCCTTTAAGAGTTGGAGAACTTCTTGTTGATGCTCGATGTGATCCTCCATTGCTTGAACCCTAGAATTTTACCTTAAAGAAGATGTGATGGAATGTGGATGATATCCATAAAGTGCCATAAATGGGGTCATTTTTTCTACAGTATGGAAGGAAGTGTTATACCACCATTCAGCGAGAGGTAACCACTTGACCCATTGTGCTTGCTTATCAGATACAAAACAATGAAGATATCTTTCCAAACATTTATTCACTATCTCTGTTTGACCATAGGATTGAGGATGATAAGATGAGCTATGAGCTGGTTGAGTACCCAAACAAGAAAATAATTCCGTCCAAAAATTTCATGTAAAAATGGGATCTTTGTCACTTACAATAATCTTCGGGTTTCCATGTAGCTTTTGAATTGTTTCCATAAATCCAGTAACAACTGTACTTGCTTTAAATGGATGAGATAATGCACAAAAGTGTGCATACTTGGTAATTCTATCAACTACCACCATGATGACACTCCTTCCTTCGGACTTAGGTAAACTTATGATAAAATCCATTGAAATCTCCTCCCAACGTTGACTTGGAATGGATAAAGGTTGTAGAAGACCCGGGGTCTTAATTGTCTCAACTTTATTTTTTTGGCAAACCAAACATTCCGCCACAAACTTTTGAATATTAGATTTAAGGCCATCACAAAAAAATTCTTTCTTCACCCTATGGTAAGTTTTTAAAAATCCTGAGTGTCCTCCTAAAGGAGAAGTGTGCAATTCCAAAAGAATGTTTTATTTTAGTTGGGAATTCTTGCAAATATATAAGTGATATTTGTACCATAAGGAATCATTTTTCCAACTAAATGTATCAGATGTACTAGGATCTCGCTGCAACTTTTGAATGAGTGTCCACACTTCTTCGTACTTCTTCCATTCATCCCTTGCTTTTGTTATCCAATCTGGTTGGATAATAGAAATGGCACAAAGCAATGCTTACACCTCTTCATCCTTTCTTGAGAGTGCATCTACAACAACATTTAGCTTCCCTTTTTGTATATTATTTAAAAGTCATAACCCAACATCTTTGTGACCCATTTTTGCTACTCTTCTTAAGATAGTTTTTGTTTCAAAAAGTGTTTAAGACTATCATGATCATTTTTTACCTTGAAGTGTCTTCCCATTAGGTAAGGTCTCCATTTCTTTAGTGCATGTAGTATTGCCAACATTTCCTTCTCATAAATAGCCTTTTGTAAATACTTTCCTTTGATTGAACAACTTTCAAAAGCAATGGGTCTTCCTTCTTGCATTAAAACAACACCAAGTCCATTTCCTGAGGCATCACATTCCACAATAAAGGTTTTTGTGAAGTCTGGCATAGCTAAGACTAGTGCTAGGCACATTCCCTCTTTAAGATGTTCAAAGGCTTTAGTTGCTTCAAGAGTCCATGAGAATTCATATTTATTCAATAATGTTGTTAGAGGTGCTGCTATTCTCCCATAATTCTTAACAAACTTGCGATAATACCCTGTTAACCCGAGAAATCCGTGCAACTGCTTTATGGTTGTGGGGACTTTCCATTGCTTAATGGATTTAATTTTGTTAGGGTCTACCTTAACACCCTTGTGAGATACAATATGACCCAGATATTCCACCTCTTGTACTCCAAAGAAACATTTGGATGTTTTTTCATATAATTGTTTCTCCTCCAATAGTTTGAGCACCCTGTCAACATGTTGAACATGATCCTTCCAAGACCTGTTGTAGATTAGTATATCATCAAAAATACTAGCACAAATTTTCTAAGGAAGGGTTTGAAAATGGAATTCATCAACCCTTGAAATATAGAAGGTGCATTGATAAGGCCAAAAGGCATGACCAAAAATTCATAATGACCCTCATGAGTTCGAAATGCTGTTTTTGGAATATCTTCAGTCTTCATTCTAATTTGATGATATCCTGAACGAAGATCCAACTTGGTAAAATAAATTGCTCCATGTAATTCATCCAATAATTCATCGATCACAGGAATGGGAAATTTGTCTTTAATGGTGAGCTTATTGAGCTCCCTATAATCCGGACACATTCGCCATGATCCATCCTTCTTGTGTGCCAATACTACAGGAGCAGAGAAAGAACTTTGACTAGGTTGAATTATACCCGCCTCTAACATTTCTGCAATCATACGTTCAATTTCGCTCTTTTGGACATAAGGATATCTATAAGGCCTGATGTTTGGAGGAACATTTCCTGGAATCAAATGAATAGCATGATCATGATCATGAATAGGTGGGAGTCCTTTGGGAGTTTCAAACACCTTGGAATGATTGTCCAAGACTTGTTGGAGATCTGCAGAAATAGATGATTTTGATGTTGGAACATCTAGTGAGCATAATTGTGCAATTACGCCTCGTTGTTCTTTCTTTAGAAGCTTTGTCATGCCATTAGAGCTTATTATCCTTCCTGGCTTCCCTTCAATAACCCGTAATTCGACTTCCTTTCCTTCTGAAAAAAATTTCAAGAAAAGTTCTTGAAAATTAAAAGCTACCGTCCCCAAAGATTGTAACCATTGTACTCCTAGTACAACATCAGCACCTCCCATAGGAATGGAAAGCATTTGAATATTCAATACATATTCCCCCATGGTTAGCTTGATATTATGGCATTTTCCAGAGAAATTTATAGTTCCTCCATTTGCAACCATCACTTGACATTCTGGTGCTGGGTATAGGAAACAATTTAATTCCTTGGCTACTTTACAATGAATAAAATTATGGGTGCTACCTGAATCAATCAACACTATTACCTTTTTCTTCTTGATTTGTCCTTCTATCTTGAGAGTTTGAGGAGTGGTAATTCCTGCCAGTGCATTACACGATATGGTCGGATTCATTTCTTCCTCTTCTAGGGCTGGTTCCTAGTGTGTATCCTCTTCTTGTTCATTTTCTTCTTCCTCTTCACAATCTATGTAAAATAATTTCTTCTCAGCACACTTATGACCTTTAGTGTATTTTCTATCACAACTGTAGCAAAGCCCTTTTTCTCTTTTTTCTTCCAATTGTTGTGGTATCAACCTTGTAGGTTGTGGAAATCTAGGAGTAGCAACACTTCCCTCTTTATAGAAGTGAGTGGTAGGCTTCCTTGTCGCCATAATTTTACATTCAATTTTTCTTGCCAACCTGAATGCCTTCTCCTATGAATCAGGTTCCAAAACACGAACTTCATGTTGGATATTATCCTTTAAAGTACCTATGAAGAGATCAATCTTGTGTTCCTCTGGAATATCAGTTACCCTTATATTCAATTTTTGGAAGTCCTCAATGTGTTCCCCCACTAAACCCTTTTGTTTGAGATTTATCAATTTGCTAAAGAAGGTGTTGCTCTTTGTATCCTCATAATGTGCTATCATTTCCTCCGTACAAATTGACCAAGTGACAATTTTTTATGGGAGCAAAGCCATCGATACCATACAAATGTATTTTGTTCTAAATGTAAAGTTCAATGTGTACCTTTTGTGTGTTTTGCACATTATTGAGATCAAAATATTGCTCAATCTGTAGTATCCATGTTACGGGATCCTTGCCATCAAACTTCCTCATATCCATTTTTGGAATATGATGGTTCTTCCATCCAAGATTAGAGTTTACGAAATCACGATTAACATTTATTTTGTTCTCATGATGAGTTTCCTCTACTATCTTTTCACCATTAGGAAACATTTCTTGTATCAACTTTATCAAACCTTCCATGTCTTCTTTTAGATCATTCTTCATGTTTTCCATTTTTTCATCAATCTTAGCTTCCATGTCATCCATCATAGATTCCATGCCAGCTCCCATGCCATCCATCTTAGCTTCCATGCCATCCTTCAAACCATACATCTTAGATTCCACGCCTTTCTTCGAACCATACATATGTGTTGGATCTTTAATTAAACTGAGAGGGGGGGTGAATCAGTTTAATACATACATAAGCTTTTCAAAATTTTCACCAAATTTATTTATAGCTTAATTTGTGAACAGTATTAAAATGTTGCAGCCAATATTAAATTAATGTGACACCACACTTATGTTGAGATCAGCAAACAATTAAGCAGATTGAAAGAATCACATCAACACATAAGAAACACACACAGAGATAGCAGATGTAAGTGGAAACCCATAAAGGGAGAAAACCACATCTTATTATTGTTGTGATGCAAAGGCAAGCTCCAACTCCCTCTCACCACTATTTTCTATAGGCACCAACCTACAGGAGGCTCTATCCTCAATTCTGCAAGCTACAACTTGCAAGGAAGCACCAACTCCCTTCGATTTTCTGCAGGCACCAACCTACAGGAGGCTCCAACCTCAGTCAGCTACAACTGACAGCTATCAAGCTGCAACTTGATAGGGAAGCTCCAACTTCCTCAATTTTCCAAACTGAATGTTTGCTAATTTACCTCAGATATCAGTTCTGTTCTGTAGCTTCTCTTTCTGCTCTTCTTTTAGTCTTCTCTGCCCTACACTTCTATACTCTGCCTTCTCTAGATTTACTCTCTCTAAACCTCCTTGTTGGAAATATGATGCAGAGTGTTGTCCTTGATGGCAACCCACTGAATGAAGATGAAGACATGTGACTGTTGACATGTGTTGTCCTTGATGGCAATCCACCTGATGAAGTTATGCTTGACTTGATGGACTTGGTAAATGATGTAAATCTGATGTGATATGTCGTTGAGTATTGTCCTTGAAAGGAAACCCACTTGATGAAGATGTTGAAAACTTACTTGATGAAGTTGTGTAGAGAATGTGTTCCTAATGAAGAAAATATGATGTTTCTACGGTGTGTACGGAAGGCAATGAAGAAAGGAATTCAGAATGTGCTCAAAATATGATGAAAAGAGTATGTCTCCTTGTATCGCGGGTTGGCCTAGAGTAGCGTATGCACACGCGGAAAAGAACGTGCCAAGTCGCGTATGGGCTAAAGCGCTCCAAAAGTGCAAAACCAGGGGTAACCACCATGGTATTGACCCATTGTATTGGGTAATGATCCGCCTAATTGACCCCGTCCAGGTAGTTTTGGGCTCATGGTATTGTTTTGGCCCATGGTATTGAAAAAGGGGCTCATGGTATTGAAAAAGGATAAACCTATATAAGGAGAAAAAATTCATTGTGCATAACATGAGTGTGGGTGCAAGATGTCTGAGCTTGAATGAATACTTCTCTCTGAAGTATATCTGAATGGAAAGGGTTACACTTGAATGATAAATCTGAATGTATGATGCACCAATCATGAAGAAGGGGATCTAGATCTGAATTGCTCTTGTATTTGTTAGATCTGGTTATGGAAGGCTTAGATCTGTGATGAGGCGAGCATCTAGGCGAACATCTGTCTGAAGCAAAAGGGTAGATCTGAACTGAATATCTGATCTGATGAAGTATGCTGCTCTGTAATTATTGAAGATCTATACGCTACTTCGCCGCGGAGGAAGCGCGTATATACGCAGCTTCAGCGAAGAGAAAGCGCGTATGCGCAATAAAATATACACTGAGGTATACGTTGGTTTGTGTGGACGGAAGCGCGTATATACGCGACATCAGTGAAGTAAAAGCGCGTATGCAAACTAGGGTTTGCTGAAGCAAGGGGTATGAAATATCTGATCTGTTCTGCTGTGTTTCTGCTATCTGATCTGTGTTGATATGTATCTGTTGATGATGTATGTTTGAGCTTAAAAGTATGGAAAGGGTTCGGTACGGAAATATGATGTATTGTGGCCTGCAAGTTGTGTTCTATTGAAGTGGTTGGATCCAGTGTGAAAATTGATGAAACGTGGTCCAAGGTGGTGCTGAAGGTTGTAGCCTTCAGTTAGGGGGTTGTAGCTCCCTTCCAGGTGAGGCTGGTAAATGAGATCGGGGGGTCATAGCTCCCTTCCAGGAGAGGCTGGTAAACGAGTCAGGGGGTTGGAGCTCCCTTCCAGGAGAGGCTGGTAAACGAGCGCAGGTGGGTGCCTGCGTGCTGGTCAAGTCTGCGCCAGCACATATGTTGTAACATGTTTTCTCTATAATAAAATAATGAAGGCTGAGCAACTGCAGCGGTGGTTTTCTCCCGACTTGGGTTTCCACCTAAAAATCCTGGTGTTCATGTGTGATGCTTTGTGTGATGGTTTGTTTTGTTGTCACTACACATGTTTACTGTTAACATAACATCAGATGAATGAATAGTGCAAACAACTAAGTTAATAAATATATGCATATTTAGATCTCTTTAACTAATACGCAGGTTCATGAAGGATATCCGCGTGCATACGCTAGTTGGCTTCAGAAAAGTAGCGTATGGGTTTTAGTGCATGAAAAAGTAAAAAGTTTGAATATGCTGTAAATACTGATTCACCCCCCCCCTCTCAGTATTTTTCCCAACAATTGGTATCGGAGCAGGTCCTTGTGCAGAAGCTTGATCGCTTAAAGGAGATCCGTCGCAATGGGAAGTCAAGAAGGAGTAATGTCTATAAAGCCACCTCTATTCAATGGAATCAATCTGATATTCTGGAAGGTACGTACAAAATCATATCTGCAAAGTCTTGGTGCAGATGTATGGGCAATCGTAGAAGAAGGTTATCAATACCCGGCAAGTATTCCTACTGATGCAGCTGAAAGAAAGAAGTATGAAATCAATGCCAAAGCAGTGAATGTCTTATTGGGAAGCATGTATGAATCAGAATTTGCTAAAGTGATGCAGCTACATTCGGCAAAAGACATATGGGACAAAATCATTCTAAGCTATGAAGGAGACACAAAGGTAAAAATTGCAAAACTCCAAACTCTTAGAATTGAATATGAAAATTTGAAGATGCATAGTGATGAGAGTGTTGCCAGTTTCTTTCTTCGTCTGGATGATATTGTAAATCGAATGAGAAATTTGGGTGAAACCATAATTGATACTACTCTGGTGGAAAAGGTCTTAAGATCATTGACTTCAAAATTTGACTCTAAAGTTTCAGCTATTGAAGAAAGGCAAGATTTGCAAACTCTTACTATTGTTCAATTGCATGGTACTCTGACTGCTTTTGAAATGAGACAAGGAGGCCCTTCTCAAGTAAGAGAAGCTGCTTTTAAAGCATCTACAAAAGGAAAGGAAAAGGAAGTTGTCAAAGAATCCAGCTATATATCCAATGAAGAAGAAGCGAATTTCGTGAGAAAGCTCCAACTAGGTACTGGAAGATTCAAAGGTAAGCTTCCCTTCAAATGTTTTGAGTGTGGAAAAGTTGGTCATTATGCTGCTAAATGTCCTTATAGAGAAAAGCATGGTAAAGGGAAACAATTTGAGAAGAAAAAGAGTTATTATGCAAAATAAGATGATGATGAAGTGTCCAGTGAAGATGAAGAAGATTCTGACCAAGATCTGAAAGTGCTCA
Source organism: Pinus albicaulis (assembly GCA_034641835.2). Taxonomy (NCBI): domain Eukaryota; kingdom Viridiplantae; phylum Streptophyta; class Pinopsida; order Pinales; family Pinaceae; genus Pinus; species Pinus albicaulis. Next base: position 1,581,272,804 of record CM076579.1, read on the forward strand.
TGGCTAAGAAGCAAAAGAAGAAGGCTACTCGAAACAAGAAGATACCTCAGAAATCATGTATAGCAAAAATTGAAGAAGATGAACCAGGTATTAATCGTTGCTCTTGTCTCTTACTTAACTGCATGTGCAAAGATTATGATAGTGAAAGTGACAGTATGGATCCAGAAGTTTCTGACGAAGCTCTACAAGTACTCATGGCAAAGAAGGAAAAGAAGAAGGCCACTTGTAATACTCTTCTTTATGCAAACAATAGTGAAGATAGTGAAAGTAAAGTTGTAGAAGCTCTCAAGACTAAAGTTGAAGAACTACAAAGTTCAACTTCTAAGCAAGAAACTATTTACAAAGAGATGACCTCTCAAATGAAAGATCAAATAGAAATGTTGAATGGACAGGTGGACAAGTATTAGAGATTTCATACTTATGCATCCAATCGAATTAAAGATCTAGAAGCAGATCTTGGAAAATCAAGCAAGAAGAATGAAGGACTTGAAGCTGCAATCATCTCTCTGCAGGCAGATCTAGAAGCATCAAGTAAGAAAAATGAGGAACCTCTACAATCATTTGAAAAGGAAGGCCTTGAAGCAGAAATCATATCTCTCAAAGAAGATCTGGAAAAATCAAATAAGAAGAATGAAGAGCTAGAAAAAACATGTGAAGAAAATGAAAATTGGTTGAAAGAAGAGATCCTAAATCTGAAGGATCAAGTAGAAGATGGAAGAAGGAAAGAAGAAAGCATGACAAAGCAATGTCAAGCCTTGGAGGTTGAGGTAAACATTCTCAAAGGTAAATTAGAAGAAAAGGTTAAACTTTTGAGGTTTCAAGATAGTACTAACACTTTGATCCATATTCTAAGTAATCAAAGGTCTCCTGCTATCAAACTTGGTCTTGGTTTCCATGAAACTGTTAAAGGTGAATCTAGCTCACAAGGAAGTGCTAAAAATTCAGAGGATGTCAATGCAAAACCTGAAGTGTTGAAAGAAATAAAAGATCAACCAACAATCATGAATTCTCAAAGGAATTCATTCAAAAACGTTGAATGTTTTAAATGTCATAATTATGGGCATGTTGCAGCAAATTGGAGGAGAAGATCATTTCAGCCACAAACAAATAGGTTCTACTCAGAAAGGTACTCTAGTTTCTTCAGGGGATATTGTTTCTCATGTAACATGTATGGACACAAAGCAGTTGATTGCAAAAGGAGAAAGATTAGAAATACTCATTATGATTCTTATGCTTATTTCTCTGGACACATGAGATGTTATTCTTGTAACAAGTATGGACATGTAGAAAAGGAATGCGGGTTGAACAGATCTGAGAAATTGGATAACTTCCAGCACACAAATAGAAAGTTCAAACAAATCTGGAAAAAGATGGACGGAATCGGAAACGTGAAATTACGACCCTCACAGATCATCAGCTTAGGAAAGTGAGCCTTTCTTATTCTTTGCCCGAGAGACGATGTGGGATACATTATGAGGCCTTAGTGATGTATCGTCACGGGGGGAGCAATGCATGATGACTCTCATGGTTGATTTGATTATTATTACGGTTATGTTTACTTACGACGGCGCATCAAGTGTGGAAAGGACGGGTACGAGGTACAAACTGGGAGAAGTGAAGGAAGATGAAAATTTTTATGCTTCACTTTCCATAAACGGGGTTATACTAACAAAGAGTTAACGTATACACGCGAGTTCCATCGAGAAACGATCGCGTATACATTATTAATAAGAATTTATGTACTGTTTGAAGATGCGGAAATGAAGTTGGAAGAGACATGATTACGATTATTAGTATTTGTATTATTGACTCAATTTCAGCTTAGTTTCTCAGTTCTAAATAATGAGGATACGATACATGGTTTCTTGTGTTGAAGACTATGGATGAGTCCTGTCTACTTGAGTATTCATTGCTGAGATGAAAGTCTTATAATTCAGAGACAAGGACAGATCATGCAGAGATTGTTGTTGATGACTTGCTGTTGAAGGTGTTTCTGATTGCACAAGTTAAGGAAGAGCACTGGTTTAGGGGGAACAGCAGGTTGAATACTAATGATTGCATTGTTGGCAATATGACTGCTTACTCTTTGGTTTTTATGATACTCATGCTCAAATGATGATGACTTGGTACATGGTTTATTATGATGAGATTTTGAGCCCTAGTTGCTGATAAGTATCTATTGTGCTCACACATGGATGAGTTGGATGTCGTTTGATTCAGAAATAAGAACAGATCATGCAGATTTTGTTACTATGGTTGAGATATTTTGCCTACATATGTTACTTCATGTTAAATCTTAAAGATCATGGTGATATTGGACCACATGGATGATTGACACATAGTTGAAAATGTTGTTCTAGTATGATAATCTCTCTTGGAAAGATTGTATTGATGCTGCAAAGAATCTGAAGGCTTGGTTACTAATGTGCTTATGCTACAACCATTGGATGACGCTTGAAGACACAACTACATTGTCCTAGCTATCTGCCCTCACATGGCCAGGGAAGCGTTCGAATATCTAAGACAGAAACTGGGAGTATTCTCTGCCAGTCAAAAGAACAAATCTACATAAATTTTGACTTGGGATACGCGGGTTTTCTGAAACTCAGTCGCGTATATACGCGAGTTCCTGCACAGAAAACCGCGTATGGTTGGTTGCTGACAATTTTTGGTTGGTTCAGCTCTTTTCAGCACAGCTGCAGTGCTGTTTGGTATCTCTGATATTGTTTGGTATCTTTGGTGGTGTTCCAGTTCTCATAATTCTGTTTTTAATGTTTTGGTGAAGATGCCTTGATGATTTGTTGGTGGAAGTTTTCAGGATGCACAAACTAAGGGGGAGCCTTAGTCATATGAAGAGGATGCATGGATGCACAGATTCAGGGGGAGCATTAGCGTTGCTGAGTATAATACATTGTTGGCATTATGATGGTTCTGTTATATGATCTCTCTTGAGGTCTTCTTGGTATTGGTCATGAAAAGTCATATTTGTATTTTTGATGAAAAGGTCATGTTGAGACCCATGATGTAAAATCTGTAAAATTCAGTCATGTATGAACTTGTCAAATTTGTAAACCCACTTGGTTGGGTAGCTGAATTGAAATGTGTAAACCCACTTGGTTGGGTCCTTGAGTCTCATATGTAAATCCACTTGGTTGGATATTTGATGTAAGTATGAGTCTTTGGTGATAGGAAGAGTCATGTACTTTATTAAAAATATGTTTGAAGATTCAGCGTGAACTCAGGGGGAGCTTGGCCACTTCAGCACATATCAGATCTGCAGAATATTTCTTCCACATAAGGAGAAAAAGGGGGAGAATGTTGGTTTTGATCCGCCCTTTGCCCTTGATGTCAAAGGTGGAGAGTGACATGGTGTTTGAATGAAGAGAAGATAATGATGTCAAATAGTTGGGAGAGTGAAATTTGTGGGAGAGTGACATGGTATCTATCTGCTGTGGTAACCAAACACCATCGTGGTTGCCATCAAGTCCAAAGGGGGAGATTGTTGGAAATATGATGCAGAGTGTTGTCCTTGATGGCAACCCACTGAATGAAGATGAAGACATGTGACTGTTGACATGTGTTGTCCTTGATGGCAATCCACATGATGAAGTTATGCTTGACTTGATGGACTTGGTAAATGATGTAAATCTGATGTGATATGTTGTTGAGTGTTGTCCTTGAAAGGCAACCCACTTGATGAAGATGATGAAAACTTACTTGATGAAGTTGTGCTTAAGAGAATGTGTTCCTAATGAAGAAAATATGATGTTTCTACAGTGTGTACAGAAGGCAATGAAGAAAGGAATTCAGAATGTGCTCAAAATATGATGAAAAGAGTATGTCTCCTTGTATACGCGGATTGGCCTAGGGGAAGTCGCGTATGCACGCGGAAAAGAACGTGCCAAGTCGCGTATGGGCTAAAGCGCTCAAAAAGTGCAAAACCAAGGGTAACCACCATGGTATTGACCCATTGTATTGGGTAATGATCCGCCTAATTGACCCCGTCCAGGTTGTTTTGGGCTCATGGTATTGTTTTGGCCCATGGTATTGAAAAAAAGGGGCTCATGGTATTGAAAAGGATAAACCTATATAAGGAGAAGAAATTCATTGTGCAAATCATGAGTGTGGGTGCAAGATGTCTGAGCTTGAATGAATACTTCTCTCTGAAGTATATCTGAATGGAAAGGGTTACACTTGAATGATAAATCTGATTGTATGATGCACCAATGATGAAGAAGGGGATCTAGATCTAAATTGCTCTTGTATTTGTTAGATCTGATTATGGAAGGCTTAGATCTGTGATAAGGCGAGCATCTAGGCGAACATCTGTCTGAAGCAAAAGGGTAGATCTGAACTGCATATCTGATCTGATGAAGTATGTTGCTCTGTAATGATTGAAGATCTATATGCTACTTCGCCGTGGAGGAAGCGCGTATATACGCGGCTTCAGCGAAGAGAAAGCGCGTATGCGCAATAAAATATACACTGTGGTATACGCTGGTTTGTGTGGACGGAAGCGCGTATATACGCGACATAAGTGAAGTAAAAGCGCGTATGCAAACTAGGGTTTGCTAAAGCAAGGGGTATGAAATATCTGATCTGTTCTGCTATCTGATCTGTGTTGATATGTATCTGTTGATGATGTATGTTTGTGCTTAAAAGTATGGAAAGGGTTCGGTCTGGAAATATGATGAATTGTGGCCTACAAGTTGTGTTCTATTGAAGTGGTTGGATCGAGTGTGAAAATTGATGAAACGTGGTCCAAGGTGGTGCTGAGGGTTGTAGCCTTCAGTCAGGGGGTTGTAGCTCCCTTCCAGGTGAGGCTGGTAAACGAGATCGGGGGGTCGTAGCTCCCTTCCAGGAGAGGCTGGTAAACGAGTCGGGGGGTCATAGCTCCCTTCCAGGAGAGGCTGGTAAACGAGCGCAGGTGGGTGCCTGCGTGCTGGTCAAGTCTGCGCCAGCACATATGTTGTAAGATATTTTCTCTATAATAAAATATTGAAGGCTGAGCAACTGCAGCGGTGGTTTTCTCCCGACTTGGGTTTCCACCTAAAAATCCTGGTGTTCATGTGTGATGCTTTGTGTGTTGGTTTATTCTGTTGTTACTGCACATGTTTACTGATAACTTAACATCAGATGAATGAATGTGGCAAAGAACTAAGTTAATAAATATCTGCATAATTAGATCTCTGCTAATACGCTAGTTTCATGAAAGATATCCGCGTGTATACGCTAGTTTACTAAAGGAAAGTAGCGTATGGGTTTTAAGGAATGAAAAGTGAAAAGTTTTGAGTATGCAGTAAATACTGATTCACCCCCCCCTCTCAGTATTTTTCCCAACACTCCTTGCATATCTAGATGATATTATTTATAAGAATTTTCTTGTGACTGTTAGCATTCCTCAAAGAATTTGGAATGGACAGCCATACCTCTTCGACTTCTTCCTTTTCATTTCTTTTCCAGCTCAATCAAAAAAATGTAACTGTAGGTGCTTATTTTAATATTACAGTGGGATCTTTGTTTTTCCTCCGGAGACTTGCCAATGCATCACAACAATATAAATCAATTAAAAATATTTACATTTAATTACAATGAGAGCTCCAGCTCACTCATACAGCCTTTTGGATCGCTGCGCATTTGTCTTTTCTTTGACTGTGCTTTATCTCTTTTCAGCTCTATTTTCTTTTCTATCCTCTGCTGAGGTGTAACTGCTGCCTTTTAAATCTGGGCATATCCCAACGTCTTTCATACAATAAGTGTCTTGTTGATGTGGAAGTTTCGCAAGCGGAACAGACATATATCACAATCGTTGTATATTAATAATCGCCCTCCCATTAAGTTGAGGCATATACATACAACCCACGGACCACGCGGAACATCTTTAATACCACCGCAACAATGTTATATATATATAACAATGCCCTTTCATATATACATATAAGTAATTTCAACTCTCGGCATACATACAAACTTCCTTTTTAAATCAATTCTCAACGTAATATAATGAAGACTTTTTAAACATATAAGAACTCCTTTTGGGCCCACTTGACACGCTTCCCGATGCAATGAGTCTCCTCTTATTGCAATTGATTGCTCCTGCTCCGATTGCGATTGATCGCAATTGCACCTTGCATTTGCATGTTCCTTTGCCAACTCTAACTCCGATGCGATTGAGTCACTTATACGTTCTTTCGATTGTGATTGATCGCAATCGCAACTTGCGTTTGCATGTTCCGATGCTTCACTTTAACTCCGATTGCGATTGGTCACTGTTGCAATTTCTCTGATTGTGATTGGGTTGTTCCGATGCGATCATGCCGAACTTCAAATACTTGTTACTTATGGTTTATAAGCCCATCGGGTCCGGGCTTCAATCGCAATCGCAAGTTTTGGTTTATACATTCCACTGCCCTTATAATCTCCGATGTGATTGGGTAAGGGGTCCCACCATACAGTACTTTGGTTATTTGTTTAACATAAAGCGCTCCATAATATATACCTTGGACCTTTGGTTATATGCTTCGAGCTTCATCGCACTCGCAAATTCTTCGTTTATTTAAAAAAAAGAATTATCAATTGCGGTTTATAGACCCATCGGGTCCGGACTCACATCGCAATCACAAATTTCTGTTGGTTACATGTTCTGCTGCCCTTACGATCTTCGATTGCGATTGGGGAGGGTTCCCACCGTATAAAGCTTGGTTCTTATAATAAAGCGCTCCACTTATATAACTGATATATATGTATACTTTGCCAATGGGTTATGCGATTCCTGGAATACGTTTTGTATATATATATATATATATATATATATATATATAGATATATGTATGTATGTATGTATATATATATATATATATATATACTTTGCCGTTGTAGTTAGTTTATTCCGGAATTATTTGTATCATATATCCCCCGGGGCTGAGGCTATTCTCGTGGAATAACAATGTGCCCCACTGTCTTCACTCGCCTTCCGATTTGCTGTGCCTCCGTATTCGACTGTTATAATTTTAGCCTGCCTCCTTTCCCTTGCTTCTGCTTCATTGCATGCCCACCTCGCCTCGCCTTCCTTCGTTGTACAAGGCCTCTGCTGCTGTTCTTTGCCTTCTTTGCCATCAATGACAATATTTCTAACAATATTAGTTTCCACGCCTTTCTTCAAAACTTCCATGTCATTTTTTGTTGCTCTTTGCGAGAGCGAAATTTCTTGCATTTGCTCTTGTAATTTTGATATGTCATGTTGCATTTCTTCATCTTCATGAGCCATAGTAGAGCCTTCTGAGGGCTTAATGGGTGTTGAATTTTTTTTAGGGGGCATTTTAGAACCCAATATTGATATCTATTCTACAATTTTCCCTTGGAATAAATTCAAATTGATTCCTCAAACAAGACTTATGCAATTCGGAAAAAAAATACACACCTTTTTCTTGATTTTGAGGAGATCGATATTGAAATTGAATTATCTCTGTGATTTCGGATCTTCAATATTTGAAAACCCACGGACCACGCGGCACATCTTTAATACCACCGCAAAAATGTTATATATATATATATATAGATAATAGCACCCTTTCATATATACATATAAGTAATTTCAACTCTCGACATACATACAAACTTCCTTTTTAAATCAATTCTCAACGTAATATAATGAAGACTCTTTAAACATATAAGAACTCCTGTTGGGCCCACATGACACGCTTCCCGATGCAATGAGTCTCCTCTTATTCAATTGATTGCTCCTGCTCCGATTGCGATTGATCGCAATCGTACCTTGCGTTTGCATGTTCCTTTGCCAAATCTAACTCTGATGCGATTGAGTCACTTATACGTTCTTTCGATTGTGATTGATCGCAATCGCAACTTGCGTTTGCATGTTCCGATGCGATCATGCCGAACTTCAAATACTTGTTACTTATGGTTTATAAGCCCATCGAGTCCGGGCTTCAATCGCAATCGCAAGTTTTGGTTTATACATTCCACTGCCCTTATAATCTTCGATGTGATTGGGTAAGGGGTCCCACCATACAGTAATTTGGTTATTTGTTTAACATAAAGCGCTCCATAATATATACCTTGGACCTTTGGTTATATGCTTCGGGTTTCATCGCAATCGCAAATTCTTTGTTTATTTAAAAAAAAAACTTATCAATTGCGGTTTATAGACCCATCGGGTCCGGACTCACATCGCAATCACACATTTCTGTTGGTTACATGTTCTGCTGCCCTTGCGATCTTCGATTGCGATTGGGGAGGGTTCCCACCGTATAAAGCTTGGTTCTTATAATAAAGCGTTCCACTTATATAACTGATATATATGTATACTTTGCCAATGGGTTATGCGATTCCTGGAATACGTTTTGTAGATATATATATATATATATATATATATATATATATATATATACTTTGCGTTGTAGTTAAGCGATTCCCGGAATTATTTGTAATTATATATATCCCCCGGCTGAGGTAGCGATTCTCGGAATAACAGTTGTGTCTCTGCCTCTGTCTCTACTGCTCGACCGTTTTGTTGTGCCTCTGTATTCGACTGTTATAATTTTAGCCTGTCTCCTTTTCCTGTTTCTGCTTCAGCGCTACTCGACCTCTGCCTCTGCCTTCTGCTGTACATATTCCCTGCTGCTGTTCTTTGCCTTCTTTGCCATCAATGACAATATTTCTAACAATATTAGTTTCCACGCCTTTCTTCAAAACTTCCATGTCATTTTTTGTTGCTCTTTGCGAGAGCGAAATTTCTTGCATTTTCTCTTGTAATTTTGATATGTCATGTTGCATTTCTTCATCTTCATGAGCCATAGTAGAGCCTTCTGAGGGCTTAATGGGTGTTGAATTTTTTTTAGGGGGCATTTTAGAACCCAATATTGATATCTATTCTACAATATGCCCTTGGAATAAATTCAAATTGATTCCTCAAACAAGACTTATGCAATTCGGAAAAAAAATACACACCTTTTTCTTGATTTTGAGGAGATCGATATTGAAATTGAATTATCTCTGTGATTTCGGATCTTCAATATTTGAAATTTGGTCCTGAGGTATCCTGAGGATACGAGATTAGTGATAGTTGGTGACTGCTTATTAGACAGATTTGCTCCCTAGGTTCGTCCTCATCCAAGGTATAATGTTGCAGGTATTCCTCTCCCTCCTTTTAGTTTTCTAGTTTAGGGTCATGTCAGCTCAGAAACTCTTAATATGCGACTTACTCATAATAATTATTTTCATTAATTAATTTTTATTCTATTAATAAAAATTAATTAATTATTATTTATTATGACTCAAGGAAAATTAAAATTTAATGGTACTCATAATTAAGTTTTAGAATTACAATTTATTAGGAATTAATTAATTTGAAGAAATAATTGAATAATAATTAATATTAGAATTAACGCTTGTAGGGTTTGTTGGATATTATAGGTTTTAGAATTCAAAATTTATTAGGAATTAATTAAAATAAAAAAAATTTAAAAATTTTAATGGTTAGTATTTTATTAGGGTTAATTAATAAGAATTGATTAGAACTCATTTAGTAACATATATTTAGGAAAATTTAAAACATAAAAATCTTGTTATTTTCCTCTCATTAATAAAACTTAGACAAAAATTGAATTTATAATAAATTTGAAATTATTTTAGGATTTTATGTTAGAATTAGAATTAATTCAATTAATAATAAATAAATATTTTTTTTTTAATTATTTATCATAATAAGCTTAAGAGAATTAGAAAATAATTTGAGTAAAAATTTCAATTAAAAAATTTTAATAAAAAAATTTAATTAAATTATTAAAAAAATTTATTAAAATTTTAAATTAGCATGACTTAGTGTCGGATCCTCTTTTCATCTTCATTTGCCTTCACCATTTATTCCTTGACTTCTTGCGACCTTCTTTCTTCCTTAATTCATTTCTCGTCCTGAAGATGGATCCCCGTTGGGATTCAAAACGTCGACAATTGTTTTATGGTACTGTGGATGATCCGGTTTCTGCAAATAACAACAACCACAGGAGTTTAAGAACCATTATTATTTCCCTACACGGAGGGGAGTTTTGGGTAGATATCTTTCATCTGGAAAAAATTTGAATTAAGATTGAAAGAAGGACCGCAGACCTCCGTTTTCTTAAAGAATGTCGTGACCTAAACCTAATTCCTGACTTCGCCCGCATAAAACCTATTCTTCATCTTCGCAAATATAATAGATATTTTTGCAAAATCAGCTTTAGCATTATTTGGGGTGAGATTAAGCACACCCGTGCGGCTTTAGATAGGCTAGGACGCATGGCTCTTTCTTTGCATCTGTGGCTTGCCAGTGTAATCTGTCCAAATTTATGGAATACCATTGATGCAAAGGATGCGATCAGAGCTCAGATCAAGGGTCAGAAAGCTCATGATAGACAGTCGAAGAAACTGGTTAAGTTTAAGAGGATGGCTCTCGATGAGACTCGGGTGTTGGAAAATGATGTTAGCCTGTTTTCTAAGAAAAACCCACAGTCATCCAGACGACACTGTGAGCGAGCAAGATCATTCAGTAATGTTACTCTTGTGGACGTAGATGGAACAGACATATGTGTCTTCGGCTCTTCACGGCCTAATTTGAGGAGTGCTAGCCTCTTAGCCTCTGTTAAACAGATTAGCTCATATGACAGGAGCAACAACAACATTGTGAAATCGAAGAAGGATGTTACCATTGGTTTTAGCAGTGAGCAAAGGAGTTTGAGCAGATTCGAGGACGGATCTGATGCTGTAGCAAGAAACCAGTGTGTTTATTCTTACAAATGCACTGAACTATTAATGATCAGACATAATTTTCCTGATATAACTCCTCCAGACCTGTCGTTGAGCCTGCGTAACTGGAACGATAAAGTTTTTTCCTTTGATTCTAACCACGCAGTCGACACCAACGCAGACAGAAATAAGGTCCCACTCATAAAATCCGGTAGCTGCTCATATGATCCGCTGGTTGAATCCGTAGCCAAGTCTTATAATGAGAGTCCATTTTCTTCTGATGGTTTTCTCATGGATTCTGTTGGTTCACTCATCAATTCTAGAGTAAAGCTTGACAAATGTGGCTCGGTTCACTCCGTGCTTAACCCGAGTAAAACCGTGGAGGATTTTTCCTTGAAATCCGTGTGCAGGTCAGATTGTTTAATTAAATTAAACAAGGACGTGGATTCTTGCCACACAGTTAACAACCTTAAGGTCGTCAAAGATCAACGATTAAGTAGCGAAGACAATGTTTTGGGTTATGGTTTGATGCATGGTTCAATTAATAATAATTCATAATTATATGGAATAAAGGAGTGCATACCGTGTGACTCGTTGCATGGACGTTCGATATTAAGCAGCGTACCTCGGAGCTTAGAGGAGAGAGACATTAATAAGATCGGATTTAATGATGATAGAAATATTAATATAGAACCTTTAGATGAATCTGAGAATGGTATTAGCATGAATGAAGCAAGTATTAAGAAGATACCCTTACATGATGAGGATAGACATAGGGGGCCCTCATTTGGTGTGGAAGGATATATTAATAGGAATTTTTTTTGTGATGACTCCTCTAACAAAAAGGTTGTTAACCTCTCCTCGGTTTAATTAATTAATGATACCCGTAGGATTCTTAGCAAAGGTTTGGGATTCGCTATTGCTCTTAAAGGTATTCCCAATGAGAGCATTTTGTGTAGCATTGAGGAAGGCATTCAAAGTTTACCTTTGGATGGCAAAGAAGCTCTTAGATAGGAATGGTCCCTGATTCTAAGGAGAGCTAAACCCCCCAAGAGCAACCTGATAAAGGAGGAGATATGCGCTCTTAGAGACCTTCGCAATAACAATGAGATTGTAGTCCTTAAAGCAGAGAAGGGAGGGGCCGCTGTAATTTTAGATAAGGAGGATTATATTAGAAAAATGAAAGAGCATCTTGATTGTGGCAGCTATAATAAGTTGAATTCCAACCCCCTACCAAAGGTGTTAAGAGAGGTTAAGAAGGAAATCTCAAACTCCCATCTCAATGATAAGTTGAAGAAGAAACTGACACCCTCTGGTGAGGTCACTCTGAGAATTTATGGGCTTCCTAAGATTCACAAAGATGGGGTTCCTCTTAGACCAATTGTCAATACCGTTGGATCCCCCACCTATGAACTGGCGAAATATGTCGCAAAAATTCTCAAACCGCTTGTGGGGAACACTGATTCCTTTATAAAGGACTCTAGTGACTTCGTCAAGCTTATTGATAAAGAGAAGGTGGATGAGAACGACATCCTGGTAAGCTTTGATGTGGTGGCGTTATTTACCAAAATCCCTTTATATGAAGCAGTGCAGGTCATTAATGAGGTCACAGACCCTGAAACAGCTAAGCTTGCTGAGATTTGTTTACGATCCACCTTCTTCAGCTTTCAAGGAGAATTCTATGAGCAGGTATCCGGTGTTGCAATGGGATCACCACTCTCACCTATTGTGGCCAATTTATTCATGGAAAACTTCGAGAAGAAAGCCCTTGCATCCTTTCCCTTAAGTACAGCTTGGTGGAAGCGGTTTGTAGATGACACTAACATAAAGTGGTCGCATGGTAGGGAGAACCTTAAGAAATTCTTCGATCACATCAACTCAATTTCCCCAGATATTAAGTTTACCAAGGAGATGGAAGAAAATAGGAGCATTCCTTTCTTGGATGTTCTGGTTACCCGAAAAGAGGATGGAACATTAGGGCATCAAGTTTTTAGGAAGAAAACCCATACTGAAAGCTACCTTCACGCTGATTCTTACCATCATCCTGCTAAAAAATTTGGTTTCCTCAACACTCTTGCTGTAAGAGCCCTGAGAATATCAGATGAGGAGCACTTGGAGGAAGAAATCTCTCACCTAACTCATGTTTTCCTAGGTTTAGGTTATAAGGAAAGAGAAATCAGGAAAGCCATAAACAAAGCGAAAAGCATTGTAGTGTCCAAGAAATGCCAGGATCCTTAAGAGAGGGGTGGAAGGGTTTTTCTGCCATACATTAGGGGTGTGACAGATAATATTGCTAGGGTTTTGGGGAAGAGAAACATTTTTGCACAATTCTCAGTAGCAGGTACCATTAGACAAAATATGTGCTTATAAGTTAAAGATAGCATTAGTGAGGGTTAGCTCAAATGTGTTTACAAGATTGGTTGTTCTTGTGGGAGGTGTTATATTGGCGAAACCGGGCGCTCTCTGCATAAGCGTCTTAAAGAGCATGGTGCCGATATTAAACATGAACGATCACGAACCTCTGCTCTTGCTAATCACTCCTCAAAAACAAAACGCACTTGCACCTTGAGGATGCTAGAATTATTGCAAGGGAGGAACATTATCAGAGACGTAAGATTAGAGAAGTGCTAGAAATTATAAAACACCCACACAACATCAACAGGGATGGAGGATACGAGATTAGTGATAGTTGGCGACCGCTTATTAGATAGATTTGCTCCCTAGGTTCGTCCTCATCCAAGGTATAATGTTGCAGGTATTCCTCTCCCTCCTTTCAGTTTTCTAGTTTAGGGTCGTGTCAACTCAGAAACTCTTATTATGCCACTTACTCATAATAATTATTTTCATTAATTAATTTTTATTCTATTAATAAAAATTAATTAATTATTATTTATTATGAGTAAAGGAAAATTAAAATTTAATGGTACTCATAATTAAGTTTTAGAAATACAATTTATTAGGAATTAATTAATTTGAAGAAATAATTGAATAATAATTAATATTAAAATTAACACTTAGTAGGGTTTGTTGGATATTATAGGTTTTAGAATTCAAAATTTATTAGGAATTAATTAAAATAAATTTTTTTTTCAAATTTTAATGGTTGGTATTTTATTAGGGTTAATTAATAAGAATTGATTAAAACTCATTTGGTAACATATAGTTAGGAAAATTTAAAACATAAAAATCTTGTTATTTTCCTCTCATTAATAAAACTTAGACAAAAATTGAATTTATAATAAATTTGAAATTATTTTAGGATTTTATGTTAGAATTAGAATTAATTCAATTAATAATAATTAAATAATTTTTTTTAATTATTTATTAATACTTTTTAGTTATTTATCGTAATAAGCTTAAGAGAATTAGAAAATAATTTTAGTAAAAATTTTAATTAAAAAAATTTAATAAAAAATTTTAATTAAATTATTAAAAAAATTTAAAAAAATTTATTAAAAATTTTATCCAAGTTGGCTTCAATACATTTCTTATTGTACTAAAAATATCTATTTTGTGCCATAAATCATTCAATAAATATTTTGTGTAAAACAAGATTAGTAGTATTTTTTTACAATATATTATTTGTTTTCAATTGCAAGATGGGTTTTTTACAAGAACTAAGTTGTCCCTAATGAAATTATATGTCATACACAATGATAGTATTTTGCAGTTTTTTACCCTTGAAATTTCATTCACCATTGTAGGAGCATCCTTACATGGATTCACTACATCCATTTGTCTACAAACGAAAGGCTCCATGACATCTACAACAACCGATTTTCTTCTGCAAATATTGACATCATTTTATGGCCCTTTGCACTTAGTGTTTTCACATTCACAGTTGTTGCATATTTATATAACCATGCCATAGCTTAAAACAATATGTATGCACCATCTAGAAGCTTCAATAACCTCATTTCAACCATTAATCAACTTCTCCATAGTGGTATGGCCACCATATAAGTATAATAATGGATGGAATGCGGGGAGAAATATTCAATGAGCCTCATGCATGTACTATGACCTCCATTTCAAAGTATGTAGAATTGCTCATTTTAATATTTTTTTTAGCTCAAATGGATTTTTCATGGAATTTGATTTGTACCTTGAGTGTTAGGAGTGATTTTATCACTCCAAATATCATTACAGAGAAAATATCTCACATCAATAGAAAGGTATCTTCAATACTTCAAATGGGTATTTGACGAAATTTTATAACACTATTACCGATGAAATAGTTAACCTGATCTCAAAACGGGAACTGTAGCCCAAAAAGACTGAAAAAACATGAAAAAACACCCCAAAAACAAAAAAAATGTATTCCAGAACGCACTTGGTTTTTTTTTAAGGTCAAATTTCAACATTTCATAAAATTATGCTAAAAACAAAATTGTTTCTTGAAAAAAGGATTGAAAAAACACCCTCAAAACAACACCAGTTGATGCTGGAATAACAAATATATATATATATATATATATATATATATATATATATATATATATATATATATATATATATATATATATAGTCATATTTTTGACATTTTTAAAAATAGAAATAACATTTTTTTATTTTTAAAATTCAAACATTAAAAAGAAACCTAAAATTTAAGAAAAAAATAAATTTAAAAAATAAAAACATTTTAAAGCTTAAAATTTAAAATATATATAGGAATAAAAAAACAAAAATTTTAATTCAAACATTAAAAAAACCTAAAAATTAAGAAAAAAAAAATTAAGATTAAAATTTCAAAATATATAAAAATAAAAAAACAAAATAAAAATATTAAATTAAAAAAAAAAAAAAAAAACCAAGTTAAAAAAAAGAAAGAAATTATAAAAAATAAAATATAGAAATTAAATTTAAAAAAGAAAAAGAAAATGTTTATTAAATTAAAATTAAATTAAATTAAATTAAATTAAAAAAATAAATTTAAAGACATATATTAAATTTTAATAAATTTAAAACTTTAAAATAAAAAAATAAAAAGATTATTTAAATTAAATGTAAAAAATTAAAAATTAATTAAAAATAAAAAACGAAAAAAAAAATACAATTAAAATATTAAATTTTGAAAAATATATATTAAAAAAAAAAATTATAAAAAATAAAAAATAATATATATATATATATATATATATATATATATATATATATATATATATATATATATATATATATATATATATATTAGATTTTATTAAATTTAAAATGTTAATATTAAAATAACAAAATTAAATTTAAAAAAAAAAAAATATATATATATATATATATATATATATATATATATATATATATATATATATATATATATATATATATATATATATATATATATATATATATATATATATATTTTTTTTTTTTTTTTTTTTTTTTTAGGTAAGTCTAATTCCAGCATATAATACAGCTAGTACAGTGCCTTTAGAGGCGAAAGATCGTCAGCGAAATAACAAAACTTGAACCGCCCTTTGGGGGAAACCAGCCCGAAAAAACTTCTGAGAGTTGCCTCAGTAGAGGAAACCAGCTTTGAAATACCAGAGTTTAACAAAAAACTGAGCCGCCCACAAGGGGAAACCGACCTGAACAACGTTTTAGAGCTGCCTCGATAGAGGAAACCAACATTGATAAACCAAAACTTATTGCAAACAGTAACAGCAAAAATGACATGGAATCTGGACATAATTACTTGGCTAAAGATAGAAGCGTTAGAGCCCATAGTCTCTAGAGGGTGTCTCCTCTTCAATTCGGCACCAGCATCCCTCCTCATCATCGGGGCTCTGTCCACTTTGAATTGGAGCTGCGCTAGCTTCACGTCCCTGAACCTGCATGTCAACATCCTTAAGGAGATTTGAGTTGCATTCGCCAGCTTTGCAGGTGGAACTTTTATCCCCAGGCTGAGATGCTTGCGCATCAAGGGAGGGGGCGGCAGATTGACAGGTTGTGTGGGAGGCGAGGGATCAGAAAAAGCCTCAGGAATTTCCTTGAAAGATAGCGAGACCGTGGCGATGACCAGGGGGCGATTGGAGCTACACTGGAAGTGGAAGATGTCAGTGGAAGGGTTGCAGAGGGAAGCAGAGACAACAGGCCGGGATTCAATCGGCGGCAGAGAGACAGAGGAGCCGCGCTGGGGAGAGGAGGGAATACGCCGCCTATGGCCACTTCCACGCAGACTGCGCAAAGGGGGAGAATGATTAGTAGGACTCAGAGACGGAGACAACTGATGACTGGAGGAAGGCAAGCGACGACGAGAAGAGGTGCGGGTTCTGGAGCTGCCCCTCCTACTTCTCAAGCGATGCCTGAGTCTCGGCATTGCAGCAGTGAGATGAGAGGAACAAGCGAAGAAAACAGGAGGCCCAAGCTGGGGAAAGGGAGAAAAGAGATTGGGCAGAAAAGCTGAATGCAGGGAACAAAGAGGGCTATGTGAAAAATGAACACCAGGGGCGAAATGGACACAGTATCCCAGCGGGCAACACCGGCCAACAGACGTGCGAATGATAGGCCAGTCTGCTTCCGGAGCGCATCTGGTTCTGATGGGTAGGAGGTGCAACGACATGACGACCTGAAAAATGCAACAAAACCAAGCCTAGAGCTCTGATACCAAGTCGAAATGCAGGAGCGAAAGAACGAGCAAGAGCATATTGAGGTGATGGTCATCTCGGCCTCCCCACCGGCATACATGTCGCGTAGGGTGATGGCCAGGGATATTAATCTTCCAAAGGTTGCATAAATGCGGCCAGCGGGTGGCCATTTGGCCACGCCATGCGCCATCCCGCCAGCCCTCCTCCATCATGTCAACCATTAACACCCGCATCCGGGTCGTTGCAGTCATGGTGCACCAGCTGAGTGCATTCCTGAAGGAGCTTACTGTCATTGATGATGGAGAGGGATCCTGCTGAAAGAGTTTGAGTACTCATAACCCCTTTGTTTGCCAGAAGATCAACCACTTTTTTCCCTGTTCTTCTGGTATGCTTGAGATAGATATCCCTGTGCGTGTGCAACCATTCAGCAATGAGCTCTAGTCTAGCCATGAGCATCCAACTATCGGCTACTCGAGCTGGATGAGAGCCTGAGAGGAGCTTATGAACCATATTGATAAGAATTTGTGAGTCTCCTTCAATTTCAATAAGAAAAAAGTTGTGGACCTGAGCTAGCTGCAGACCCTGCCAAATTCCCTCTAGCTCCGCTGAGTTATTGGTGCCCATCCTATGGAGCCGTAATAGATGAGCATTGGCTTCCCTCTGTGGTCACGAAAAATGCCTCCAAACCCAGCGTCTCCTGGATTTCCCTTGGAGGCTCCGTCAAATTTTAGCTTCAGGAAGCCATTCGGGGGAGGGGCCTAGTTGCTAGGAATGTCCCGCTGCGGGCCATGATTGCTAGTTGGCACAGGGTCAAGGTTGAGCTTGAATTGCCAACTGTTCCATATTTTTTGTTTGATAGGTAGTGTTGGGAAGTCGTCCTGATGCCATTTCTGTAGCGCCATGGTTTCCTGAAGGTTGCTGCAGAGGTTGTTCCAGAGGATTTCTGGTGGTGTGCAATGATTCTTGAAGATTCGCTTATTCCTCTCCTTCCAAATGGTCCAAAGAGTGAGTCCAGGGATGAGATGCCAAAGATGGTTAAGGAGATTGCATCTGTATGGGCTTACGGGCCACTTACGGATGATGGAATTTAAATCCCCAGAAGTTCTACCATCCCTCCTGCATTTGGAGCTTAAATTATCCCAAAAGAAGGCAGCCAGCGGGCAACTGATCATAAGGTGTTGAATGGTTTCTTCCTAACTACTGCAATTGGGGCATCGGGAAGGCCCAGTAAAGCCCCTCTTTGTGAGATTGTCCCAAGTGAGGATTTTTTGATGACAGAGAAACCGCAAGAATGTGGAAACCTTTGGCCAAAGATATGGTGTCCAAAGATCTTTCCAGATGGGATCAATAGGATCTTGGTTCTGTGTCATCAGAGCGTAGGCCTCCCGAGTGGTGAACTTGCCTTTAGAGGTGTGACCCCATCGAAGGATGTCCTGCTTATCAGTGTATCTGATTTTCCTACTTGTTAATTCTGCCTCTAGAGCCGGATGAGCCCATTCCTGCTGGTTGTCTAGACAACAGGCTGCCGATCTCCATTGCATGTAGCCTTGAGTGTGGTCCTCCTCCCAGAAATGATGAACCGTAGCATCAATATGGGTGATCAAGTTTGGCTGAAGGGGCGGCTCGATGGTGGTGAGCAGTTTGGGTTGTTGCTGCCAAGCATCCGTCCAGAAACGAGTTGTGCGTCTGTCACAAACCTCCCAGAAGCTGTGTTCTTGGATTAGGAAGCGGTGTTGTTTGGCAGCGTTCCAGATTTGAGAACCTACATCTGCAGCTGTCAAACGAATGAGCTCTGAGAAGGGTCAGAGATTAGCATATTTGGCATTCCAGAGCTTTGCCCAAGGGCAGAGAGGGGAAGTTAACCAATGCCACCAAACCTTGGTGCCCATGATAGCGTTGTTGTGCTAAGGATCCCATAGGCCCAAGCCACCAACATGCTTGGGTTTGCAGATCGTAGTCCATTTCACTAGAGCCCATTTTCTGTTTTGTCCTGAGGCTCCCCACAGAAAATTGCGCTGAAGGGATCTGATTTGCTTGAGGACCCATTTAGGGGCGGCTAAAACAGAGAAAAGATAGAGGGGCATGGATTGCAAGACAAACTTGACCAGAGTAAGATGACTGGGGAGGTTAAGGGAACAAAAGGTCCACGAGGATAATCTAGCCTCGAGCTTGTCCAGGAGGATTTTCCAGGAAGAGTGCTTAAGGGCAGAATTGATCAGAGGGGCGCCCAGGTATTTGGCTGGCAGCTTGGCAATGGAGAACCCCAGGATTTTGGCAATGCGATTATGAGTGGGAAGAGTTGCATTGAAGAAGAAGATTTGCGACTTGGAGGCATTGACCAACATACTCGAGGCTTGAGCGAACACGTCCAGGGTGTCTTTGAAGGTGGAGGCTTCTTGGGCAGAGGGATGACCGAAGAAAATATTATCATCCACGAATTGTTGGTGGGTGAGGGCTGGGGCTCCATGAACGGAGATGCCCCGAAGTCGTTGCATGTGGAGTGCATGATTGAAAAGGCGACCCAGGCCCTCTGCCATGAGAACAAAGAGAAAGGGAGATAAAGGATCACCTTGACGAATGCCATGGGAGGGGGAGAAGGGAAGAGAAGGTACACCATTGACTAAGACAGAGAAGAAGGAGGAGGAAATTAAGCTCATGACCCATCTGATCCAAGGAGGGCTGAAACCATAAGAAACTAACATCTGATGGATATAATTCCAGCTAAGCTTGTCGAAGGCTTTGGATAAATAAATTTTCAGGAGCATACATGGCTTTTTAGTTTATTTCAGCGAGTGGATGACCTCATGAGTAAGAATAATGCCATCTAGGATTTGGCGGCCCTCCACATACCCTGTTTGTTCAGGTGAGATGAGCAGAGGAAGCAGCGGCTTGAGCCTATTGGCTATAACCTTAGAGATGATTTTGTAAATGACGTTGCAGAGAGCAATGGGCCGGAATTTGTCCGGGGTGGCAGCTTGGTCTTCCTTGGCGATCAGAGCTATGAAGGTAGCGTTCAAAGATGGGAGGAGCCAATGCATGGATCTGGATTCCTCGACCAGATGCCAGACGTCATTCTTGATCAGGTCCCAGAAGTGATGGAAGAAGTTAGAGGTGAAGCCATCTGGTCCTAGAGCCTTACCTTCTTTGTTTTGGGCCACGGCTTGTTCCACCTCCGAAAGCGTGATCGGATGCAGTAAAAGTTGATTATGATCTTCCGTGATTAGTTTAGGAATGTGTTTTAGGACTTTGTTAATGGCTGGTTGCCTGTCGATCTGATCTTCCTGCATCACCGATTTGAAATAAGTGACAAGTTCATCTTCAATGGCCTGATGGTCTTCCAATCTTTCTCCTGTTTGGTTGGTGAGAAAGGTGATGTTATTGCACATCCGACGTTGGATGGTGGAGCGATGAAAGAACTTGGTGTTCCGTTCCCCCTCCTTTAACCATCGGATTCTGGATTTTTGCTTCTAGAAAATCTCTTCTTGCTGCCTTCTTTCCTCCAGCTATTTAAGCAGGCTTTGTTCTTTGTTGTCCAGAGTCTCATTGCGCCCTTCTTGGATGATCTGAAGTTGAAGTTCTGCCATTTATTTTTCAAGGAGCTTTTGTTGGTGGAAGATGTTGCCAAAGGTGGAGTGATTCTAGGCTTTGATGCGAGCCTTTAGATCTTTGAGACGCTGCTGAAACTGGAACATCTTGGAGCCTGGAGGTGGGATGAACGCCTTCCAAGCCGAATGGACCATTTCCTTGAAGTCTGGATGGGTGAGCCAGAATGCTTCAAAGAAAAAAGGTCTTTTGATGTGGTCCCCTGGTCGAGACCATTGGAGAGAGATGGGCCGGTGATCCGATCCAGAGAAAGGCAGGATCGAGGTTTGGAAATCACCGCCAATGTGAATAGCATTGTCAGATAGCAGGAAGCGATCTAGTCTGGAGGTGATCTGTTGTGATCCAGATCTTTTATTGTTCCAGGTGTGAAAGCCATTCGCAAAGGGAAGATCAATCAACCAGTTCCGTTGGATGAAATCTTTGAAGTGTGTGCAATCCACCTCCATATTTGCTCGGCCACCTCTTTTCTCATCCAAGCTAGTTATCATTTTGAAGTCTCCTCCCAGTATCCACAGGGGGTGGGTTTTGGTAGAGTTGAGAAGTTTGACTGTGTTGAGCAGAGCAATTTTCCTGGCAATGTCTTGAGGGAAGTAAACATTGGACAGATGTCCATGCAGATTAGTTCCATGAATGTTGAAAGAAGCCTGGATTAAGTTATGCGCTACATGTGCATCACTTATTGAGACGACTTTCGGATCCCAGACAATGGCGAGCCCTCCTGAGGCTCCAGAAGCATCAACAGCAACGGATTGATAGCCTGGCCAAGCCCTTGAGAGAATAGGGCCTAGGGTGGTACTTGTGCATTTTTTTTCCTGCAGGAAAAAGACTTGAGGTCTTTCCATCTGTATCAAGTTCTTGATCATTCGAAGCTTTGAGGGGCTGTTTAGGCCCCTTATGTTCCAAGAAATGACTTTCATTGGGAACTACCATCATGGGGTGGGAAAAACTTGGTAAGTTTGGGGTACTTACCAGATTCCATGAGGATCTCCCCAAGGAGGATGGTCCTTTGTAAGACAGTTTTTCTACCTCTTTTCTTTGTATCTTTAAAGAGCTTCTTTCCATCCCATGGGCTTCCCTGTTGAATGCCTAGGGATTTTTTATGCTGCTGTGCTCTTGTGAGGGCCACGGTTAGGTTCTCGATCTGCTTCTCAGAGATCTTATCAAATTTCTTCTTCTTGCATGCCTGCTCCAGAGTGAAAATGTCCAGTTCTCCAATATCAACCATTTCAGATTCATCCTCCATAAGGATGATCTGGCTTGCATTAGCCCCAGCATTTTCCACCTCCATGCCATTGGAGGGGCTGACATCAGTCTCAGGCTCCGAAATTAACAGAGATTGGGGTATGGCTTCCTTTTGAGGATTATCAGCTTCAGGATTAGCAAGGAGTTCGAAACTATTGCTGGTGGAGGGGGGATCAGGGGTTTGGGGAGAGGTTTTGGGGTTCAGAGGGGGGGGTTTCTTATTGTGACAGCAGCGGTTCTGAACTTTGGTAAAACCCTCTGCATCAGGGGGGGAGGAAGCGGCCGAGGGCTTGCTTGGGGGCGCATTCAAGGGGAAATCTCGAAAGAGGTGCCCATGGGTGTGGCATTTCCGGCACCTAAAGGGCACGTTTTCATAGTCTATAGTTTGCACCCATTCATAATCATCGTGATAGAGACTTACCGAGTCTGGTAGGGCATGAGCTAGCTGCATGAAGATGCAGATTCAAGCATAAGAGGTATATCGCCTGAGTTTGGTTTCCTCCGCAATATTTATGAATTCTCCAAGGCCATTTCCAATATCTTTTAGGGATTCTTCGTCCCAGTATTCCAGAGGCAGAGAGTAGAGCCTGATCCAGACTAGTGCCCAGTTGAAATCTTCTTTGTCTGGGTTGAATCTTTCAATCCAGTTTCGCAAGTAAAGGCCTGATGAGTTGAAAAAGTAAGGACCTTCGTCCATGACACGATTCCTGTCTTCAAGACAGTTGAAGATGGCTGTGAATAACTCTTTAGGACCGAGTTGTAGCGTTACCTGACCTTTCGGCTTCCATTTAGACCTGATCCATCCATGCAGAGCCTTTTCTGTTGGCCAGAAACCCACAAATTTTCCAATCAGTGCGTGATCTCGCATGTATTGGATCTGGGCATTGATACGATGGCTGGGGAGTTCAATCTTGGGGCGTTCTGAAGCGATCGGCTTGCATGTGGCAGAGGTAGCTTTGGGAGCAGTCATGGCCTCCGTCGTTGCCTCATTTTTGTCTGTTTGCTCACCTGGCTCTTCTCTAATGTGCTGCTAATGCACATTATTGTCCAATGGTTCTTTGCCCGTGGCAGAGATCTGAGCATTGCCAGAAGGGGATCGATTTGTGTCAGATGATGATTTTTGATTTGCAGCGACATTGACATTGGGGGAGGCTTTGAGCGCCCCCCCCTGAGACATATCCATGAGGGAAAATCAACGTGTGCAATGGAAGGAATACGACCTAGCGTAAGGGCAGAAGGCAGAGAAAATTGCAGAGGGTCGGCGCCATTGCAAGGAGGCTGGAAACCCTAGCATCGAAGGTTCAGAGCCGATTCCGATCGAATAATAATACCATAATGTCATTAAAAAAAAAAAAAACCAATTAATCTGAAAATATTAAGTTTAATTAAAAAAAAAAATCTAATTTTAAATACCCAATTTTAATTTAAATAAAAAAATATAAAAATTTTATGTGATTAAAAAAATAATAATAAAAAAATAAAAAAATATATTAAATTCAAATAAATTAAAAAAAATACAAAATTTAATAAAAATTATTAACAAAATTTAGAAAAAAAAAATTATAAACAAAAAAATGAATAAAATTTAAAAAAATAAAATAAAATAAAAATTTAAAAAAAAAAACAAAAAAAATTGAAACAAATTAAATTTCAAATATAAAAATTAAATTAAAAATAATAATAATAATTTTAAATTTTTTTAATTAAAAAAAAAAAAAAAAAAAAAAAAAAGAAGAAGAAGAAGAAAATCAAATTAAAAAAAAAATATTAAAAAAAAAAAAGAATTTTTTGATCATGGTGGCGCCGCCAATCGGCCTCCCGCCCATGTGGCAGCGGAGGCCAATTTCAGGAATCGGCCTCCCGCGGCGGGAGGCCGATTGGCGGCGCCACCATTATCAAAAAAATCTTCTTCTTCTTCTTCTTCCTTTTTTATTTTTTTTATTATTTTTTTTTTAATCATTTTTTTTTTAATTTGATTTTTTTTTTTTCTTTTCTAATTTTTTTTTAATTTTTAATATTTTTTAATCCGTCACAAATTTTTTATTTTTATTTTTTTAATATTTTTTTTAATTTGATTTTTTTCTTTTTTTTTTTTCTTTTTTTTTTCGAAAAATTAATTAATTTTTTTTAATTTAAATTATTTATTTTAAATTTAATTTGTTTTAATTTTTTTTTGTTTTTTTTTTCTTTTAATTTTGTTTTTAAATTTAATATTTTAGATTAATTATTTTTTAAAATTTAAAATTTATTTATTAAATTTATTAAATTTTAATTTAATTTAATTTTGTTTTTTAATATTTTATTTTATTTAGTTTTTCATTTTTAAAATTTATAAATTGTTTCATTTAAAAAAAAAAATAGTAAATTTATGGATATTTGTTTTTTAATTATTTGCATGTGGTTTTTTTCATTTTTTTTGTTTTTTAATAACAGTTTTTTTTATTTTAATTTTCTTTTTCAATTTTCAATTTTTTTTTTTTTTTTTTTTGGTTAATTTTAAAATTTGTATTTTTTTTCTATTATTACTATTTTTTTAATTTAAATTTTTAAATTTAATTTTTCCTTTTTCGTATTTAATTTTTTTTTATCTAAATTTTAATTTTGTAATTTTAATTATTTTTTTTTAATTGTATGATTTTTTTTAATAACTTAGAAAAAAATGTTTTTGATGTTTTTTTTTTTTTTTTGGTTAATTTTTGTTTTTTTTTCTTTAAATTATGTGTTTTTTTTTTCAAATTTTGTCATTTCTTTTGATATAATTTTCGAATATTTTTGTGTCTTTTGTTTTTTTTGTTTTTTTTGTTTAAATTTTTTATTTTTACGAGTTAATTTTGTTTTTTTTTTTACATTTTTATTGGTTTTTTTATTGTTTTTATATATATATTTTTATCTAAGTTTTGTGATTTATTACCAACATGAAAATCACCACTCTAAAAAAAAAGGTTGATGCTGCATCAATATGTTTCAAAATTAGCATGGAAATCACCGCTCTAAAAAAAAAAAGTTGATGCTGCGTCAATATGTTTCAAAATTAGCATGAAAATCACTAACATTTAAAAGCAAATATTCATACTTCATAAATAAAAATATTAGTGTCAAAAATGCGCACAAAAAAAAAGGGTGATTCTGCATCACCACTTTTCAAAATCGGGTGCTTTTTATACTACCAAAAAAAAGTAGGTAACAGTGCGGTTACCTATTTCATCGGTAACAACGTTTTATTTGATTACATATAACAAAGGTTATCATCAAAGTTGCATGAGAGAGGTCGATTGCCAAAAAAAAAAAAAATCAAGGTTATGGGTCATCCACAAGCCCCAATTATGGGTAAGTCAATCAAAACAATTCTCTAAGATTTACTTTCCAACTCAGTTATAGGTCATCTACAAACCCATGATTATGGGTTAACCACAAAAAATCCTTCTCTTCATTTGTACTTGGCACATTATAATCATGATGGTTATGAGTCCACCATAAATCGATAGTTATGGGTTAACCATGAAAAACCCTTCCCTTCATTGGTTAATAGCATATTATAATCATGACGATACATTAAACATAATGGGGTCCCTATTTTTTCTAGCATGGGTGAATGATGGGGACCATCATTTTTCAAGGATTATAGTCTAAGTTTAGATGTAGAAGTCATAAAGTCATATTTTTAAGCAAAATGGAACTTGTTTGATATGTAATTGAAATTTTCAAACCTAATCAGAGTTGAATTTATCAACAAGAAGCCTTCTAAGAAGGAAATATTGAATGCTGAGAAGGAGAGGCCCCAATGGCCATTACATGTAATGATTCTTTTTAATGGAATCCTTCTACAATTATTTACCTTTCCTTTTTGTGACGTATTTAGTGCTTTCCTTTTTTGTGATTAATTTCATGGTAGACCTATATGTTTTCTCTCCTCTCCTCTCAAAATTCTAGCCTCTTGGATCTTAGTTCCTAAGATCTAGATCACTTATACCTATATTTAATCAATAAAATAAGGAAATATAAAAATACATAAACAAGAATATTTTTTACCCAATTGGAATCCAAAACAATAAATCCCATACCTAATTCACAACTACCTTGCAATATCATAAGCTTGCTTCCCATTCCCACAAAATTTTTCAATATCATTCATGAATTCCTATCTATGTGTGGAATTCATCCAAAAATGAAAATCATCTAAAAAAAATGCAAAAATAAGAAATAATATAAATTTGCATGAATAAATATTTAGGGTAGTCCTTATTTGCACATTTATATGTATAGAAAATAAAACATATTAATAGGTTTGTAGAGAAATTTTCTCCTTGAATACATATTATGGTATAGATTTTGTTGAATAAGTCAGCCAAATTCCATGTGATTAATATGTTATTGCTATATACATTATTCAATATAGATTTTTAGGATCAAAGGGAAACAAAATAAATAGAAACAATGCTAGATTTAATCATTAATGAACAAGTAAATGAGAAATAGACAAGAAGAAGAAACAAAATAGATAATGGAAAGAAATTACTTTGTATTATCAATGGATGAAGACAATTGGTCTACTAGGAGACACAAATGAAGATGTTGGGCTAGGGGATCCCTCTACTATCTTCTAGTTGAATATCTTCCTTCCTCCTCTTGTAAGATCTCTCCTCAAGAAGTAGTGAACAAACTCTAATGGTGGATGCTCACAAATTACAAAAAAATGTGTTAGGTCCCTATAATACTAGTGTACTCCCTTATTGTTATTGTTAGTGTAGCCCCCTTATTGTTATTTTTATGCTCATGTAGTCCTGATATTCTTATTATTGTACACCATAAAAGGCCACTATTTTTATTGTTATGCCCTTAAATTATTACTTTTATGTCGACTCTCATTATATAGTCACCCCTTATGCCACCCTATATATTATTATTATTATTATTTTATTTTTTTAAACCAACCCTTCAAATTTATTCGACCAATTTTTAAGGGTCACCAGAAAAATTAAAGAGGCGAAATTTTTTCCCGTTCCAGCGGTTGGAATCCATGTGCCAATAAATGCCAAATTGTTGCCTCATTAGTGGTTGACACTGGGCCTATTTTGACCAAAACATTGACCTTAAATATCTTGAGCATGCGAACTCGGATTGAGGTATCATTCATGCCATCGGAAATCTTGCAACGATATATTCAATCTGGCCCTAGTTCCAATTCAATCCAGTGACTTTTATTTTTGAGATTTTCCAAAGCCACTTCTAAATTCTGAGCATTTCTTGGATCCATCTTGATCACTCACTATTGTTGCACTACTTTGAATCTTCTATTAAGAAAAATGATGTATTGTACATAAATGACTGACACCCATCAGGCTGGAGACTTGACCTTACTACAATCAGTTGACTTCGATTGAACATGAGACTTGATTATATTGATCAAGTCAGAAGACTATGTTCTCACACAGATCTACATACTACCATCCGTTGAAGGCCACCGTGATAAAAAATCATCGCCCAACTTCAATTGGATTATCCAACTCCAATTGGATGGATAAACTGTTCCTTTTGCTAAATCTTCGAAATCCCTACTTCTCATGAAGTCATTACTCCTCTGATGTATGTGGACCTTGTTTCATCTATTTTAATATTGGATCCCAAGACTCTCTAATCAACTCTGATTCATCTCTGCAATATGGAATTGTTGACGGGCAAATTTGTACCACTGACAACAAGGGGGATCTCCTCAGTGAAAGGTCCCAATTTGACCTCACACCATTTGGGATAGGAGCCCCATCCGGTATGTGGGCCTGGCTTCTGCCATAAGTGTTTCCACTCTTGGTCATCGGATGAAAATATGTTGAAGCGGAGGCAAGGGCGAAATGACCAATCATTGAATAAAAATCAGCCCAAGATTGACGAACTAGAAACAAAGATATAATAAAGTCTAAGCATAAAAATAAAAGGGGAGTACGCCATGAGTGGGATCGGTGAGCCAAAACCCAGTCAGACGTACATGAAAGAAAACACGCCAGAATTTAACTGCAAAGTAGTTCACAATATATCACTGTCATGGCAAGGAACAAATAAACATTGATTCAAGAGCAAACGTACATGCAACCACTGTGAATTAGTTCATAACCAATTGCATGCATGAAAGCACACATACAACATAGTGAAATATTAGACAACTAGTACTATCACCACAAGAAAGCACGTGAATCAATGCCGAAAAAGAGAATATATTATTAATGTTGATGCAACTTCAAATACATAGTTACAACTCGTCAAAACCCACTAGTGGAACATGAGCTATCCATCTCAATGCATGATACCAAAACCCTAGCCTCACTACCTCTCTCTCTACTTGATACCAAGATTTGAGTGCCTTTAGCTCTTAAGCACCAATTCATTGTCTCGTCTTGGCTTCAATTGCTGATCTCAAAGTCCCTGGTGCATTTCCCAAAGTTGTACATATAGGCTGAGATGAATCTTGAGTTTCCCTTGAATCTTCGTCTTCCTGACTGTTGGGATGGATTGTGACTTGGGCCATTTGTGACATGCGACCTAGGGTCATCTGTGACCTATGACCTGGGGTCATTTGTGACTTGAAGTTAGTTGCAACCTGGGAAGTTGCGACCTAGGGCTACTCCTTCTACTTTTCTCTTTTTGCGAGCTCAGACCTTGTAGAACATGATGTCTTTCCCTGGTACTAGTCCTGCGCAAATGGACTAGTGATACATGGGCCATTGAAACTATAGTGAAGCTCTTCGAGCTTTGTGAGGGCCCACCTTTCTTGCCGGAGAAAGCCCCATCTTTTGATGTGCAAGTCGGAGACTTTTTTCCTGTAAACAAAGTAACATGGGTTATACGTCTTTTAAAATATTGATGCTGAAACACATTTAATTAGCTGAAAGAGTGATTTAATAAATAATAAATTTAGACCCCTGTGTGGTCAAGTGTTGTGCCACTATGTTATTAGAGAGAATGGCTTGAGTAGGGTCTCCCTGCGCCTCTTCAATCACTGTGATGTCCTTGGTACTACTATGGACTGAGTGTCAAATGTAGATGTGTAGTTTAACTTGTTTTGGTAGCTACTACTTCATAGGGATGTGGCTTAGTTACTGCACTGAACGTTGATGCTCCAATTGATGTTCCTGATATTACAACTAATACAAGGCTAGGGAATTTTCGAGGGTTCAACCAATCATACTTCTCAAAACCTTAGTCTACTGGCTACTAGCACCCTCTGAACCAACTCTCCACCTCTTGTATGGCAGTGTTCTTGTAGCATGTAGCCTTTGTGAGAGTTTTTTAGGTTTCCTTGATGTCATTATCATCACATGACGGCGATGTTTTTTCATGTCCCAGGGAACTAGAGTGACTGCAATTTAAATCGAATATTTTCTTGATCATGCGGTTGCGATTCCCAATTATTCTCTACCTATAAACCCATTACCATTCAACCGTATTTCCCTACAGTGTTTCCATGAGACTTAGAGATTTGAGGGGAAATACGACCTCCTAGAGGTCGCATAGTCATAAGGCCATGCAAATCGCGTTATTTTATTGCTCCACATGTTCTGCGACCCAGAGACTGGTCGCACAGTCACAAGACCTTGCAAGTCACGTTGTTTTATTTCTCCACATGTTCTGCAACTCAGCGACCGGTCGCATAGTAGCACAACCCTGAAAGTCGCTTTATTTGATCTCTCCACATGTTCTACCACCCAGCGACTAGTCGCATGACCTTGCAAGTCGCAGTGTTGGATCTCTCCACATTTTCTGCAACCCAGAGAGTGGTTGCAAAGTCACATGGCCCTGCAAGTCGAGTTGTTTGATTGCTTCACATGTTTTGTGACCTAGCAACTGGTCGCACTTGCCATAGCCCGCACTCCCTCAAACTTTGTTCATTTGAGACTTCTGCGAGTGACAAGCTGTAGGGATGCGATAAACAGGAGCTACGTAGCTACAACCACCATCCATCGTGTCTTTGGGAATTCCGCAAAAATGGAGAAGGCGTAGGGTTGTGTTAATGCTGAGTCTCACCGGCCCTCGCCACAAAAGTTGAGGTTGTGCGACTATTCGCGTCATTAAACTACCTTTCAAATTTAAAATTATAGCTCGTCATGAGTCTAATTCTTCTGTCCGTTCGGAAGCACATGGCTTTGAGAGAATAAGAATGGCAGACATTTTGAACGGGCCTGGCAAGAGAGTAGATGGATCTTGGCCATGATGCAATACAGAGGACGCAGTGTCTGATGTCATGGAGTTTATGCCTTACATCCATGAAGGAGCATTGTTGGTTGTAAAGCCAGCATAGAGGAAATATTGTTGCCTCCCATCCATCTCATCGCTCATTTAAATGAATACGCATATCGAAAACCACGGTGATCAGCATTTATCCACTTCCCAGTTCTGCGACATGACTATGGATTTTAAGAGGTTTAACTTACGGCCTTAATAAGTGAGAGGATATAGCTCACACAATAGATCTAAGAAGTCTGCATCTCATGCCATGGTTTAAGCCATTATTCGTCAAATCCTTAAGAAAATTAAGCCTTGACTTCAACACGTTTCTCCACTAAATTCATCAAGGCAGTGCTCCCATAGTGGTAAGCATGGAAACAAATTGCCCGAGCGCCTTCGACCTTGTACAACATGATTGTTAAGGCTCATCAAATAGAATCAACATTACACGTGATACGATTCGAACACAGTTCCCTTGTTCACGGATAAAATCCAGCTCTAATGTATTTCGACGATGAAATGTTTGGAAATGGTAGAAGTGAATTCGCATGAGTGTCCAGTGTTTGTTCCAAACCTACTCTGGTCTGGACCTCGGCTTGAGACAGAGATTCCAAATTGGATCTGGCTGAGTGACTCCCTTTGGAAAGAAGTGATGACCATAGTTGGAACGAGTAGTGATTAGGCATGGTTTATACCATAACTTGAAGTCCAAGCTAGACCGAACATTGAGGTTCATACTTTTAAACTCTGGTTGATTGATGCGATTAGGTGAATAAGCTGGTATTTATTTTATTGGGTTTAATGACCACAATTTTGGATTTGAATGAGTTTTTTTATTGGTCACGCTCCTTAATGGAATGGAATGAGATTTGGCATCCACGAGACTAAAAAAACATTCCATGGGATTATGAGTACCATGTTTTAGCCTTTTTCATTGCAGCTCGAAATACCCTCACCCTTGCCATCTGCCTCGACAAGGTCTCAGACATATCCTTTGCTCTCATCCCTACCTGGAATGGAGATGAATGTATCATGTTCCACAATCGAGCTTTTGTAGTTTTAACTTCAATTTCTTTCCTTCAATGTGATGGCAATATTGTTGAACATATCCTCCATGGACTCGACCTATATGACACATTATAATATAAATTAGTTATGGTTACCTTAGAGAATCTTAAAAATAATTATCATGAGACCACAAGCTTGATGGGGAACCCAAATAGAATGCCTGAAAATCCATGGTGAAGGTACTTCTAGGAGATATGTCATGTAATTAATGCACCAACTACAGTATCAATGTGTTTTCCTGATGGTGAGTAAGATTGGTTGAAAATGGGTCGAGTATGACCGAGATCATAGTCATGAAAATCTATGGTTTCCAATGTATTCAATCAAGCTAGCATTTTTAGGAATGTGAATGCATTTGAGGGGATGAGGACTGAGGCAAGGTGGGGTTTGCATCATGAGGTGTTACCACAGACCCGAATACAGATGCCGGGAATGGGAAACCAATCCTGAACCCAGGGACCTTTGTGCTAGATGAATATTACCGCGACGACATGTGGCGCTGATGAGAGTGTGCTCCAGGGAAAATGAGTTAGGTTAAAATAGGGAGGGGATCATTCTAGATAAATTAAGGTTTCGCCGAAACCTAGAATGGTCAGGATGATGTGATCGAGCCTGACGATTTGAGGGAGATGGACTCACCGGGGCCTAGGTTAAAACCCTAATGGTTGGAGCAAGCAGAGGGGGGACCCAAAATTTTTAATACACCCAAAATTTTGGTATGTTGTTGTAGCAGCTACAAAAAATGGCGAACCACTGGTAGAATCCAACATCTCTTCCAAGATCCCTCTCTGCACAAGAAGCCTTTCTCAATCCTTTACCCTTATTTGTTTCATGTTCTTATAACACTTATTTGTATGTGCTCGTGGCACTTATTTTGCATGGGTGGATGAGGGATCCTGACTTATTTTACGGGAAAGAGAGGTTGTTTCTTGTTTGATAGAAATTGAAAGATATTCTAATTTGGGTTGGCCCTCATGCCAAGCCTTCACACCCCATCTCCCATCCACAAGAGAAATATGCAAAATAAATCATTAAGATATTCAATACTATGCTGGGCACAAGGCTCAAGTTCTAGATATAGGCCATTCAAACTCATTAGGTTTCCCCACAAGCAACATGCTCGTATTTCCCTGGCTAGTGAATTAGACTCGCAGGGATAATTCTGAGAATGTGACTTTGATGACCTGTTATGAGAGAAGCTGCCTCTTGGGGTAACCACCACAACCTCACACAAAAACAGGGTTAGGCTTTCAACAATTATGACTAGGAAAGCAAGAAAGAGCGTTAGGGTTTCGGTGTGTGCAAAGAGGTGAAAGAAATACATCTGTCTTCAAACATGTGCAAGGAGGAGCAAGAAGGCTAGTCGGGGCACCGAGGGCTCATGCAATGGTATGCAATATACAAAAACTTTTCGATCTAGGTCAACAACCAGTGCATATGATGCGAGGAGGCAAGTATACAACGTGATGCCACCGACAAGGCTTATGCCGCAATGCAATGCCATGTGCGGGAAATATGAACTAGTTGTAGGTGAAAAAAATGTTGATTAGTGGTTGTCATTGATGTCAACCCAAGCAGCACCAGGGGATAACCCATTATTGAATGGGAAGTTTGACCTAACAAATTAATATATTCTGGGTCAATAATGCTTTTGATGGTTTCTACTTGTCGAGATGTTTCTGTTGATATATGGCATGCCATGTAATTCTTCATGGTTTGAGAGATATTCATGTTTGAAGTTTGTACCCCAGTTAGTGGGCTAAAACCCCATGGGGTTGGGGCATGGGTCATTGAAAAGTCATAATTAACAATTTTTATGCTCCTAAAATCCCTCCCACATTCACTTGTTGAAGCCCCTCTCAACTTAAGCATTCATATAAATTGTGATCTTCATTTCCTCCTGAGGCAAGGGATTCGACCATCTGAAACAGGTCATCGTGGCATTTTCGCTCTAATTTTTTTTCTACGAAGGCTAAGAAGCTGAAAATTTTATGAGGTGAATCCAAAATCCTGATGAAGCTACAGTAAACATTTTAGATCAATTTTTGCAACAATTTTGGAGATATGATCTGTGGAAGTAAGGGTTTTTGCAGGCTCCTGAAATTCATCTCAAAGAAGTGACCTTGGTAAAATCGTCATAACTCTCTCTCTGAGTATCATATTGAAATTCTGTAAAAAGTGACAGATAGTGCATAGTATTTAGTTTTTTCTCTATCAATTTCAGAGGAAAATGAAGAAACAGTGGCACGTGGCATGCCGTACAAGTGCGCTCTGCTGAAACAGTCCATAATTAGGGTAGTGTGAGAAATTGGGTATAAATCTCTCTTGAAGAATCCAAATTGGGTCATAACTGTGGCATTGGAAAGATGACTTAGAGGAATACTACAGGACACAAATGTAGAAAATTCTGTTTCCCACCCCGGTTTTCAGTTTTCACCTTATTACTCCAAAATAATTAAATGCCCTTTCCCATATCCATACATTTAATAAACTGGAAAATAAATTTGCTGAAAACACAAATTCTGGAAATTTTTTCAGAATGCTGAAAATGCAGAAATAAAATAACAGCAATAACAAACAGTCATTCAACACATCATAACTCAGTATTTTTGGTCAAGGTGACCCTGGAAAAACCCCCTACAACTCTTGGGGAAAACCAGTTCGAAAGCTCCTTCTTATTTCTGGAAAAAATGCTTTTTACAGTGATAGAAATATTCAACAAAATAAATAATCAGCAAACAGACTTTTACAACTTATCTCTTTTTTCGTGCTTAACCACCGCCTCGGAAAACGTGCAAACAGCAAAATAGGAATAGCAATAAATGTTGTACAGATTTCTTGATTTTCGTGCCAAATAACAACGTTAAATGCTGTTGTACGGCTGCCTAGAAAAGCGTGCAAGCTGTCCAAAAATCTGCTGTACGATTTTTGCCTTGAAATGCATGCCAAATGTACAGCCACTTGCTGTACAGCCTCCCTCAAATCTGCTCCTCGAAATCTGTGCAAATCTGCAGTGCAAATCTGCTGTACGGCTGCTGTACGGCCCTGCTGTACGGCCTAGCTGTACGGCACTTCTTCCTAAAAAATCATGCCAAAAATCTGCCTTGCTGTGTGCTAAAGCTGCTGAACTGTCTTGCTGAAAATGTCTTGCTGAAATGCTGCCTTGGAATGTGTGCCAAGCTGCTGCCTCCTTCTCCTCACTGCCCAGAAATCTCCCTTGCTCTCTTTCTCTCCTTCTCCCAATCTGCTCATGAAAGAATGAATGACCTTTTTCTCCTTTTCCTCCTTTAACCTAACCCTAAGTGACTTTTGGGGAATCCCTAAATCCAATGGCTGAGATAGATTGAGATCTAGGGCTGAGATTAAATGCTCATTTAAATCTCACTTTCCATTTTTTAATTCACCCCACTTTAATAAAGACCCACTTAGTCTTTTATTTCCAAAGTCACTTTTTCCTTTCTAATTTTATATTGACCTTATTTAAAGTCACTTTAACTTTAGTAACTTTATCACTTAAAGTCACTTTAAAATTAGATTTGACTTTATAACTTTATAAAGTCACTTTAGTAACTTTATCACTTAAGTCACTTTTAAATTAGATTTAACTTTTATAAAAAAATTATAAAGTTACTTTAGGAGAAAAATTAAATTCTTTTGGACACTTTTCCCTAGGCCAAAGATCAAAGCCTTAGGGAACCACCTGTCCTCCGGTACCAAATTTCAACACTCCCTCTTACCGAGGAAGGTGTTCCTCACCACTCCCATCTTGTCTCTGAAGTAGACATGCTTGCCCCATGGTAAGGCTTTGGTAAGAATATCTACAACCTGCTCATCAGTGGGAATATACTCAAGCTTCACAGCTCCTTTCTGAACATAGTCTCTGATGAAGTGATATTTGATCCCGATATGCTTTGAACTGTCATGAAATACTAGATTCTCCGTGAGTTTAATGCAACTCTGATTATCACAGTAAATCACTGAAGGTCTCAACGGCTGACCAAATAAGCCAAACAACATCGTGCAAAGCCAGATGGCCTCACAACTAGCTAGACTGGCTGCCATATACTCTGCTTCCGCTGAACTCAATGCTACTGACTGCTGCTTTCGGCTGAACCATGACACAACTGCCGAACCCAACCCAAAACAGCACCCTGAAGTGCTCTTCCTATCAGAAGCACAACCTGCCCAATCAGAATCAGTGTAACCTGCCAATCTCACTCCATCCCCCTGCCTGTAGTCCAGACCATAATCCACTGTCCCCTGCAAGTACCGCAAAATGTGTTTTGTAGCCACCCAGTGAACCTTCCTAGGCTCACACATAAACTGACTCATCATGTTGACTGCAAAACAAATATCTGGCCTAGTGTTGACCAAATACATCAAGGAACCAATCAGCTGTCTGTACAATGTGGGATCCACCAACTCGGAATCCGAAGCATGAAGTTTCTTCCAGTTGGTGATCATCGGTGTCGACATGGGTTTACAATCCTCCATGTGGAATCTGCCAAGGATATCCACAATATACTTCCCCTGCCCCAGGAAGAAATGCCCCTCCTCCTGCCACACCTCCAAACCCAAAAAGTAATGCATCAAGTCGATGTCCTTCATCTCAAACTCCGCCACAAGATGTCTCTTGCAGTGCTCTATGAGTCTCTCTGCACCTGTAATGACTAAGTCATCCACATACAACACCAGAATGAGAGGCTCCTCACCTATCACAATATAGTAAAAGTTCGGATCTGCCTCACTCTTTGTGAAACCCATCTTCTGCAAGTAAGTATCTATCCTGGAGTACCAAGCTCTGGGAGCTTGCTTCAGGCCATAAAGGGCCTTCTTCAGTCTGCACACATGGGACTCCTTCCCATGCACCTCAAAGCCCTGTGGCTGCTCAATGTACACCTCCTCCCGTATGAAGCCATTGAGAAATGCGGTCTTCACATCCATCTGGTGGATCTTCCAACCCATCTCTGCTGCTATCGATATAATGGAGCGGATCGAAGTATATCGAGCCACGGGAGCGAAGGTCTCCCCATAATCAACTCCCTCTACCTGGGAGAACCCTCTAGCCACAAACCTCGCTTTGAATTTCTCAATGCTGCCATCTGCAGCATGCTTTACCTTGTAAAGCCATCTGGAAGTAACCACGGATTTTCCCTCAAGCCTCGGCACCACCTCCCAAACATCATTCTTCATGATAGAAGAATACTCCTCCTGCATGGCCTCTCTCCAGACCTGCTGGCTA
Source organism: Pinus albicaulis (assembly GCA_034641835.2). Taxonomy (NCBI): domain Eukaryota; kingdom Viridiplantae; phylum Streptophyta; class Pinopsida; order Pinales; family Pinaceae; genus Pinus; species Pinus albicaulis. The sequence goes on from CM076579.1 coordinate 1,581,309,494, forward strand.
GCTGCCTCCTCATAGCTAGAAGGCTCAGAGTCAAGGATGCCGGTAGCCATTGCCATATAGCTACAAAACCTCTCAGGTGGTCTGCTCTCTCTGACCGGCCTCTTAGGCTCAGCAACAGATGTGGCATCTCTCAAGGTGTCCTGAAGCCACTTGGGCTTCCTCTTCCCTGAGTGCACTTCTCCCGCCGAAGAATAAAACTCCTCCTCCTCAACATCAGGAGCCTGAACTCCTGACTGTCTGTCTGCTGTCCTCCTGCCTGCACCTGAACCTGTAGATGCTGAGGTACCGTGTGAACTGTCCATCGGTGGACTCCCCAGTGAACTGCTCTGTGGACTGCTCTGCGTGCTGCCCATAGCACCACCCCTCGACTCGCTGGCCACTCCCCACCGACTCCGACTCCGACATCGTCATAGATGTACCGATCCTCCTGATCCCTGCCCACTGGATCCCTGTGACTGACTCAACTGCTGCTGAGGGTCTGGCTGATCCAGATACTCTAACTCCCGTGACCTCCTGAAGGCCCTGTCCTCCTCGAACTTCACATCCCGCCCGACAACAACTTTCCTCTGTGCAGGAATGTAAATCCGAAAGGCCTTGGAGGTCTCACTGTAGCCCACAAAGATACCCTTCTCTGCGGTGGGCTCTAGTTTGGTCCTCTTCTCCTTGGGTATGTAGGAGTATGTGATGCACCCAAAGATACGAAGATGACCAATATCAGGCTTCTTCCCAAAAAAAGCCTCCTCCGGAGTCATGTTCCCCAAGGCACGATGCGGACTCCTGTTCTACAAATAAACAGCTGTGTTGCAGGCCTCTGCCCACAAAAACAATGGCAACCCCTGATCATGTAACATGGTTTTGGCAGCCCCTCCGATGGATCTGTTCTTCCTCTCCGCAACCCCGTTCTGCTGGGGGTTGTAAGGAACAGTGAGCTCCCTCCTAATGCCTGCCTCCGCACAATAGTCAACAAACTCTCCAAGGGTGTACTCTCCTCCATTCTCCGACCTCAGGGACTTGATCTTCCGACCTGTCTGTGTCTCCACAAGAGCTCTGAACTCCTGAAACCGCTTGAAGACCTCACTCTTAGTCTTCAAGAAATAAATCCAGGTCCTCCTGGAGTGATCATCAATGAATAACACATAGTACTCATATCCACTCAAGGAAACATGAGACATCCGACCGCTCACATCGGAATGAATCAAATCAAGTATCCTAGTCGCTCTACTGTCACTGCTGGGAAAAGGGGATTTGGCAAACTTGCCCATCGCACATCCTCTGCAAGTATCAAAGTGATCAGCACTGAACTCTGGCACACCTGTAGTGATCTCCCACAAAGTCCTTAAGGCTCCATGATGCATGTGCCCCATCCTGCGGTGCCAAATCTCACACTGCTCAGAACTGCTAGCTCTGCTGTCGGTACTACTGCTCAATGCCAAAAGGGACTGAAATGCAAACTTGTACATCTTTGCATGGCGTACACCTATCACTCTAACTAAATAAGCTGGAGTGCCCCTGGGGTACATCAACACCTGTCCTCCCCTGAACAGTACCTCATATCCTCTATCCTCCAAAGCTGAGACGGATATGAGGTTCTTCCTCATCCTTGGCACATAAAGAACATCTGACACCTTCAAGGGAGGTTTGGACTCCCTCTGAAATGTCAATGTTCCCACACCGATTGCTCTAACAACTCTGTCATCACCGAGTACTACCTCTACATCAGTGCCACTCTCTGAAAGCTCTGAGAAGTACTCACGAACTCCTGTCATGTGACGTGAAGCCCCACTGTCCACATACCAGATACCCGAAGATGCTCCGCTAATCGAGGGAAATGCATGCTCCCTCCGAACCTCTATGGCAGATAATCCTGCACTAGAAGACTCACACGCAATGAACCCAAACTCTCGGTCAAAGCGATCTGCAAAGTCCTCAACCTCTGCTGAAGCTGCCATGCTCTGGTTCTTCCCCTTCTTCTTCTTCTTCTCCGGACACACAACTGCATAGTGTCCCATCTTCTGACAATTCCAACACTTCACTTTGGAATAGTCCTTCTGTGAGTTATCCCGTTTACCTTTACCTTTGCCTTTGCCCCCACCGTTGCTTGTGGAAGCCTGCTTCTTCCCTTTGCCTTTCTTGCGTCCTGCCAACAGTGCTACATCCTCATCCTGCTCAACTGGCTTGGCTGCCCCAAGCTGACCTTTCCTGATCTCTGTCTAAATGAAATCATCCCAAAACCTCTCCCATGTGGGAAGGGTCTCACGTGCACAAACCCCATCAGCAAAGTTCATCCATGAACTAGGGAGGCCATTCATTGCAATCCGCACCAACTCAGTGGGAGGAATGACCTCTCCAATCGCTGCCAACTCATCTCTCACATTAGTAATCTTTGTGAGATATCCAGCTGCACTATCAGTCTTAGCCATCTTAATGTTCTTCAGCTTCTCCTTCAAGACCATTTTCCGGTTCTCATTGGTACTCTGGTAGAGGTTGGTCAATGCTGACCACATCTCATGGCCATTTCTCTTTCCTCTCACATGAGGAATGCAATGGTCCTTGATTCCGTCTAGAATCAGTCTCTTACCCTTGTTGTTCTTTCTGTTATATGCTGCCAACTGAACAGGATCAGTAGGCACATTAACAGGCTGCTGTGTGGTATGAACCATGATATCCCATACTTCCGCCTCCTCAAAGATACTCTGCATTCTCTCCTTCCAAACACTGTAATTTGTATGCCCATCCAGCCTATCCTCCACCCTCAATCCCAAAGACATCCTGCTGTCCTAAAACTGAAAAATAACACCGCTGTAGTAAAGGTAAAAATCTGCTGTTTGTGAAAAATCAGCTTGCTGGAATTTTCCGAGTGAAAAATCAGCAGGCTGTAATTTTCTCCTTGCTGTCCCAAACTGCTCTTTCAGCACTCAGCTCTGATACCATGTAGGAAATTCTAGTTTCCCACCCCGGTTTTCAAGTGGTTCACCTTATCAAATACCCAAAATAATTAAATGCCCTTTCCCATATCCATACATTTAATAAACCTGAAAATAAATTTGTCGAAAACACAAATTCTCGCGTAATGCTGAAAATGCGTAAATAAAATAACAAGAAGAACAAAACAAATATTCAACACATCATAACTCGCATTTTTGGTCAAGGTGACCCTGGAAAAACCCCCTACAACTCTTGGGGAAAACTAGTTTGAAAGCTCCTTCTTATTTCTAGAAAAAATGCTTTTTACAGTGATAGAAATATTCAGCAAAATAAATAATCAGCAAACAGACTTTTACAACTTATCTCTTTTTCCGTGCTTAACCACCGCCTCAGAAAACGTGCAAACAGAAAAATAGGAACAGCAATAAATGTTGTACAGATTTCTTGATTTTTGTGCCAAATAACAGCGTTAAATGCTGCTGTACGGTTGCCTAGAAAAGCATGCAAGCTGTCCAAAAATATGCTGTACGATTTTTGCCTTGAAATGCGTGCCAAAGGTACATCCACTTGATGTACGGCCTCCCTCAAATCTGCTCCTCGAAATCTATGCAAATCTGCTGTACGGCTGCTGTACGGCCCTGCTGTACGGCCTAGCTGTACGGCACTTCTTCCTCAAAAATCGTGCCAAAAATCTGCCTTGCTGTGTGCTAAAGTTGCTGAACTGTCTTGCTGAAAATGTCTTGCTGAAATGCTGCCTTGGAATGTGTGTCAAGCTGCTGCCTCATTCTCCTCACTGCCCAGAAATCTCCCTTGCTCTCTTTCTCTCCTTCTCCCAATCTGCTCATGAAAGAATGAATGACCTTTTCCTCCTTTTCCTCCTTTAACCTAACCCTAAGTGACTTTTGGGGAATCCCTAAATCCAATGGCTGAGATAGATTGAGATCTAGGGCTGAGATTAAATGCTCATTTAAATCTCACTTTTCATTTTTTAATTCACCCCACTTTAATAAAGACCCACTTAGTCTTTTATTTCCAAAGTCACTTTTTCCTTTCTAATTTTATATTGACTTTATTTAAAGTCACTTTAACTTTAGTAACTTTATCACTTAAAGTAACTTTAAAATTAGATTTGACTTTATAACTTTATAAAGTCACTTTAGTAACTTTATCACTTAAGTCACTTTTAAATTAGATTTAACTTTATAAAAAATTATAAAGTTACTTTAGGAGAAAAATTAAATTCTTTTGGACACTTTTCCCTAGGCCAAAGATCAAAGCCTTAGGGAACCACCTGTCCTTCGGTACCAAATTTCAACAACAAAATCAGATATTGAAGATCTGAAATAATAGAGATACACTAGATTCAATATCGAGCTCCTAGAAGGCGAAAAAAAAGAGGCTAGATCATGTGTTGTCAAGGGTTGCAAAGGACCAGAATTTCTACGGCAAAAAAGAAAAGAAAGGTGCAGCAGAGGGTTGAATGACAAGAGTAGCATCCAAGGTGCATAACAGCAGTAAGAAGTTCATCATATGAAGTCTTCAAGTGGGCAGCACTGCATACAATCATTGTAAAGGTATCATTGTACCTAGTCATTGTAAATACGTTATTGTAAAAATTGTACTAGTATCTATCTGCCAAGGGTTGAAGAGGCAGCGTTGGGAGGTATAGGATCATCATTAGGTGTTTGTGTCAAAGTTGGGGTTATGGTCTAGTATATCTTCTTCTTCTACATCATTATATATCATTGTAAAGTGGACCATTTTCCCTGGTACGGGAGTCCATTCTTCTTTTATTCTTCTATAGGGTGGTAGGGTGGTGCTAGGGTGAGTTGTAGCTCATTGGGTGTTGGGGCATCCATTCAATTGACTACTGAAGAATCTCGGGCATTGGAGCGTCCATCCAGTGGGAGCTGGAGAAGAATGCTTTTCTAGATTCTAGGAAGTTGGAGCTTTATTTTCAATTGGAGTTGAATATTAAAGAATTATTAGAAAAGCATTAGGTGGTTTTTGTCCAGGAGTGGGTTTCAACCTTAAAAACTGTGTGCATTTGTGTTCCACTTGTTTGCCGCTATCATTGTACAAACACTGATAATAATTGAAGATTAACTAATGCTCTAATTGAAAGGAATACTGATTCACCCTCCCCTCTCAGTATTTCCAATAATTGGAATCAGAGCTTGGTTCCTTCAATAACAGTTTAACAACTGGAAGGAGGTCATGGAGCATACAAAGAATGGTGTTCCTATATTCAATGAAAATAATTATGCACTTTGGAAAGGAAGAATGGAGGTATATCTATTGGCGCAAGGTTATGAAGTATGGGACACTGTTCAAAATGGATATACATCAACCGCGGATGAATAAGGTAAGAAGAATTTGGTAAATGATGCAAAAGAAAAGAATATTATTATTAGTGGACTTATTGAATCTGCTTATCATAAGGTGTTGGGTTGTAAAACCGCCAAAAATGTATGGGACAAGCTTGAGAATATATATGCAGGTGACTAAAATGTCAAAGAAGCAAAGCTTCAAATCTATAGAGAAAAATTTGAGCAACTCAGAATGAAAGAAGATTGCAACATTGTTGCATACTTCCAATATGTTGATGAAATAACCAATACTCTGGAAGGATTGGGAGAGCCAGTTGATGAGAAGACTATTATATGGAAGATTCTTAGAACATTACCAGGGAGATTCAACCCAAAGGTATCGGTCTTAGAATACAGTGCAAATCTAGACAAACTCAGCAAAGAGGAATTACATGGAGTTCTCATAGCATATGAAATGAGACTTGATGAAGAAGAGGGTACTTCGCATCTAGAAACTGCGTTCATTGCATCTAAGAAAACCAATAAGGATAAACAACCTTCAATTGAAAAGACATGCACATGCAAGTGTGAAGAAAAGGGAGATGATGATGAAGGTCTTTCAGATGAAGAATATGCTTACTTCACGAGAAAACTACAAATTGGTAAGGGACAATTCAAAGGTAAACTTCCATTGATATGTTTCAGTTGTAATGAGGTTGGGCATTTTGCAGCAAAATGTCCAAACAAAAGTAATGGCAACTCAAAAAGAAAGAAAGGTTTTAAGAAATTCAACAAGCAAGGATCCAAAAGGAACTTTCTCTCTAAAGAAGATAGCTCATCATCCGATGAAGACAATGATAGTGAAGAAGAAGCCAATGAGAGAGTATTGTTTATGGCCAAGCACAATAAGCAAGATGTATCAAACAACGAAGAAGAAGGATGGACCATAGACGAATTTTATGAGGAAGCAATCAAGCTTATAAAAGATCTCAAGGTGGAGAAGATCCGTTCCAAAACTCTTGAAGAACAAGTTCAAGGTCTCAAAATTGAAGTTGAAGAACACAAATGCATTGAAGAGTCACTTCAAAAGAAGTTGGAAGAAAGCAACCAAGAAAGGGAAGAATTAGAAGTCGAAGTAGTCTCACTGCGTGAGGAAGTGAAGAAAGGAAAAACTATCCAAAACTATGCCAACAGCTCAAGGGCATTGGAAGAACTCATCAACAATCAACGATCTTACAATGACAAAATTGGCATCGGTTACAAGGAAGAAGAAGCATGACCTTCTACAAAAAAATACAATGAACCTATGATATCTGACATGCATGTAGACTTCATTGGACAAGATTCGCAAGAACAACCTTGGAAGACAATTCCTCGACGAAAATTTTCATCTAGGTACCAACATATTTTTTATGGCTACTGTTATTCATGTGAAAATTTGGTCATAAAGCTGTAGAATGTCGCACGTACCCTAGGAACGAATACAATTTCAGGAGATCTGTCAAATATGAACCTCCCAGGGCTCAGCGAAACTTCAATAGATTTGAACATTTAAGAAATAATATTGAATGTTACAAATGTCAAAACTTTGGACACATAGCCAAAGACTACAGACCTGAAAATCCTCGAGAAGAATCTTCGAAGCCACATAATGAATGAACATGGAAGAAGAAGAAGAATGATAATTTTTCTCTCGCTCTCAAGGCTCAAAAGAACAAATATGTGTGGTATGTTGATAGTGGTTTCTCAACGCATATGACTAGAGATAGAATTAAATTTGTATCTCTAAAAGAGAAGAAGGATGGAACCGCGTCCTTTGGAAATGATGGATCTTCAAATGTTATAGGATCAAGTACTGTCACTCTTGGAAGCAAAGATTCTCTAGCCAATAATGTTCTACTGGTTGAAAACATGAATCACAATCTGCTCAGTGTTGGACAAATGTGTGATCAAGGACACACAATACTATTCAACTCCACAAAATGTGAAATCAGGAAAGGTGTGTATGGTGAAATTGTGGCTACAGCAAGTTGAGCTCCAAACGACATATATGCTCTAGATGAAGCAACTAAAGCATGTCTAATAGCTAAAGAGGATGATACAATAATTGGTAGCAATGATGATCGACTAAGTAAGAATTTTGCTACAAAGGTGCAAAGTGATTTCGAGATGTCTTTACTTGGTTGAAAATTGAGCATAGACGACTCATCTAAGGATGTGGATCAAAGGTTGTACAGATCTATGATTAGTAGTCTTCTATATGTAACAGCCTCCCGACTAGATGTTATGCAAGCAGTTGGACAAGTAGCAAGATTCCAAGCAGCACCAAAAGAATCACATATTAAATATTTGCCAGCATTGGAATATCTTCGCCAGAAGCTTGGGATTCTCCCAAGTTCTCATTAGAGTTTCCTTTTTCAGAATATAAAGGGGGATTGGAAGTGTGTACAGGTCTGCAAGACGGTTGTGTGTCAGCGCGAGTGGAAGTGTGTACAAGTCTGCAGGATGGTTGTGTTTCAGGGGGAGTTACCCTTTGCCATTGATGTCAAAGGGGGAGAGAATGTTGTAGGAATAGGTGTCATGATCGCAGGGGGAGTACTTATGTTGCCATCAATTCCAAAGGGGGAGATTGTTGATCAGCAGTTGTCATTGATGTCAACCGAAGCAGCACTAGGGGCTAACCCATTATTTAATGGGAAGTTTGACCTACCAAATTAATATATTCTGGGTCAATAATTATTTTTATGGTTTCTCCTTGTCGAGATGTTTCCGTTGATATATGGCACACCATGTAATTCTTCATGGTTTGAGATATATTCATGTTTGAAGTTTGTACCCTAGTTAGTGGGCTAAAACCCCATGGGGTTGGGGCATGGGTCATTGAAAATTCATCATTAATATTTTTTATGCTCCTAAAATCCTTCCCACATTCACTCATTGAAGCCCCTCTCAACTTAAGAATTCATATAAATTGTGATCTTCATTTCCTCCTTAGGCAAGGGATTTGGCCATCTGAAATAGGTCATCGTGGAATTTTCGCTCTAAATTTTTTTCTACGAAGGCTCAGAAACTGAAATTTCAATGAGGAGAAGCCGAAATCCTGAGGAAGTTGCAGTAAAAATTTCAGATCAAGTTTTAAAATATTTTTGGAGATATGATCTGTGGAAGTAAGGGTTTTTGCAGTCTCCTGAAATTGATCTCAAAGAAGTGACCTTGGTTAAATCATTATAACTCTCTCTCTGAGTATCGGATTGGAATTCCATAAAAATTGGCAGATATGGCAAAGTCTATAGTTTTCTCTCTATCAATTTCAGAGGAAAATGAAGAAACAGTGACACATGGCATTCCGTACAAGTGCGCTCTGCTGAAACAGTCCATAATTACGGCAGTGTGAGAAATTAGGTATATCTCTCTCTTGAAGAATCCAAATTGGGTCAGACTTATGGAATTGGAAAGATGACTTAGAGGAATACAATAGGACTGAAAATCAGATATTGAAGATCTGAAATAACAGAGATACACCAGATTCAATATCATGCTCCTAGAAGGCAAAAAAAAAAGCTAGATCATGTGTTGTCAAGGGTTGCAAAGGACCAGAATTTCTACGGCAAAAAATCAAAGCAAGGTGCAACAGAGGGTAGCATGACAAGAGCAGCATCCAAGGTGCATAACAGTAGCAAGAAATTCATCATATGAAGTCTTCAAGTGGGCAGCACTGCATACAATCACTGTAAAGGTATCATTGTACCTAGTCATTGTAAATACATTATTGTACAAATTGTACTAGTATCTATCTGCCAAGGGTTGAAGAGGCAATGTTGGGATGTCTAGGATCATCACTAGGTGTTTGTGTCAAATTTGGGGTTATGGTCTAGTATATCTTCTTCTTCTACATCATTCTATATCATTATAAAGTGGACCATTTTCCCTGGTATGGGAGTCCATTCATTTTTTATTCTTCTATAGGGTGGTAGGGTGGTGCTAGGGTGAGTTGTAGCTCATTGGGTGTTGGGGCATCCGTTCAGTTGACTACTGAAGAATCTTGGGCGTTGGAGTGTCCATCTAGTGGGAGCTGGAGAAGAATGCTTTTCTAGATTCTAGGAAGTTGGAGCTTTATTTTCAATTGGAGTTGAAAAGAATTATTAGAAAAGAATTAGGTGGTTTTTGTCCCGGAGTGTGTTTCCACCTTAAAATCTGTGTGCATTTGTGTTCCTCTTGTTTGCTGCTATCATTGTACAAACACTGATAATAATTGAAGATTAACTAATGCTCTAATTGAAAGAAATACTAATTCACCCCCCCTCTTAGTATTTCCAACAAAAACAAGGCAAGGCACATGCAGTGATTATCTGAATATTATGCAACAATAAGTAAACTAAAAGATCATGTGTGCAAAAATAAATGGAAAATTATAATGCATAAAGATACTGACTGTAGCAAAAGACAAAAAACATAATTTTAAACCATAAATAAAAAACCGAAGCAAGTAAACCTAATTAACAACTTGAACCAACAAAATTTTATTAACAGATCCTTCCTAACCTAAACCAAAAACCCTAATTTAACTGGAGAGGCAGTCGGGTTATGTGAAATCAGATTTCCATTGTAGCTACCACATTAGTTCTCGTCCTGCAAGAAAAACCATGTTCGCAATCAGCACCAGCATACAAAATTGTGCACCGACAACAAGACTAACCTGAAAATCATGTGCAACAACAAGAAGGTCATGGCTACTTACCAGAGAGTGTGCCAAAATGGATTTTTCGAGCTGAAATGATTTTTCATCCTGATACATAGGAAGATGTACTTGAAACCTAAAATCATCTATAAATGACACACATCCATGCATGCACAACCCTAAATCTGACGGAAATGAGGTAAAACATTGCCTACCGGAAGATATATTCATCTGATATGATTTTTCAGGCTAGCCGGGAGTCTCATCATGATGTTTAGGATAATCAATTTGACGGAATAGGAAAAATAAACATCCACTAGGCGAAGCTGAGATGCTTGCGAACCCAAGTGCAGAAACCCTAATTTTGGAAACCCTAGTTTGAAGTTATCCCTGGGTTTTGTTGGGGACATGAGGATATGATGTAACCATCAGTGGGGACTGAAGTGCCTCACTGTCTTGGTCAAACTCTAGACCTTCCAATGGGGGGCTTTTAAACTTCGATTTTTTCATGAGATCAACTGGTGAATAGATGTGATCATTATTTGTGGTGATTGGACAACTGTCACTGAGCGTATTATTGATTCAGTCAAATTTTTGCGAACTGACAGATGGACAGTCCAACATATCAGATTCTCTATATTTCCCAGGATGAGATGAATTGACCAAAATATTTTTAGGCAATAAAGAGGCTTGTAAAACATCACATGCTTGTACCTGACTGCAACTGATACTAGTCGGGCAAAAATTGAAAAGATTAGAGACAATGGTTGGTGTTCTCCTTCCAGTGAATAAATTAGGGTATAGAGGTTGTTTTATATTAGCTATTATGGGATAGAAAGATGTGTTCAGAGAAAAAATACTTGAATCGAAGGTTTGCCCAGATGAGTTGACATCTGGCATGGTTATGCTGAGAAGGAGGTGGTGCGTGAGAACTGTAATTTCAGAAACCCTAATTCGAGAGACCCTAATTTGACTTGTTTCAGGGGCCCCATCAAGATCGCGAGAACCTGAGATAACCGTCAGAGGGAGATGCATTTCCTCGACTTCCTGATGGGTCCCTGAATAATCAAAAGGAGAATGATTGAATTTTGGTGGCTTCATAGGGTTGACAGATATAAATGAATGACAGTCCCCAGAGGCGTGAGTGAATATGTTTTCAAATAAGTAACGATCCTTATAGCCATCAATTTTATCAGGTTGGGCATCTAGTATATTGGACTCCTCAAGGGTTAACAATGGGGATGAATCAACAAGAGAGACATCTTGAGGTTGCTGAGACAGGCAGTCACTCCTTTGGCTGTTCAAAGATTGCGGATGAAATAGACCAGACATAAGAGATTCATCAATTTTGTAATGTGATTGTGAAGCACCACCCGCATGTTCGTGATCATTGTCAACGCTAGTATAAGACATTTTTGAATGATTTGAAGAGATTACTGGTGTGGCAGACTCAAGAAATGAATCAGGGGATAATGGATGAAATGATTCAGATGCGGGGTATCAATCGTGCAAGGACCTTCATCTCACATATCAGTGTTATCTAGAGAGGCCAATGATCCTGCATGCACATCATGGTCCAATGATTTTGTAGGGGAATCAACTTTATTCAGGACAAGAACCAATTCATTACCAGTATGTGAATCAGATTTAGAACTGTACCCAGGCAAACGTTCAATGGACTCGAGATGGGTTTCATCAACATGGAGAGATGTTAGGCCAATATGGTTTTCAAGTTCTGATTTGACAGGGTGCATAAAATATTCAGAGGTGATACAACAGGTTTTATTTTCCTGTACGCATCTATCATCACTCAGAACTTTTGCGACCAAAGCTCCATTGCGCGGAAATTCAGGAGGAGGAAAAGGAATGTGTCAAATAGTAATACTCTTCTTGGAGGCCGGAATGTGTTCCAGACTCGGGGAGATAGACAAGGGAATACTAGGGATAGATCCAGGGGATTATCATAACAAACATTGGGATCAAGCTTTGTTGCCAATTAAAGGTGTTCTAGGGAAATGAAAACCACCTGTCGAAACTGTTCAATTAAATATGCCCAATAGACATCCCTTTCATGGAACTCAAAACAAAAATGAATAAATCTAATAGAAAACTCCTCTAGAGATTCTTGAGGTTCCATTATAAACTCATTTAACCTTATTTATACATTTTGAAAATCATACCTGTGAAAATCTTGTTGAAATTCACCGGTGAGCTGCTCGAACGAATGAATGGAAGCTGCCGGCAATGTGCAGCACCATTTCTTAACGTGACCTTCGAGAGTGAGGGAGAAAAGAACACAAGCCAACTATTCATCGTCAATTTTGTAACATTCACAAAACTCAAATAAATTCGAAAGGTGCTCGGTTATGGAAATTCCATTCTCACCATCGAATTTTAACTGAGACAAGTGACATAGAGGCTTATCGGGGATTGAGCATCGAGAAATAGATAAATAAGATAAAAATCTCAGGAGAATGATTTGGGGATGAGCCATTTAGAGATATGAGACTAACTGGAGGCTCTAAGGGCTCACCTTGTCATCTGGCCCTCCTTCTAGCACCAATTTGTTGACAGGAAAATTTGTACCACCGACAAAAAGGGGGGTCTCCCCAGTGAAAGGTCCCAATTAGACCTCACACCGTTTGGGATAGGAGCCCCATCCGATATGTGGGCTCGGCTACCGCCATAAGTGTTTCCACTATTGGTCGTCGGATGAAAATATGATGAAGCAGAGGCAACGGAAAAATGACCAATCAGTAAAGCAAAATTAGCCCAAGATTGATGAACCACAAACAAAGATATAAGAAGGTCTATGCAAAAAAATAAAAGGGGGGTACGCCATGAGCGGGATTGGTGAGCTTAAACCCAGTCGAACGTACATGAAAGAAAATACACTAGAAGATAACTGCAAAGTAGTTCACAATAGATCATTGACATGGCAAGGAACAAATAAACACTGATTCAAGATAAAATGTACATGCAGCCATTGTGAATTAGTTCATAACCAATTGCATGCATGAAAGCACATGTACAACATAGTGAAATATTAGAGAGCTAGTACTATCACCACAAGCAAGCACGTGAATCAGTGCCAGAAAAGAGAATATATTATTAATGTTGCTGCAACATCAAATACATATTCACAACTCATCAAAATCGAGTAGTGGAACATGGGCTATTCATCTCAATGCATGATACCAAAACCCTAGCCTCGCTACCTCTCTCTCTACTTGATACCAAGAGCTGATTTCCTTTAGCTCTCAAGCACCAATTCACGGTATCGTCCTGGCTTCAATTGCTGAACTCAAATTCCCTGGTGCTTTTCCCGAAGTTGTACATATAGGTTGAGATGACTCTTGAGTTTCCCTTAACTCTTGGTCTACTTGAATCTTGGGATGGCTTGCGACTTGCGCCATTTGCGACCTGAGACCCAAGGTCATTTGCGACCTACGACATGGGATCATCTACGACCTGCGACCTGGGATCATCTGCGACCTGCGACCTGCGAACTGAGGTCATCTATGATCTGAGGTTAGTCGCAACCTGGGAAGTTGCAACCTAGGGCTACTCCTTCTACCTTTCTCTTTTGGCGAGCTCAGGCCCTGCAGAACACGATGTCTTTCCCTGGTAGTACTCCTGCGCAAATGGACTGGTGATAGATGGGCCATTAAACCTATAGTGAAGCTCTTCGAGCTTTTTGAGGGCCCACCTTGCTTGCTGTAGAAATCCTGAGCTTTTGATGTGCTAGTCGGAGAATTTTTCCTGTAAAAAAAGTAACATGGGTCATACATATTTTAAAATATTGATGTTGAAACACATTTAATTAGCTGAAAGAGTGATTTAACAAGTAATAAATTTAGACCTCTGTGTGGTCAAGTGTTGTGCCACTATGTTATCAGAGATAATGGCTCGAGTAGGGTCTCCCTGCGCCTCTTCAATCACTGTGATTTCCTTGGTACTGCTGTGGACTGAGTGTCAAATGTAGATGTGTAGTTTAACTTGTTTTGGTAGCTACTACTTCATAGGGATGTGGCTAAGTTACTGCACTGAACATTGATTCTCTAGTTGATGTTCCTGATATTACAACTAATACAAGGTTAGGGCAGTTTCGAGGGTTCAACCAATCATAATTCTCAAAACCTTAGTCTACTGGCTACTAGCTCCCTCTGAACCAACTCTCCACCTCTTTCATGGCAGTGTTGTTGCAGCACGTAGCCTTTGTGATGGTTTTTCAGGTTTCCTTGATGCCATTATCATCACGTGACGATGATGTTTTTTCATGTCCCAGGGAACTAGAGTGACTGCAATTTCCATCGAATCTTTTCTTGATCGTGTGGTTGCGATTCCTAATTATGCTCTACCTATAAACCCATTACCATGCAACCATATTTCCTTGCAATGTTTCCATGCGACTTAGTGATTTGAGGGGAACTGTGACTTCCTAGAGGTCGCATAGTCGCAAGGCCATGCAAATCGCGTTGTTTGATTGCTCCACATGTTCTGTGACCCAGCGGCTTGTCACATAATCACAAGGCCCTACAAATCGCGTTGTTTTATTTTTCCACATGTTCTGCAACCCAGCGACTGGTCGCACAGTCGCATGGCCCTGCAAGTCACGTTGTTTGATCTCTCCACATATTCTATGACCCAACGACTGGTTACACAGTCGCACGGACTTGAAAGTCACGTTGTTTGATCTCTCCACATGTTTTGCGACCCAGCGACTGGTCGCATAGTCGCATGGCCCTGCAAGTCACGTTGTTTGATTTCTCCACACGTTCCACGACCCAGCGACTGGTCGCACTTGCCATAGGCGGCACTCCCTCAAACTTTTTTCAGTTGAGACTTCTACGAGTGACAAGATGCAGGGACATGATCAACAAGAGCTATGCAGCTACAGCCACCATCCCTCATGTCTTTGGGCATTTTGAAAAATTGGAGAAGGTGTAGGGCCATGTGAATGTTGAGTCTCATCGACCCTCGCCACAAATGTTGAGGTTGTATGACTATTCACGTCATTGAACTTCCTTTTAGATTTAAAATTATAGCTCATCATGAATCTACTTATTCTGTCTGTTCGGAAGCACGTGAATTTGAGAGAATAAGAATGGCGGACATTTCGAACGGACCCAGCAAGAGCGCAAATGGATCTTGGCCATGATGTAATACAAAGGACGCAATGTATGATGTCGTGGAGTTTATGCCTTAGTTCCATGAAGGATCAATGTTGATTGTAAAGCCAACAGAGAGGAAATATTATTGCCTCCCGTCCATCTCATCTCTCATTTAAATGAATACGCATATTGAAAACCACAGTGATCAACATTTATCCGCTTCCCAGTTTTGCGACATGACTATGGATTTTAAGAGGTTTAACTTACGGCCTTAATAAGTGAGAGGATATAGCTCACACAATAGATCTGAGAAGTCCACATCCCATGCCACGGTTTAAGCCATTCTCTGTCAAATCCTTAAGAAAATTAAGTCTTCAGTTCAACACGTTTCTCCACTAAATTCATCCAGGCAGTGCTCCCATAGTGGTAAGCATGGAAGGAAATTTCCCGAGTTCCTTCGACCTTGTACAACATGCTCGTTAAGGCTCATAAAAAAAAATCAGCATTACACCTGATACGATTCGAACATAGTTCCCTTATTCACGGATAAAATCCAGCTCTAATATATTCCAACGATGAAATGTTCAGAAATGGAAGAAGTGAATTCACGTGAGCGTCTAGCTTCTATTATGAACCTGCTATGGTCTGGACCTCGGCCTGAGATGAGGATTCCAAATTGGATCTGGCTGAGTGACTCCCTTTGGAAACGAGCGATGACCATAGTTGGAATGAGTAGCGATTAGGCATGGTGTAGACCATAACTTGAAGTCCAAGCTAGACCGAACTTTGAGGTTTGGACTTGTAAACTCTAGTTGATTGACGCGATTAGGTGAACGAGCTAGTATTTATTTTATTGGCTTTAATGACCAGAATTTTGGAGTCGAATGTTTTTTTCATTGGTCGCACTCCTTAATGGAATCGAATGACATTTGGCGTCCACGAGACTAAAAAAATAGTCCATGGGATTATGAGTACCATGTTTTATCCTTTTTCATTGCAGCTCGAAATACCCTCACCCTTGCCATCTGCCTCAACAATGTCTCGGAAATATCCTTTGCTCTCATCCCTACCTGGAAGGGATATGAATTTATCATGTTCCGTAATCGAGCTTTTGTAGTTTTAACTTCAATTTCTTTCCTTCAGTGTGATGGCGATATTGTTGAACATATTATCCATGGAATCAACCTATATGACACATTATAATATAAATTAGTTATGGTTATCTTAGAGAATCTTAAAAATAATTAACATGAGACCACAAGCTCGATGGAGAACCCAAATAGAATTCCTGAAAATCCATGGTGAAGGTGCTTCTGGGAGATATGTCATGTAATTAATGCACCAAATACAATATCAATGTGTTTTCATGATGGTGAGTAAGTTTGGTTGAAAATGGATCAAGTATGATCGAGATCATAGTCATGTTAGTCTACAGTTTCCAATGTATTTAATCAAGCTATAATTTTTAGGAATGTGAATGCATTTGAGGGGACGAGGACTGAGGTGAGGCGGGGTTTGCATCATGAGGTGTTACCACTGACCCGAATGTGTATGCCGAGAATGGGAAACCAATCTGGAACCCAGGGACCTTTGTGCTAGATGAATCCTACCGCGACAACATGTGGTGTTGACAAGAGTGTGCTCCGAGGAAAATGAGTTAGGTTAAAATAGGGAGGGGATCATTCTGGATAATTAGGGTTTCTGTGAACCCTAGAATGGTCAGCATGATGCGATCGGGCCTGAGGCTTTGAGGGAGATGGACTCCCTGGGTCCCAGGTTAAAACCCTAATGGTTGGAGCAAGCAGAGGCGAGACCCGAAATTTTGAATACACCCAAAATTTTGGTGTCCTTTTATAGTAGCTACAACAAGACTCTAGCAAAAATACTTTGTACAAAAAATAAAATAAGATACCACCAACACATGCTCTCTACACCAACAAGTAGTAGCACAAATGCAACCATAAAATTTGCCACAAAGTGATCACTTAATAGCATAAACTATCCTCCATCAACTCTTCTCTGGAAACTGAAATATATTCTACAATAATCTACTCAAATTTGCAACAACTTCATATCTTCTCACTGCATCAAAAACTAGCATCTCTATGCACCTCTCTATTTTCTAGCCTCTTGTGTTACCTCTGTATGAGCACATGCATCAATAACCCAACATTTATGTGCACATGTGCTATGGAAGATCAACCTCATTTTTCTGCACTCATATCTTCTCGCCCTACACTCAATAATCTAACCTCAGAATGATGGATTTTCTCCTCTAATTAGGAAAATTTATCCACCATCTCCACTACTCAAATCATCAATGTATTCGCACTCTAAACACATATACGAGTTTTATATTAAATAAAATTGATCTTTCCAACCATTACCATGGGTTATTACTATTGTTTCATCCTCTAGAAAACACTTGGCCAGGGTAACGCTCCTTCTACCTTCAAGGAAAATCTTTCATATAATGACTAACGCCTTTCTAATGAAGGAAACCCTAGTTATAACGCCTCCCATACTCTTATGGAATTTTTTACACAAGTTTGAACCACAAAACCAAGTCAACATAGCTCCAAAACTTCTAGAATCATCGTCTCAGTGCCTGAAATCACCTCCTAAGCTAGTATAATGAATACACCATTTGATCATGCTCATATCAAGGCTCTAAGTCATCATGTCAATGCCTTCAACAATGTCTAACTGAACAACATGTTAGGGTATCGAAAGAAGTTTAAATGATGCCAATAACTCACCTCTAACAGCTACAAAAGCTGCAACATCTCTACACAAACCTATAACACCTCTATCATCATCATAAGGCCATCATATGACCATCATGTGTGTGACATCATAAGGTTGAAATCAATTCCAAAAAACTCATCTCAATTCCAACACAAGTAGCTGTAACCGATCAAACATATGCATGACTGAACACCTATAGCACATGCTACAAGGTTGAAATAAATGCCAACACAAACCATCTGCAACTACACAAGCCATAATGCCAACAATTAAAACAAATCAACCAACCAAGAAACCCTGACAAGATAAGATTTTTTTTTAACCCAAAGAGACAGATATGGATCAAATTTGTAGCAGATATGGACTCAAAAATTAAGTTGAAGAATAGAGCTAATAAAAAAAACTATGTCATGTAGGACCTCTTAGAAGAATTTAAAGCTACCAACACATTTGCAAGGAAAGAGACACCCACAATGCGATTCTGTTAAGGTATAGTTGTAGGGATAGCATGATTCACCCAACGATTCTAGAAGAATCACTCTATACACCTTTCTATGCCAGTGACTATGGATGAAATTTGGTTTTTTAAGAGATGTATGAGAAAAAAAGTGAAATCAAGGTTGCAATAACATATCTATAGCTCAAAATGACTCACAATTACATAGAGAAATTTAGGAAGACCACAAAAACCATATCCAAAGCGAAAGAGAAGATATCTTAAGAAAAACAGGGCAAAATCCTCAGTGAAGTCATCGGTTTTGTTATGCCTATGTTTGTAGAGCCTCTAACAATTATTGCTCCATAGTATTGGCCCTGACAAGCCTACCGGATAGATGATTTTATGCAACATGACAAGAAGTGTATAGAGAAATAGATCCCTAAGCCATGAAAGAAAATCAGTCATTCACGTATAAATTTACCTCTCTAGGGTTCAAGTTTGTTACCCAAGAACCACATAGGTTGATGGCGAGTGTTGGTTCTGATGCAGAGAATTCCTCCATCCAAGAGATCCTTCCCTCTACAATATATTTGAATTCTTCAAATAATCAACACCAAACAAATCACACAAATGGCCTTTCACGGAGGACCATCAGGTCAAACAAATCAACATGAAAAGTAAATTATAAACACAAATTTAGTGGAAGGAAATATTTACTTCCATTAATCATGAAACGAAATAAATACAAAGAATGTATACCATCACATATGGATATTCTCTTCAATATTCCAATAAAGTCTCCCTTTCTCCAAGAAATATGACCTTGAGACCAAAATAGTTCACAATCTCTCACAAAATTAGAATA
The DNA here is from genome assembly GCA_034641835.2 of Pinus albicaulis. Classification (NCBI taxonomy): domain Eukaryota; kingdom Viridiplantae; phylum Streptophyta; class Pinopsida; order Pinales; family Pinaceae; genus Pinus; species Pinus albicaulis. The sequence continues at coordinate 1,581,328,572 of CM076579.1, forward strand.
GTAGAATGAGTCTCTAACTCTCTAAAACTAGCTTGACCCTCAAGTACATACCAGTATATAAAGACCTAGATGTCTTCCAAGGAGGATGAATATAGATGCTTAGGGTTATGAGAAGTTAGGAATCAAGGGAGCATGGGTAGCTACAAATCGACAATCATCCAGCCGTTTTTAATCAGTTCGGGCTTTAGTGACTCAATCCAACTGGTAGTTCCATGATCTAAGCTTAAGTTTCCATGTAGTATCTCCTGCTGAAGGTTCTGTCTGTCTCTAGACTCAATCCAAAAAGGCAGGCAGCACACTTGATAAATCAAGGTGGGTAGTAGGAATTATCTCCTATAATAAGGTATCTGCACTAGGTTCAAATTGATTAATTGTATAAGCGGCTCCTCAAGTTTTAGGTACCAACATTTGTAAGCAAGTGTGATTAAAGTGATTTCGTTGGTGAAGTTATTTTGTTTGGGGCTAAGTCTGGATAGATAGTCTAGTTGATAAAGAAGGGTGTCGAGTTGGTAACAGTGAAGTAAAGGCAAAAAGTATAGTAAAAAACAATGTTATGCCAACCGAAGCAAGGAAGTTGTAGTTCCTAAATTAGGGGGGGGAATGATAGAGTGTGGTAGCACGAAACATACAGTCTTCTTGTAATTATAGAAAGGGTGAGGTAACGTTAAGCGAGCTCGACCACCAGGAGAGGTAACAAACTCTCGACTAAAGGGAGAGGAAGGTGTCATTATTGAAATCACTAGCAATAATTATGGCCTCATGTTCGGTTGTTATCAATACTGATGAATATCATTGCATATGTCATTGTGTAATGAATTATAGCAGTAATGAAACCTAAAAATGTATATATTATATATGTCATTATGTATTTTCTACTAAAGGTGATCATAGTTGGGTTGTTTGTTGGGGCTTTCCTTCTTATTACATAAAGGATAGACCTTCTTGCTTTCATGCCTAGCTGGATCAACTCTCATACCCATCCTATTCACTATTTATTAAAAAAAAAATGATACCATCAGACATCCATGGTTGTTACATCTAGCCAGTCATCCATTAATGAAAGGAAGCCAATCACCCATTCATCCATGGTTGGTTGTGGCCCAATCATCCATCATCCATGGTTGTGCCACCACAAAGTATTGAAGTTCCAAATTAATGCCTTTATTCAAGTAAGAAAGCCAATTACCTTGTAAATGCATTATTCTAAGATAAGTGTACCAATATATTACTAACGTCAATTCATCATTCGAAGAAAATCACATGCCATACAGAGACCATAAGCACCAGTGCCAGTGACTATCGACAAAACTTGGTCAAAAGATAGGTGAAATATCAATCAAGTGGTCAATAGTAAAAGGACTCATGAGTATTGGCCCTAGGGAGAAAAATAGGATGATAACAACAATTTTCATTAATATCCCATGAACGCACTTGATGTCACATGTCAACAAAGTAAATACCCCATGTTTTGAATTTCCCTAAGTGGGGAGTATTGGTCTAAATCAATAGATGAGGCATCATTTGAGTTTTCCTATAAGTTTTTCTTTGGAAGAATATATATATTTTAGGAAAGAACAAAATTTAGTAATCCCAAAGGTTCATCACTCCTTCATTCCAAACTTGCAATAGGATTAATAGCTAAAAGAGATCGATTTATAATACAAAATTTTCTTGTGATGGGGTAATAGTTGTTGAGCCTCAAAATTGTGCTTTCTTCCATCTCATTTTACCTCATTTTCCCTTGTCCATTGCTATTCTAGACCCAATTGATCAATGAATATGGTTAAAATTACTTTTAGAATGATTTACATGACTGACTTGCTAAATTTTGTGATTTTTTCCATTATAAAGCATTTTGACCGAAACTAGCTGCAAAATGCAGACATTCCGTAGCTAACCGGCGATTCTGCAGCTGCCTTCACGTTTGAGTATGTTCCAGGTGGCCTCTTGAGAAAAACCGCATATGGGCAGAATCCACGTCATGCCTACATGGTTCGTTGCTCATTATGGAGGAAGAAACGAATTCTGGGTATGGTTGTGGAACGTGGGAACACGTTTAGGGAAGCAGACTTCTATTAGGACTGTCTCAGTCCAGATGTCTTTTTCCTCTTCACGCAACCACTTTAAGAGTTCTAATGTGATTCCGATAAGGAAAGACAGTGTTCCTGAATTATTGCAAGTCTTGTTATGTGCATTTGCTTTATAAACATTTGAAAAACCGAGAGTTATGTTAGATTTGATGTTAGATTCTATGCTAGATTTTGTTTAGACTCTGTGCTACATTTCTGAAGATGCAGAGTGTTATGTTCAAGTTCTTTCACCTTTAATGAAGCAGACAGAGTTATTTTGAAGGCGTTGATTTAATTTGGAGTTGAATTCCGTCAGGCGGTAGAGGGCCCCTGCCTCTTGCACGGATTTTATTTGCGTAAATTAGATAAGTACTCTAGCTGCCTTTACGTTTTTAGCATTGAATTCGTAGTTGTTTTAATTAACTACTGTAGTCATCTTCATTCTAACTCTTCCACAAGAAGAAAATCTTCCAAAAGATTATAATGGTGAATGGAGAATGGTTATAGTACTGTAGGATTTAAAGATGAATTCATAATTGTTTTAATTAGCTGTTGTGGTTATACTCATTCTAACTCTTCCACAAGAAGAGGCTCTTCCAACAGATTATAATGATGAATGGGAAATGGCTATAGTACTGTAGGATTTAGTTGTAGTTTTCATTGTTCATCATCACAGTTACACTTGTTCCAATCACTCTTCCACAAGAAGAAACTCTTCCAACAAACTCTTAAGATTCCAAGACATGACCGTGATAATGAATGGTTTAGTTGTGTGTTTGTACTAAGTATCATCTCTGTTATTGCTCTTAAACGCTTGCCCAAAACATCATAATGACGAGTAGGATATGGATATGATATCTTAGTTTTTCATTGCTTTCAGTCCTTTATATTTTCATTTGCACTCAATTACACAGTCATAATTGTTCTAGCTCTTCCAAAAGAAGGAATTATTCCAAAATATCAATAATGATGGACAAATAGACTGTATAATTTCATAGAGTAATGCATGGTAGCTTAGTTAGGATGCTCCGGAGTTTAATTGCACTTAACTCATGTTCAGTTACTTTGTTTCGAGTTTGATGATGACTTTTAGTTCAGCATTGTTTTAGATTAGTGGTATCTTAAGTTCATTCTTAGATAAACCCATTGCACTAGCACTTTACATTTAGATTGTCATCCACTGCACAATAGATTATTTCAGTTGTTAGGATTAATAAAACGGCCTTCATTATTTACAAACATCTTCTTGTTCTAAAATCTATAATTGAACTACAACCATATGAACATAAGACAACATCATTTTAAGGCCTGAAGTACCTCTGCAATTTCCTCATCATTTCATAAACAGAGCTCTCCCTCAAAAGGACTACTTTGAAAAAGAAATCAATAACTTTTGAGTAAGGTTTTGTGACATTTAATTGAATTGCAGAATAGAGATAGGAAATAGTTCTAGAATAGAAGATCTTATGATGATAACAATGTTTTCCTCTAAATATGTTTCAAATCTCTAATCAAGGACAAAATGTTGCATCATTGTAAGTTAGTTGTTTAATTGATTAGTTAGAGGATTTGCATACTTAGTGATCATTTCTCAAGTTTAGTTTGTGTTTTGAATCATTTGCTTAAAGTCATTATCAAGCTTTGATTTTACTCGGTCTTAGTTTAGATTTGAGTGTTTCCAATTGCATTTACCATTTGTCATTCCATCAATTAGGCTTAACTCTGTTTTTGACCACCAGCTCCTTTCCATTAGTTTTCTAGGCATTTCTTTTGTCAACATAAAACCACCAAAAGACCAAAAACATCATAAATCATTACAAAAGAACAAAAACATCACAAAACACTACACACAACGCATTAGGAAACAAGCACCTAGGTACATACGGTACACTTCACTTCAACAGTTTACAAATCCTGGTTGACAATTAAATGAGCTCAATTTAGGAGACTAGATTGAGACCAAACAATAGTGTGTTAATTTCTTCCTTGAAATGCATTTAGTCATCCAACCTCATTTGATAGTCATAATTCATGATGTTTTGTGGTCAAAATTAATTTTGGTTACCATGGATGCCTTGGGTGCTATTTGGAACATGTGATTTACTTCAAACTAGATGTGAGTACACATTTAAAACTAGATGAAAGGTACAAAAATAATAAGCCTTAAATGACAATGAGTAGATTATTTATAATTGTAGTAGAGCTAGAACAAAATACTTTTTTAAATGATACTCTTAATAAAAATATATTTTCCCATGGAATTATAAACATATTTTGACAATCAATGGTTTTTCCCATGGAATTATTCACTAATGCAACCTATTAAAAGGCATAAAATTCTAAAAGATTTCCTTTCAAATAGATGGATTTGGTTGGGGCTTTGAGTGTTATTTATGCCACTCTAACCCCACCCAAAATTAGTTATGTAAAATTTATACCCTATTTAATTGGTAGTGACTTTGAATAGATTGGTGGTTTTAGCCACTTGTGAGCATTTTGAGATCTATCAATAATTTTTTTTCTATTAAACTCTCTATTTTACCTTTTTATTGTCAATATTATATGTGTGTATGTGTGTTTGTATGTGGAGTCTAACTTATAGTTAGACAAAATAGGAATTTTCACCTGAATTAGGTAAAACAATTTCAAGAAAGAATGCGATTTTTTGTTATTTAAAATGAGTTTTTGAATGCATAAATGGATTCAACACCCTGAAAAATATCATGGGACACTCGAATTCTATAGATAAAACAACTTAAACTCAATTTTTTACAAATCTCAACAAGATTTTGATTAAAATTAATCAGAAAAAAAATGTGGCGAAAAACGTCATTCATTCACACACACACACACACTCTCTCTCTATATATATATATGATGGGAACAATAAAAGTATTTATCTTCAACTTTGTGCTTTGCCTTTTTATCATTACTATTAACATATAGGTTACCATAATTTGGCTATTAGTTGTCATGTGAATAATATATGGATTGGAACAGCACGACTAATGGGTTCAGATGTTGAGAGGATTTAGCCTGGTGTTGCTGGAGCGCTGGTGCGTGGAGGGCGCTATTCAAACCTGCGCGTGGAGGTTGCAGGTGCGTTGAATGGTGCGCACTGCTGTTCAAAACGTACGTTTGCAATGCGTTGAATGGTTTGGCGCGTGGAGGTTGCAATGCGTTAAACGATGTAGGTGGAGTTCGACGTTCAACCAGCTCTTCTTACTTTGCTGTAGTTTGCAATGCGTTGAATGGTTTGGCGCGTGGAGGTTGCAATGCGTTGAACGCTGTAGGTGGAGTTCGACGTTCAACCAGCTCTTCTTACTTTGCTGTAGGTTGCAGTGCGTTGAATGGTACGTGGAGCGCATATGCCATTGTTTTTTGAATAATCGATTTTGAAATATGCCATTGTTTTTTGAATAATCGATTTTGAAATTTATATGCCATTATTTATTAAAATCGATATTTTTTAAAAGGCATATGGTAAATCGATTTAAAATAGGCTTTATAAAAGTTTGAAATCGATTTAATTGTTTAAATGCCAATACCATATGGTATGAAACTCGATATGGGATGAAAGGAAAGGCCCTTTTATATGGTAAAGGGTAAAGTTATTTTATGAAGTGGTAAAGGGTACAATAAGTCGATTTGAAGTTTTGAAATGCCATTTTGAATATGGTATGTGTTTTTCACATAAAATCGATTTTATTTTTTGCAATTTGAAAAATCAATTGCAATGTTTAAGAAAGAAAACACAAATCGATACAAATGAAAAAGGAATTGGGTTTACATTGAATTGTAATAATTCAATGTGTATTTTAAAATCAATTTGAGGGGTGTTTTTTTTTTTAAAGAAATCGATTTTGTTAAGGATGGCATTTTTTATTAATTTGAGAAGTTTATTTTATGCCATGATGTTATAAGGTGAAGAGCATTTGTTTTAAAGGCATAGGCAGTGTTTTGAGATTAACTTCATTTAAAGTTAAATTTGGAGATTCATTGTTTTAAGACGAGATGGCGAAAACTCAAAATGCCCGGTTTGAAATTGAGAAGTTCAATGGCAAAAACAACTTCGAGATCTGGAAGGTAAAAATGCATGATCTCCTGGTTCAACAAGGCGTGGCAAAAGCGCTGTTGAGGAAAAGAAAAAAGCCTTCTTCCTTGACGGAGGATGAATGGGATGAGTTGGATGACAGAGCTCTGAGCGCAATTCGATTATGTCTGGCGGATGACGTTCTGTTCAACATTGTGTCAGAGAAGACCGCCGCAAGTCTGTGGTCGAAGCTCGAGAAGCTCTACATGACGAAGTCCTTGACAAATCGGATTCTCCTGAAGCGACAGCTTTATGGTTTGCGAATGAAGGAAGGTACATCGATTACTGATCATTTGAATGTCTTTAATACTCTCCTGGTACAATTACAAAGTCTAGATGTAAAATTTGATTCAGAGGATAAGGCAATAACTCTATTGTGTTCATTGCCCAAATCGTGGGATCACTTTGGTACTTCCATAAGCTTTAGTACTGCAGACATCCTTGAATTTGATGATGTCGTCGGAGCTTTGTTGTCCGAGGAGACCAGGAAGAGGTCGAATGCTGACACCTCTACATCAGAGGCAATGATGGCTAGAGGTCGTTCTAGAGAAAGACGCTCTGGTAAACGCAGCGATTCGCGTTCAAAGTCGAAAGGGAAGAAGAGCAAAGTAAAGTGATGGTTTTGTGGCAAATCAGGGCATTTGAAGAAAGACTGCTGGAAGAGACAGCAAACAGAGAAGAAAGCAGATTCTTCGACAGAGAAGAAGGAGGCAAATGCGACAGATACAGGTTCGGCATCTGGTTCAGGTATGAGCGACGAAGTGTTGTCTGTTAATATGTCAAATCATGGTCAACATTGGTTGTTAGATTCCGGTGCATCAAACCACATGTGTATTCATAGAGAATGGTTTAAGACATATAGATCCGTTAATGATGGATTCGTGTACATGGGTAATGATGTCACATCTAATATTGTTGGGATAGGAAGTATACAACTGCAAATGTTTGATGGCACAACTAAATTGTTAACAGATGTGAGACATGTTCCAGACTTAAGAAAAAATCTAATTTCACTGGGAGCACTTGACACAAATGGATATAAAACTGTAATTCAAGGTGGAGTTATGAAAATATATAAAGGTATCTTACTAGTAATGAAAGCTAAGAAAGTAGGAAATCTGTTTCAGTTAGAAGGAAGTACAGGGTCAGATTTTGTGTCTACTGTGTCTGAACATGACAGTAGTTCCATTCACTTATGGCATCAAATATTAGGGCATATGAGTGAAAGAGGGTTGAAAATTTTGGCTGATCGCAAGTTACTTCCTAATCTAAGGTCTGGAAAGTTAGATTTCTGTAAGCATTGCTTGTTTGGAAAACAAAGTAAACAAAAATTTAAAACAGGAAAACATACTAGTAAAGGGATACTTGATTATATTCATTCAGATGTTTGGGGTCCAGCCCCTACAGCGTCATATGGTGGCTCTTCATATTTTGTGTCGTTCATTTATGACTTTTCTAGGAAGGTGTGGGTCTACATGATGAAAAAGAAGTCTGATGCTTTTACAATTTTCAAACAGTTTAGAGCATTGGTAGAAAACAACACTGGTAGAACAATAAAATGTTTAAGAACTGACAATGGTGGTGAGTTTACTTCCAAGGAGTTTGACATCTATTGCAAGGATGCAGGGATCGAGAGACATAAGACCACGGTTTATACTCCTCAGCAAAATGGAGTTGCTGAACGCATGAACAGGACTCTTTTGGAGAGAGCAAGGAGTATGTTGAGTAACGCCGGGTTGCAAAAGGAGTTGTGGACGGAAGCGGTGGCAACAACTTGTTATGTGATAAACCGATCTCCATCGACGGCAATAGACTGCAAGATTCCGCAAGAGGTATGGAAAGGACACCCTTGTGACTATTCTAAACTCAGAGTGTTTGGTTGTGATGCATATGCTCTAGTTCCTAAACATCAGCGAACTAAATTAGATCCAAAGTCTAAAAGGTATATCTTTGTTGGGTATGGTGTTGGAACAAAGGGATATAGATTGTGGGATCCTACTACCCACAAAATCATCATCAACAGATATGTAAAGTTTAATGAATCCTCTCTTGTACAGTTAGATGTAGATAGTAAATTGAAACAGGATGATGTATTTGATTTTCAGCACATTCAGTTTGACAGCACTTCTAATGATAGTCATGATGACCATAGTTCAGATTCTAGTCATGAACAGGTTTCAGAATCAGATTATGAACAGGGTTCAGATGTAGGTCATGAACAGGTCTCAGATGGTGATCAACAAGAAGTTCCTACAGATGGTAGTCAACCAGAAACAGCTTTAAGGAGGTCTACAAGGATAAAACGTGCTCCTAGAAGGTATGATGATTATGTTACTTCAGTTTCTTTGACCGCTAATGATGATGAACCTCTGTGCTATCAGGAAGCTATAGAAGGTTCGAAAAGTAACAAGTGGAAAGCAGCTATGAAGGAGGAAATGATGGCCTTAGGTAAGAACGGCACATGGGATCTGGTTGAGCTTCCGAAAGACAGGAAAAATGTGGGGTGTAAATGGGTTTTCAAGCTGAAACGGGGTGTGAATGATACAGAAGACAGGTACAAAGCGTGACTGGTTGCAAAATGGTTTTCTCAGAAAGCCGGTATTGACTTTCATGAGATTTTTTCACCAGTGGTTAAAATTGTTTCAATTAGAATTGTGTTAGCTTTAGTTGCTTTGTTTGATTTAGAGTTACAACAACTAGATGTTAAGACTGCTTTTCTACATGGTGATTTAGATGAGGAAATTTATATGGAACAACCAGAAGGGTTTGTTCAGCATCGCAATAAGAAATTTGTCTGCAGGCTCAAGAAGTCATTATATGGCCTGAAGCAGTCGCCTCGGCAGTGGTATAAGAAGTTTGATTCTTTCATGTTGAGTCAAAAATATGTTAGAAGTGAATATGATCATTGTGTGTATTTCAAGCAATTGAAAAATGGCATGTTCATTATCTTAGTGTTGTATGTTGACGATATGCTTTTAGCAAGCAAAAGCATTGATGAAATCAACAGGTTGAAGACTCATATGGCAAGGACATTTGATATGAAAGATCTAGGAGCAGCAAGACAGATTTTGGGCATGGAGATTTTCAGAGACAGGAGTAATGGTAAGCTGTGGCTATCACAACAGAAGTATATTGAGAAAATACTTTTGAGGTTTGGTATGAATAATGTGAAGCCTGTGTCAGTCCCTTTCGCTTCCCATTTTAAGCTTTCTTCGAGTTTATGTCCTAATACAGATGAAGAAAAGGATTATATGTCTCGAATTCCATATGCCAATGTAGTAGGATGTTTGATGTATGCGATGGTTTGTACTCGACCAGACATTTCACATGCAGTTGGGGTTGTCAGCAGGTACATGGAAAATCCGGGTAAAGAACACTGGTCAGCAGTGAAATGGGTGCTTCGGTACTTGAGAGGCACAAGTAGTTGTTGTATCACTTACAATAAGAGTAGTGACTTTGTTTGCGGATATGTTGATTCCGATTTTGCAGGTGATTTGGATAAGAGAAGGCCAACTTCAGGGTACGTCTTTACTCTTGCAGGTGGAGCTATCAGCTGGATGTCAAAGCTACAGAACATTGTTGCTTTATCCACTACTGAAGCAGAATACATTGCTGCTTCTCATGCTTGCAAAGAGGCGGTTTGGTTGAAAGGTTTGCTTGGTGAGTTTGGTAGGTTACAGGACAACATTAGGTTACTTTGTGATAGTCAAAGTGCAATACATTTGGCTAAGAATCCGGCCTATCATAGTAAATCAAAGCATATTCCAATTAAGTACCATTTTGTAAGACAGGTTATTACTGAAAGGGGAGTCTCTCTGGAAAAGGTGCATACAAAGGAAAACTGTGCAGACATGTTCACGAAACCAGTTTTGTTGGAGAAGCTGCGTTGGTGTTTGGCTTCTCTTGGCTTGCAGAAAAGATAAAATAATAAAGAACAGGGCATCAGGCTAATTGTTGTCAAGGTGGAGATTGTTGAGATTTTATGTTTTAAATAAAATAGGAAAAATCTCAGTAGGTGACAAAAATTAGGAATTAGTTCCTAGATTAGCTCCAGTTTGTTGGGAGGGAGTTAATGCATCCTAAATTTGTGTTGAGAGGATTTATGAGGCAGTTTGATTCTCTTTGCTATATAACAGGTATCCATACGGATTGTTTGCAATGGAGTGAGGGTGTGTGAGAGTTTGTAATCTCCTGTTTGAATAATAAAGATTGCCAATGCCCTGTTGTGTGGACGTAGCCCAGAATGGTTGGGTGAACCACGTTAATCACTGTGTCATTTGTGTATATTTTTATATGCTGTGTTTGTCTTTTATTTTGCTGCACACTGTTGTCTCCAACAACATTTTTTTTTTAAAACTTGGCAAAGCTTAGGCGGGGAGTTGGAAGAAGACTGATCCACCCACAATGGAATGTTTATCACCAGGATTGTGCCAGGATTTGGTCAAAGTGGCTTCCATTTCTTAGCCCCTCCCCATGGTGTTTGAATTTCTGAATAAACATTATGATTTATTAGAAAACATATTTACTAAAAATTAAATAAAATTTTATTTATATTAAAAATGAAAAAAATATAATTTTAAAATAATGAAATTGCTAATTTTAATAATGATTACTATTTATATAGAAATTTGATTTTGAAATATTAATAATTTTCTTAGATCCATCTTAACTCCCAATTAAAAGACTCATAAGCATCAAATCTTTGAGGTGAAAACCTCTTTTAAAGTAAAAATAAATTAAATTTCTTAATACTTGTTAGATCCGAGTCAAAATAATTCTAGGCTAATTTATTTAACATTACTTTCTTCTAAATAAATGTAATCAAAATTCATTATAAAATAATAAAATCAATCCCATATTAATTTTTTTTATACATCATTAAATAAAAACTAAATATATAGAAAATTAATTAACTATTAACTTTATTATTATTATACTGCCGAGGCATGGTATAAAACATTCAATTTTGCTTTGACTTTGTATTAGTTTACCTTTGACGTTTGTCCAAAGTTTAACATTGAGAATTTTTTTTTTTGTTATTTATTATTTTTATTTAAATATATTTATTTTTAATGTGATTAGTTGAGGTCTTATTATCTGTTACTTTTATTTCTATTAGTTACTAAATTTTTGTTTTAACTTTGACCTTCCAAAGTTTAACATTAAGACTTTTTTTTTTGTTATTTATTATTATTATTTAAATATATTTATTTGTAATTTGATTGGTTGTGGTATTATTATGTGTTGTTAAGTAACTTTTATTTCTATCAGTTACTAAATTTTTGTTTTTAGGTTTATTTATTTTTTATTTCACTTTCTAATTTTTTTTCATTTTTCTAATATTTCTATTTTAATGACTTATTATCATTTTAAAAGCATATTTATACATATATATATATATATATATATATATATATATAGAGAGAGAGAGAGAGAGAGAGAGAGAGAGAGAGTCTTTATGAGTATATACAGTCTTTAGAGAAACGTAGAGAAGAAAGAGAAGTCAAGCTACAAACCCAATTAGAAGCCATGCTGGAAAACAAATTCACATCTCTTGAAGACAAGATCCAAAAACAAATAGAAAACAAAATAGAACTATTGGAGAATAAAATGGAGGCAATGGAAACTAGGTTACAGGTCATAGAAAAACAAAACCAAGATACGAACCAAACATCCCAGCAAGGAGATGCTAATAATATAGAGAGTCTTAAAATGAAGGACATGATTAAAGAACTAGAAGAAAAAGTTAACAACAGTCTCACCCTAAATAGTGGGGCAGGTAAATTAGATATCGAACCAATTAAATATGAAATGAAAAAATTGATCGAATCACACCATTAGCGTAACAAAATGGCCTTGAACCTTATAATATTCGGTTTGAAAGAGGAGGTAGACGAGGATAGTTTAACCATAGCCCAGACAGAATTACATAATATATTACAAATTGAAACCATGTGTCTCAAAGAAGCAACAAGGTTAGGGAAATTAACTGAGAATAAAGGGAGGCTGATCCGAATAAAGGTGAGCTCTACTGACCATAAGTATGACATACTTAGTAAAACCTCAAGTCTAAAAGGAACGGGAATATTTATAAATGAAGATCTCATTCCAGAAGATTAAGCAGAATCATTAGGGGAATTTTGAGGTCTAAAATGGGCCTCCTAAGAAAAATGTACAACCAAAATATACTTTATAAGAACCAATAGGATTCAAGATGATGATGTCATCCATAAGGGATGATTCACCATTTTTGGAGTAAAAAAGTAAAAATATTAAAAAATAATAAAATAATAAAACTACTTTTTCAACTCGTATTTTAAACTTATCTCCAAAAATTTTTACTCAAATTTTGAGCTGGAGTACTCGTTGGATGCGGAATTTAATTCCTCATCCAAGGAGTACCCATGTTGCATACTTTCGATGAACTCTTCTACACGAAAAATGAGAAATACATAAAAAACGTGATTGTAATCACGTTTTTTAATGTATTTCTCATTTTTCGTGTAGTAGGACCCATCGAAAGTATGCGACATGGGTACTCCTTGGATGAGGAATTAAATTCCACATCCAACGAGTGCTCCTGCTCGAAATTTGAGTAAAAACTTTGGGAGATAAGTTGAAAATATGAATTGAAAAAGTAGTTTTTTCACTTTTCCTTCTAAAATTTGATGATGTCATCAAATCTTATTTGATTTTTTCCACTATTATTTTATAATTTCTTTAGGAGGCCCATTTTAGACCTCAAAATTCCCCTAATGTAAGAAAGGAGGTTCAAAAGAAGAAGCTAGGAAGGAAGAAAAATGGGCAATAATCAGAAATAGAAAAGCCGTTATTCGAGATAGAAACCAAAAATACAGTAATAAATAGCAATTCAACATGTTCCGAATTCTTTCTTGGAACTATCAGGGCTTTCCATGGAACAAAGGCCCCAAGCTAAGTTGGATCTCAAATGATGTTGATATTATATTGCTTGTTGAAACTTGGGAGCACGAAGAATCTAAGGTCCCTAACATGGATGGCTTTGCACTATGGTCTACCTGGAACAAGTGATCCTCCCATAGAGGCATTGAGGGCATAGCTTGCTACATTAAGAAGAACATCTCCCCCCATGCTAGGATTTATAAAAATGACCCTTACAACCAATATAGTTGGATTGAGATTACTGACATTAATGATAAAAAGACCTACATAGCAATCTATTAATTCCCCCCCCATTAATTCTAACTTCTATAAGAAAAAGAATATAGATAAAAATAGTCCTTACAATGGTTTAGAGAACGATATTTATAGCCTAGGGAATGAAGGTGATATCCTTTTAATGGGTGACTTTAATGCTCGAACTTCAAGCAACCAAGCTATTCTTCTAAGCAATCATTCCAACCCCAATCCTCTTTGGTTAGACGAAGACCTTACTCTGGCTAGCCGGTACAAAAGGAGCTCTAAAGACCTCGGGGATAATTTGTTTGGGTCAGAGCTAGTCAAGCTCTGTAGTGCTCAGGATCTCATAATTTGCAACGGTCTAAAGAAGTGGCCCAATTCTAGCCAGATGACCTGCATCCATGGGCTTGGTAGCAGCATGGTAAACTATGTTATTTCTAATCTCCCTTCATACAACGAAATAATAAATTTTGACATCTTAGATGACCATGAGCGTGACTCTGATCATAGGTCTTTACTCATAACTCTCAATGTTGTCATACATAGAGATCCCATAGAAGATAATCCTTATAGTCAAAAGAACTTAACCTTTTATAGAAATAAAAATGATCTTTTTCTAAATGAATTAAAAACTAATTTTCTTCCTTTATCTAGTATAGACAACATATATGACCTCTATCATAATTTTACTACAACCCTCTCATATTCTATTAGCAAGTTCTCAATTGAAGTCTCAAGTAATAAAAGAAATAGAAAAACCAACCCATGGTATGACAAAGATTGTAAAAGTGTGAGGAGAGAAATTAAGGAAGATGTTGATGAATCTCTCAAAATTGACAAGATAAAAATCTACAAAGCCCTAACTAAAAGGAAAAAAAGGCAATATATTCGTAAAAGACAAGAGAATCTCTTACACCTCTCTAAGGTGGCTCCTAATAAATTCTAGAGGCAGATTCTAACTAGGAAAACTAAAGATAATAATAAAATTGCTTTACATGACTGGAACTCCTATCTTAAAAAGCTTTATGAATCTCCAAATGCCGGGGATTTTGAAACCCTTCTCACAACGAAATAAATTTTCTCATTAGAAGACATTGATTTTGGGGTTAAACGCCTGGAAAATGGGAAAGCTAAAGACATTGAAGATTACCAGGCGAAAATCTTAAAAATTGGAGGTCCTATCCTCATCCACCACATCCACAAGCTTTTCAACCAAGTGGTCAAGCAAGGGTTCCCTAAAACTTGGACTCAGAGCCTCATTATCCCTATTTTTAAAAGTGGGGATAAAAATAACCCCTCTAATTATCAGACAATTATGATCAGCCCTCTCTTAGCCAAGTTATATGGAATTATTTTGGAAAAGAAGTTGAGCATTTGGCTTGAAAGTGAAGGTAAGCGGGCTAAAGGTCAAGCGGGTTTTAGAAGGTAGCACTCAACAACGGACCACCTCGTTACGCTTAGGATCATTGTGGAGGAATGCCACAATGATAAATCTATCTCTTCTATTTCTTTGTGGACTTTAGAAAGGCTTTCGATACGGTTCCTAGAAACAACCTATGGAATAGATTAGAAGAGCTAAATGTTCATTTTGAGCTAAGAGCGGCTGCTATAAGGTTATACGAGAATGTAATTTCCAAGTTAAAGAGTACTGAGGGGTGGTCAAAAGATATTAAGTGTAATATTGGAGTTAAACAAGGTTTCCCCCTCTCCCCTACCCTATTTGGCATTTACATCGACAAGCTGGAAGATTTTTTAGAGGAAGCAGGATGTGCTGGCACGATCTTAGCTGGGATAGTCATCATCCTTCTTCTCTATGCTGATGATATTGTTCTTCTCGCAAGGTGCCCATCTAATCTTGATAAGCAACTTAGAATTCTTAAGGATTTCTGCTCTACCATGGGTATGTTTGTTAACACTAACAAAACAAAAGTTATGATTATCAAATCCAAGGACACTTACACTAATTTTATGTATGACAATAGTAACTTGGAGGAAGTGTCTTCTTACAAGTACTTAGGAATTGATATTCATCACAAGCTCAACTGGAACTATAGCATTCAGAAAAGGATTAACGGGGGGTGGAAAGCTTATTTTTTCCTTGAAAATAATTGTAAAATAGCAAACCTCATAATGTGGGATAGAAAGAAGTTCCTCTTTGAAACTTTATTCACTCATGTTATCTTCTATGGATGTGAGGTTTGGGGTTGCAGCATCTCTAGAGAATCCTAGACAAAGATTGAGCAAATCCAAAAGCGTTTTATAACGTATAACCTTAAAATTAAAACCAATACACCCTATCTTATTCTCTTTATAGAAGTGGGTCTTTCTCCTATCAAGAGCCTAGCCATGACTAGGCTTCTGTTGTACAAGCACAAGCTCAATAGCATAGGAGACCATAGACTTCCTAAGCTAGCTTTAAATTCGAGCCAAAACCACCTAAGGCTTAAACGAGGTTGGTATAAAGACACCAGGGCTTGGTTAAACCATTGGGAGATCGACGAGAATGTTGCATTGCAAAACATTAATAACATTAAAAAAATTGTTACCTCTAAGTTCAAAGAAAAAATGTAGTGTGAGAAAGATCTAGCAGCTAAAAGAAAATTAAGATATTATAAGGAGGTCATCAACCCCACCCTAGAAGATCAAAAGTATCTCTCTATTTTAACTAGCTCAAAGAAGAAAATTAATATAGCCAAGATTAGAACGAACTCTCATGAGCTCCATAGTGAAACAGGTTGTTGGACAGTTCCTAAAACACCATGGATGGAAAGGATCTTCCATCTCTGTGAGAATATGAACATCGAGGATGAAAATCACCTACTCTTAAAATTCCCCACGTACAACCACATTAGAGCTCAATTTCAGAATCTTCGTTGCAATACTGACCTTCCTAGCCTTTTAAGATATCAAAATTATAGTGAGCTCGGGAGGCTTCTCTCCAAGATTTTTGAGCATAGGAATAAAATATTAAATCAAACTAAATAACTCTTTTCTTTAGGTCCAATAGACCAAAGATTGGTCTTAGTGGACGTTCACCATCATCATCATCATCATCATCATAAACAAATTTATCTTTTAGTGATGTCACTTAAGAATTGTATATTTGTTAATATAAACAATTTTATCTTTTGGTGATGACATTTAAAAATATAATATTTTATTAGTTGTTTTATTTTTGTGATGAATTAATTTTTTTATTTTTATTTTTTTAATGAATGCAAATTTTTATAATAATAACAAAGTTTTATATAGGTAGATTTTTTTCTTTATGTCTTTACTACTTTTTATTTTAATTAAATTATATTTAAGCTAAGTGACAAATACTAGCTACTATATAACCGTTGTTAAGTACACATCGTTAATATTTTCCCTACTTAAATATTCAAAATCGAAAATTTATATATATATATATATATATATATATATATATATATATATATATATATATATATATATATATATATATATATATATATATATATATATATATATATATATATAATTAAATTCAAAACAATTTTTAACTTCAATTTTTTTTTAAAAGACTTAAAAATAATGCTTTTCATATAAGCTCATAGTTTCCTCTATAAAATTAGCCATCCTAAATTTCTTTACTAGAGTTTCCATTTGCAAAGTCATATTTAAATATTATCCCATCGGAATTTCTCAATTATAAACTGTAAGATACGTCGGAAAAGGTCCTATGACTATTAATTTTTCACATTGCGGTATTCTTTTATTATTAATTTTATCAAAGTGCGGTAATTCAGGTGCCCTATTGCAAAATTATCCTCATGGAGCACTTCAATATTTACACCGAAGGCGTTTTCTTTGCGAGCTTGGGGTGAGAAAACACTGTTCACCCCAGCCAATCAGAGAGTTTTAATTTCTTCCTTCTAACCTATCAAAATTGGACACGTGCTTATTTATAATTGGTCTGGTTCGATTCCTGTCCAGTGTTCGTTTCCTTCCCGTGTTTCCCACATCATTTCTTACATTCGCAGGCTTAAAACGACGATTTCGCTGTTGTGTCGAGCTTCTGGCTCAAAGTGGGTGCTCACTAAATCGAGCTCCGTTGAATGTACTAGATCTACCCCATCATCAGCCAAGACTATTGTTGCATATTTCGTGGCTCCATGGGAAGTCGCAGAATGAACGTAGATTGTGTTGGGTTGAGTCGAAGCTGGTACCGAAGCAAACCACCAATCGAATACCGTGAACTCACTTACCAGAGTGTTATATACAGGAACAACCTCGGTTCTAAATCCATTCATGACAGTTTGAGACATGTTGGCACCCCCCAAGGAAGTCGCTTGCTGGGTGAATCCATTCATGGGTGCAGGATCTACGAAGGTGTTTTCGGAGCCAAAAAATCGGCTCTCTTATGGCCTGAAACGAATGCCCCGGGTCCGGATCCACATACTCTGCCTCTTCTTTGAAGAAAATACTCACAGAATTGGGATTGGTGGTGGATATGGGATTCGACTCCTAGCATGTGACTCCATCGATTTGTGGATTCAGCCGCTTCATCCAACCCAACATGTGGTCGAAAGATCGATTCTCCATGACAAGAATGGTAGTTAATGCTATAAGTCCCTGCCCCAACTATACCCAACATACAGCACAGAATTAAAGCCGATGTCGCCCATCTCGCCATCTCCTTGCAGCTCTTGCCTTTCATCTCTTTGTTCAGCTAGAACTAATTCGGAGTGAGGCGCATTGCATTTTCTTAGAGTGTGTAAGGATCGAACTATTTAATGGAGGTCCATATTGACAAAGGGGAAGCGAGTAGTGAGATGTGAAATTTTGGAAAGATGCGTGACACTCTGATTGTTTTAGTGTTTGAAAATGGGGCCATTAACAATCACCAGTCAATTGTTTTAATGCTTAACCATGAATTTATCTATATTCATTCATCATTTAACTTATTGCTGAAATATTATCTAGAAAAAGAAAAAGAAAATACATACACATACCTGAATTGCCAGGGCCGACTGTGGCAGACACCACTTGGAATTGGACCAGAAATATTAAAGTTGGGCAAGGGCCGGGGCCGACTGTGGCACAACAACAAACAAAAAGCACAGAATTTTGTCATTGCGGCTCACCTCACTATAGCAAGGTTGCATTCTGGGCTGATTGATTGAAGTTGCACACTGGCAAAGGCAGGGCTCACCCACGCCCAACGGGCATTACTCTAACAGATCACAAAAGTAGAGCAGTGCCACAGAGAAAAGTGATCATCCTCCTCTTCTGGTTGGTTACCTTTAAAACCCAATATCTTCTCAATAATAATAACAATGCACCACTTTCCTAATTCAATGCCCTCAGTCCTCCGCCTCTTTTGTACCAAACACTGACTATTTTCCAACAGAAAATGTTTGTGCCTAACCTTACCGTGTGAAGGAAAACTGGCATCCATCATGACCTAAAAGGGAAAAATACACACAAAGAACCTTACTGTGTGAAGACAAACTGGTATCCATCATGACCTAAAAGGGAAAAATACACTCAAAGAAAACCCAAGATGCAGTTAAATCACAAAGAAAAATGGAAGAAAGAGGCAACAATATCAATGTATTTTGTAAAAACTATTAGATCTGGTCACTGGTTTTTCATAAAAATTATCAGATCTAGTCACTGGTTTTTCAAGCGTAGTGGGATTGCTTTCTGTGATAAATGCGGCGGCATTGAAATGGCAAGAAGTCCCCTCGTGCTTATTGCTCTGCCAGTAAATATTGAAAACATAGGAGGCGTGGGCAACGAGCATGTTGGGCAGAAAGCAAGGACGGTTCCCCTGAATTGCACTACAGTCGACTCTGCCTGGTCCACAAGCCCAGTCCAAGGTGCCCTGCAAGATGTCGGTCGGCGCCTGTGGATCTGCTATGCACCATTGCGCCTGATTGCCTTCTGCTCTGCCATAGCAAGCCGCATTCAATCCAAAAAGAACAGAAAACAAGAACAAGAAACCGCCATTAAAATCCTTGATAAGAAATGATGTGAGTATTACCTTCGGCTTTTGCTTTTAGGTGAGTGCATCCCAGGATAGGTGCCTTCCCTCTCTGCTCTCTGAAACTGATTGTGTTTTTTCTGAACCAAAAATGAAAGCAGGTGGGTTGACAGTGTAGACAAATATGCTTTTAGCTTGTGAACACATATCCTACAGGTGTCCTGTATAGGACAAGTTAAGAGAAAGGCATGCAAGCCGGACCTGTCAGCCTTGTTACAACGTGTCTTCACATTTCTCATAAGTCAATTGCACTAGAACATATTTGGTGTTTTAATAAATTTTGTAATGACCCTCATAATTGATTCTTCTTATACAATGTTCAATAACCTCACACATTTTAAATTTTAAATTTCATTTTATTTTAATCTATCTTACTTATCTTATTAAATATAATTAACTATTTTTTTAACAGTAGTTTCTTTAACTTTAATCACACACACACATACATACATACATATATATATATATATATATATATATATATATATATATATATATATTGTTTTATATAAAATTAACCATATAAATTTTTACATATTCTCATTCCGTATCCTTACAGTTTACCTGGTTATTCATTTTTCCTCTTTGATTTTACATTTTCGATATCGCATATATAGAGGTACTAGGTGGGTTAGATCGGATATCATAATAATGAGCAACAAATGCCCCAGCCATTTCCAATGCAGTCCATAGTTCACTCTTAGGGTTTTCCGATGAATGGGTTCAAATACTCTCAAGTGGCTTAGTGCGGTTCCCAACCCAATTGGATCAAATTAGATCAAAATAACCAGCGACATTGGAACATATTTGGTGTTTTAATAAATTTTGTAATGACCGTCATAACTGATTCTGCATATATAATGTTCAATAACCTCACGTATTTTTAATTTTTAATTTCATTTTATTTTAATCTATCTTACTTATCTTATTAAATATAATTAACTTATTTTTTTAGCAGTAGTTTCTTTAGCTTTAATCATATATATAAATCTTTATATATATATATATATATATATATATATATATAAATATTGTTTTTATAAATTAAACCCTATAAAGTTTTACATATTCTCATTCCGTGTCCTTACAGTTTACCTGGTTATTCATTTTTCCTCTTTGATTTTACATTTTCCATATCACATATATATATTCTTATTCGTTCACTTTACTTTTCTATTATTTTTCCTTCCACATTTTCCATATAGATTCTTATTCGTTTTCTCATTCTTGTCAGTGCTTTTCTGATCACTGAATCCCAAAGTCGACACACGAGCTAATTTATTTGATTACCTTTACTTTTTTCCAGAACAATGTAAAGGATGTTCCCCTGTTATGATAATTATGGAATCACTTTCACATTTTGCAAGTGCCACATGGGTCACGGCAGGGACTTGTTGCCGTGGAACTATTCTTGTATTTATTTCAGTGAAGTGGCAAAGGCTGCACTCACAATTCTATTTTTTATTTTTCAAATATATGTATGTTTAGACTTTGGAGGGTGCAAATCACGGGGAAATGAATAAATGCTTAATGTGAAAGGCCGGACCATTTACATTAACACATTTTACGTAAACATCAACTTCATATTCTCGTTACGCTGGAGGCGTTTTCTTTGCTGGAGTGGGCTGAGCAAACATTGCTCACTCCAGCCAGTAGGAGAAATACCGTACCGCCCTTCGCACTAATCAAATTTTGCCACGTGTTTGTCATCTGTTGGTTAGCCTATTAGCATGATTTTTGCGAGCGTTTTCCCACCGTCTGTCTATGTCCGAGGTCGCGGAGATGGGCGTTGTGGACCACCACGCAGGGCTTCGATTTGCGGTGCTCGAGATAAAAGGATTCGGGTTAGAAATCATGTTTGAGTCTCACCGTATTACGGGATGTTGGAGCACTTGATAAACTTTGATATCACTGTCAAACCAATTCAACCTTTGAATTTCTGAATAATGCCATTATAGAACGATTATGTATAACTGATGGTCGACCTTCCTTATGGTCAGCCTTGAAGGCGAAACGGAGAAGAAATCCCCACTTAAAAGGAGGGGCAGTTGTATTGTAACTTTGTTATAGTGCAAATCCCTTCAGGTCGAACCTTGGTTGTGCTCGAATTCCTGAAGCCAGAGCAAAGAATTGAGACGGTAATAGGAACTAGCGTTGAGTTGTATGTTGAATGTATGCTAGAGGGTTTTAGAGCCAAAATGGAATACAATTCATGTTAAGGACCAGCATAGGGGAGGACTGGAGCGAGACTTCAACACAAAGTTCGCTGGCTTACCCATTTTGTGCAGAAAACGTGTGAAGAAAACTGCGCTAAGGAAAGCGTACCGAAGAGTAAGTGAACGCAGAAGATGGAACCTGGAGCGTAGAAGGAACGGAACCAAGAGGTGAACGTGGAACCGAAGGTTATAGTCGAGTGGTTTTGGGAACAAACCTACCTATTTCGCACCGCCCTTGCTCGGAGATGAAACCACAAGAAAAAAACCCGATCCTATTAGATCGTGCCACGTCGTTGGGGCAATACCGCCCTCATTGCGTGAATTTGACGTGCTAAAGTTCGGCATAAAAAAAATTGCGAAACTCCACCCTGCTCGTTGGATCGCCCCAATCAACACAATACTCCTCCAACCATCGGATGCGAGAGGATTGTTAATAGGTGGGCCCAAACGTTATATTAGTGTTGGCCTTATAGTTAGGTCTGGGATATATATATGGCGGACATTCATGCATAATGGGGTTTTAATGAATATGTGAAAGTGTCTATAGTATCGTCGATTGATGTCCGCGGTATTAAAATTAAGGTATGTAGTGATCCCATATTAATGATCTAATGACATGATAAGACTTGAGGTTTTAACTCTAAGGTTTGGTCAATGCTTATTAAACTAAAGTCCATCGTGAGCCTTTCGGGAGGGCGTATACTTGTTATCGAACATCAAAATATAATGAGAAGATGAGCATTAAAATATAAGTGCGTGTTAAGCTATGAGCATTGGGATATCGCCTTTTAATATAGTTTACAAGGGGAGGATTTCTATTAATATTCGAGCGCTTTATAGAAGAGGGAGATAGCCTCGGCGCATTATTCAAAGGATAGACATTTGTTTTTATTATTATCGAATAAATTAAATGTTACAAATAATTAAATAATATTTAAAATTTGAATTTATATTTTTAATAATTAAATGCTATGATAAGAAAAGATTAAAAAAAATAAAAAATAAAAAATAATTAATTAATTAAATAAATAAATAAAATATGAATAAATAAATAGAAATAAAATTAAATACAGATAAAATTAAAATTAAAAATAAAATAGATAAAAAAAATTCTTAATTAAAAAAATAAAATAAAATAAAATAAATAAATAAATAGAAATAAAATAAAATAAAGATTAATAAATAAATAAATAAACAAATAAATAAATAAAATGAAATAAAAATAAAATTACATAAATTACAATTTAATAATATTAAATTAAAATTTTTTATTTTTATTAAAATAAATATAAATATTTAAAATTCAAATTATAAACTTTGATCTTTTGGTTTAGTCTTTCTAAAATAAAATAAATTACTTTTTATTATTTGAGGCAACCTAGCCGTTATTTTACAAATGGCAAGTAGGAGCTATACTTTCTATTTAAAGAGGTTACTTGATCAAATTCTCCATCTTGTCTTGATGATGAACCACACAAGCAGGGTTTACCGACTTAGACAAACTTAATGGGTTCGCTCATCCTATTCGGCCTTCTGCAAATCAAAATGAGCACACTCAATTCGACCACCCAGACATAACATCAAGGATAGGCAAAGAAAATATGGGAATTTCACATCAAGGTCTCATTGCCTTCTTCATATATGAGAATTCCATCACTCTCTCGAGGATGTGCTGGCCATTTGAATGGCCAGTTTGTGACATGGCGTCAGGTTGCTTCTTTAGTACACAGTATAGATAGTTTGAACGTGAAAAGAATTGAGACATTAATAGCTATAGCCTTTCCACCTTAGGTGATCATATTTCTATTTACCATTTATGATTATCTGTTCAGCCTTGGATTTTCTTCTGTTAAATAACAATCCAGTGTTTACCCCTCATATAGCACAAAATGATTGACATCTCCTCCATCCAGTGTTCCCTTGCACCCCCGATGCAATTGCTTGTTTATACCGTGAGATTCACATTTCTATCCTCATCCTCTATATATATATATATATATAATTGTAACTGATAATTTCATTGAATAAAAGTAACGGACGAGACAACATTTTTTTAACAATTTTATCAAAGTGTGGTATTTTTCTTATTAACTTTATCGAGGTGCGCTACTACAAAATTATCGTTCTGGGGGCCTTTAATATTTTACAATATTTCTAAAAAGCGTAACATTAATATTTCTATCCTCACCGCACGTCATGGAGGACTAGTATTTTTAAATATTTTAGTAATGACTATTAATTTTGTTTAACAGACGAGACAACTTTTTTTCTTATTAATTTAATCGAAGTGCCGTATTTTATTAATTAAATTTAACGAAGTGCTTTTTTTTGTTCCGGAAAAATAAGAATAGCTTCGCGGAGGATTTTTAGATTTTAATATTTGTTCTGTGGGAATGTCTATCTTTATCAGCCCGCAGTGATTAATTCCTATAAATATAAATGAACGAAGAAACTGAAACCATTCCAATTCCATCGAGAGCAGTAGAAGATGGAGATCTGTAACATTTCCTCTCTTTTATGGCGATTACCTTTCCCCTACGACATTTAGATTTAAGCCATAATCATCTCACTGGACGTTTGCCCTTTTCACTAGGCTACCTCTCTAGAGAAATATACCACTTAGACTTTGAAAAGAACAAGTTAGTGGCGGAAATACCTCCACAGATTGGTAACCTTACTAATTTAGCATATCTCTCTTTATATGGTAATTCTTTTACTGGCTCCATCCCAGCTACACTCAAAAAGCTTCAAAACTTGGAAAGGTTATTTATGGGAAGCAATAATTTACAAGGAAATATTCCAATGGAAATTGGACAACTTAAAAAATTAGGGCTTTTGGCTCTTAACAACAATAATCTTTTAGGAAGAATTCCTGATTCTATTGGTAATCTTCAGCAACTAAGGTATTTAGATCTTCATATGAATAGGAGGAAATCTAGGGAAATGTGTGAACTTATTAATGCTTGACCTTTCATATAACAAGTTTAGTGGGGAGTTGCCTCCAATGGCTGGAAGTCTCGCTAATTTAGCTTTCTATTTAAACCTTTCAAACAATTTATTAGAGGGTCACTTGCCTTTGGAACTAAGATGACTATGGTTCAAGCTATAGATGTTTCTACCAATCAACTAACTGGTTATATTCCAAGTGGGCTTGGAAGTTGCAAAGAACTACAATACCTAAATATTTCTTGCAATGCACTTGAAGGTCTAATCCCAATCTCACTAGGTGAAATTCAAAGTCTCCAAGCCATGGATTTCTCCACCAACAATTTGTAAAGTGGAATACCTACATCATTGGCAAATCTCAAAATGCTTAGCCAATTGAATTTTTCTTTCAACAACTTGTCAGGACAGGTCCCGAAAGGTGGAGTTTTCAAAAATCTTAATGCCACAACATTTATGGGAAATCCGGGTCTATGTGGACCTTGGGTAAATTTGTCATTGTGCTCTACTCACAAGCATAAAAGTGTTTCTCATCTGAGAAAAGTTGTCATACCTATTGTTGCAATTGTAGTTACTGTTGTATTGTGTTTAGTTATAGGAATCTTGTGTAGACTAAATCACAAGAAGAATATTCATATAAATGCTGGGGCATCCTTAAATGTGGGGCACCGAAGAATTTCCTATGGAGAGCTCATCATTGAAACAAATGGATTTAGCGATGCCAACTTGTTAGGAGTGGGTACTTTTGGGAAAGTGTACAAAGGGGTTTGAATGATGAGACACTGGTTGCTATCAAGCTTCTAAATTTGGAAAAGGAAGGGGCTCACAAAAGTTTTAAAAAGGATTGCAAAGTTTTGAGTAGAGTCAGGCATTGGAATTTGATTAGAGTCATAACCTCATGTTGAAACCTCCAAATGAAAGCTTTGATATTTCCATTTATGCCAAATGGAAGCTTAGAAAAGTGGTTATATCCTAATGGTGAAGTAGAAAGTGATTTGGCATTGATTCAAAGGTTGAATATAGCAATAGACATTGCTCAAGGCATGGCATATCTCCATCACCATTGTTTCATGCAAGTGATCCATTGTGATTTGAAACCAAGCAATGTGCTTCTTGGTGAAGATATGACAACATATGTAATAGACTTTGGGATTGCAACCATATATTTTGCAAATAATGAGGATTCAAATTTCACTTAAGGGATCTATTTGCTACATTCCTCCAGGTGTTATTTGAATTAGATGGTATTTCAAATAACGTTATAAGTTTCATATTTTTATAAATATTTTAAACTATAAACCTTATGATGAGAATATTTGAATGTGCTAAATATGGATTGGGTGGAAATATCACAACAAAAGGTGGTGTTTACAGCTATGGAATATTGTTATTGGAGATGCTCACTGGAAAGAAGCCTATTGACAATATATTTGTGCAAGGAATGAAGTTACAGAGATGTGTGGGTAACCATTTTCCAAATCAAATAGGGGAAGTGGTGGAAAAGAGTTTATTGAGAGGGGCTAGTACGAGCACTCAAGTAGATAAAGTTTTTAGTTGCCTCAATCAATCCTTAAGTATGGGTTTGCCTTGCTCAAATGCTTCTACTGAAAGACGACCTACTATGATGGACATTTTGGGTGCACTCCAATCCATTAGAGATATTTTTCTCAGAATTGGTGGCATTCCAAAATCTCAGTCAAATTTCACATGTTTTTTGAATGATGCAAGAATAACTTGCAACGACCCTAGTGAAGGCCACAGTTCTTCTACATACTAGTGTGTTTTAAAGAGAGTAGTGATTTTGTCACTAAATCATATAATAATTTGAGTCCATTGTCATTAGGTGCATGCACTATGAGTTTTATTCCCCTCTTTATTTAATTGCAAAGTTAGTCTTGTTCCCCTCTCCTTTTGCATGCATGTCTATTGTTGGGCACACGTGGGTGTAAAAATAAAGTTACATCATCCGTCCCTTGTTGACTTGTCCCAACTTGCCTTTGGTTGCCCCATTAAAGATTAGGAATTGACAAGCTGTATTGATCAAAGGTTGAGCAAGGATGGCCTTGGAATCTGATCACCAATCTTCTTCTTTTCTAGGAAAAATGATCAAGTATCAGAAGTATTTTACTATGCCAAATATTTGACTAAGAACCATACACATTGTATGTGTATATCTCGGATGTGGGCGATACAACTATTTGACTAAGAATCTCTGCTTATTGTATCCTATTTAAATTTTTTGAATTCTCTTATCATACCTACATAATAAAGGAGATGTCTCATTTGGGCTAGACAATTTACAACTTAAAGCAATACACAATTTCTTCTATGTCAACACATTCACTAATTGACTCCTTATATTTTTTCTTTGGTATAATTCTATTATATAATATCTAGATTAAATTACCAAAGCAGTTTTTGTTTCCTTCCTATGACTTCTATTACCTAAAGTCTCTTTACTCCTAACATTTAGCCTATTGTTGTATGTCTTCTGTAATTTTTAACACCAACTTGATCGTTTTATGTCTTCTGTAATTTTTAACACCTATGTAATCGCTTTCTTTTCACCATAGCACTAAAAATTTCAAAAACATACTCATGATTAATCTAAGTTTGATTACAATTCAATAGAATATTCTTATGAATGTATAGTAGATTTATAGAAACATCAATTTTTCCAATTTAAATTGCTTTATAGTTATAAATTCAACCATCAGATCTTTCCAAACTAATTTGACATTTATCCAATTGTTCTACATAAGTGAAAATGCCCTTCTTTCTGTTGTTCTCAGTCACATTATTAAAAAAAACGTTCACTTGAGGATGCCCTTCTTTCTGTTGTTTTAAGCATCCCAAATATATAGCCTTCTTCTGAAATTTCGTGGTAGTTGAAATGATGCACTGAACTTTGAATTTTGTGTTGCTTTTATCTTAATATGTATTTACCTTCAGTTTAGACGTGAATCGGCTTTGTTCCAAAAACTTTCATTATTATTTTAAATCAAGTTACCTTTTGGTATAAAAACATTAGGATTTTTATTCCTTGTAGTTTTCAGGTCACGGTATTTCCTGTAGCTTCCATACTTTAAGGAAACTTACGAACTTTCTAAAAAGGAGTAACATGATAATTGTATAGCTTTATCTACACAACCGGTTGACAATTGGAGAATATCATTTATTTTTTACAACTAGAACATCGGTGTAATTTATATTTTGAAATAGATCTATATATATAGTCTTTACTCTTTTGTAGCCCCTTTGAGTCTTACATTGTAGAAAACTGATGGGTTTGTTGTCCTCATATTTCTTTCCCTTCACTGCGAAGAATTCATTTTTGCAATTTTCTGGTAAAGCATTGGCACTGAGATCTTTTTAGATTGAACGTTTCAAAGTGAAAAGTTGTATTAAACAGAAATTGTTTGCAAGATTTTCCACTTGGAAAGTAAGTGGTCCATATTTCTTTACGTGACTTCTCCACTCGTAAAGTACGTTTAAGGAGGTCCTATAACTATTGGCCTCATTTTTGTGGAGGTGGGACATTCAATGTTTTAAAGCCTCAAGTTTTCAGGAAACACCGAAATATTTTTACACTGATTTTTAAAATCAGTTTAAACATGTCTTCACATTATTGATTCCGATGTAAAAATTTAATAAGCCAGACGATGCTTTTATATTACTTTTTAAAGAAAGTTTACTAATCTTTTGATTACATTATAGAGTGTTGTAAGAGAGTAGTGATTTTGTTATACAGTAGTTTAAGTACATTGTTACTGCTTATATTTAGTCTGAGTTTTTTTTTTTTTGCAGTGTAGGTTTTATTTTTTTTCTTTTCTATATGCATGTTTATTTATTTTTAGGTACACATATGTAAAAGTAAAGTTACATAACCTATGAAGAATTTTTTTTACAACTATAAAACCCTTATTTTTGTTTTATAAAAAGTTTATGCATATAAATCTAATTACATCAACAATATAATACATTATAATTTGATTTTACTTATATGTTTTAGGGAGTATAAATATACCAAAAACTTAATAGATGCTTTAAAAGATTAAAGATTAAATGAATGAGATTGTTCCCATAGCCATTTATGAGTTATTAATTCAAAGAAAGAGCAAGAACATGTTGACCAAGAATACATTTTCTACATATCTATTGTCTTACTTCTTCATAGCAACACTTTGAAGTTAAAATTATGGAATAAGATCAATATATACATGGCACAACTAATTTATTCTCAAATTTGTTAAGAATTACACTAGAGACATAACCTTCATACATCTAGAAGGAATTAGGTTTGACACAATTTTCAATTGAGTAGCTTAATTATTATTATGAGTTGAAGATTTAAATTTTGATCAATTTTTTTAAGAATTAGAAATTATTGTCCCATATTTTTAATTATTTAAGACCAAATAAGTATTTCATTAATGTTTTATTGCTGTATAGAAATATTCTACTAAAAATAAAATATTTCAAAAAGGATTGAGATAGGGAGGGAGTTTAGAGCCTAACTAAACTAGTTTTTTGTAAATAGACTAAATGCATGGATTGTGGGAATATCTAAAACCTATCACTAGATAAATCTCTTGGTAAAATCATATATCCAAACATTCCAAAACTAAATTTTACTACAACTAATTGCCAAATTAAGACTAATTTCCAAATAAAGTTATGACATAGCTAGGCAAATGTAAAAATAGTGTCAAACATGAACTTGTGAATGGTGACATGAAATAACAAAACCTAATCATAAATTTCACTCTTTTTAAAGGCTCTCTTCAATCTCCATTAGATTCTTCTATCCTTCACCTTCTTGGGTGCTAACAAAATGACTCCATTAAGCAAATGCAAAGAATTTGGTCTTCATAATATTGATCCCATCCATTAAATAGTTCAATTTACTCTTAGTACTCTCTTCATATTCACCAGAGTTCTCTCAATTAAGGGACTCTCACTCCAAGTTGGCTACAATACATTGCTTATTGTACTAAAAAAGACCTATTTTGTGCCATAAAGCATACAATATATATTTTGTGTAAACAAGCTTGACTCTATTTTTTCTCAATTGCATGATGGTTTTTTTACAAAAACTAAGTTGTCCCTAATGAAATTATATGTCGTACACAATGATAGCATTACAGAGTTTTCTACCCTTGAACATTCATTCAACATTGTAGGAGTATCCTTACATGGATTCACTACATACATTTGTCTACAACACAAAGGTTCCATGACCTATACAACAACCCATGTTGTTTTACAAATCTTGGCATCCTGTTATGGCCCTTTGCACTTAGTTTTCTCATATTCACAGTTGTTGCATATTTATATAACCATGAAATATCTTAATAAAATATGTATGAAACATCTAGAAGCTTTGATAACCTCATTTCAACCATTAGTAAATATGTCCATAGTGGTATGGCCACCATATAAGCATAATAACAGATGGAACCTAGGGGATAAATATTCAACAAGCCTCATGTAGGTATTATGGCCTCCATTTCAAAGTATGTAGAATTGCTCATTTTAATCTTTTTTGAGCTTAAATGGATTTTTCATGGAATCTTATTATTTCCTAGTTTGAAATATATCATTGATTGAAGTTGCATATGTTTTTAAAGTAGTATAGACACATGTACCTCGAGTTTTAGGAGTGATTTTATCACTCCAAAGGTCATTACAGAGAAAATATCTTACATGAATGGAAAGGTATCTTCAATGTTTCAAATGGGTCTTCGACAAAATTTTATTTCATTATGTATAACAAAGGTTATCATCAAAGTTGCATGAGAGAGGTCCATTACAAAAAAAAAAAAAAAATCAAGGTAATGGGTCATCCACAAACCCCCAGTTATGGGTAAATCTCACAAAACCCTTATCTAAGATTTCCTTTCCAACTTAGCTATAGGTCATCCACAAACTCATAATTATGGTCAACCACACAAAAAAATTCTCTTCATTGGCACTTGGCACATTATAATCGTGATGTTTATGAGTCCACCTTAAACTAACAATTATGGGTTAACATGCAAAACCCTTCTCTTCATTGGCTCATATCATATTGTAATCATGATGATACATTAAACATAATGAGGTACCTCTTTCTTCTAGCATGGGTGAATGATGGGGACCATCGTTTTCCAAGGTTTATAGTCTAAGTTTAGATGTATAAGTCATAACGTCGCATTTTTCAGTAAAAGGGAACTTCATTGATATGTAACTGAAAGGTTCAATCCTAATCAAATTTGAATTTATCAACAAGACACCTTCCCATAAATAAATATTTAATATTGGGAAGGAGAGGCCCCAAAGTCAGCCTCATTAGATGTAATGGTTCTTCTTAATGGAATCCTTCTACAATTATTTCTCTCTCCTTTTTGTGAAATATTTAGTGCTTTCATTTTTTGTGATTAATTTCATGGTAGACCTATATGTTTTCTCTCCTCTCCTCCCAAAATTAAATCCTCTTGGACCTTATTCCCTAAGATCCAGATCTCTTATACCTATATTTAATCAAGAAAATAAGGAAATATGAAAATACATAAAAAATAATATTTTTTACCCAATTGGAATCCAAAATAATAACTCCCATACCTAATTCACAACTACCTTGCAATATCATAAGCTTGCTTCCCATTCCCACGCCATTTTCACTATTAAAAAATGCAATGGCCTTCTAGTTGAATGTTGCTATAAAATTTTACTTCAATATCATCCATGAAAGCCTATCTATGTGTGGAATTCAACCAAAAATAAAAAATCATCTAAAAAAATTCAAAACTAAGAAAAAATCTAAATCTACATGAATAAATTTTTAGGGTACTCCTTATTTTCTCATTTATATGTATAGAAAAGAAAACATGTTAATAGCTTTTTAGATGAGATGTTTTCTCCTTTAACACATATTGTAGTATGGATTTTTTTGATTGAGTGAGCCAAATTCCATGTGATTAATATGTTTTTGCTACATACATTATTCAATATAGATGGTTAGGATCAAAGGGAAACAAAATAAATATAACAATGCTACATTTAATCATTAATGAACAAGTAAATGAGAAAGAGACAAGAACTAGAAAAAAAATAGATAATGGGAAGCAATTACTTTGTATTATCAATGGATGAAGACAACTAGCCTACTAGGAGACACAATGGAAGATGTTGGGCTAGGGGAGCCCTCTAATTTCTTCTAACGAAAGATATTCCTTCATCCTCTTGTAAGATCTCTCCTCAAGAAGTAGTGAACAAAATCTAATGGTGGATGCTTACAAATTACAAAAAATGCTATGAATATTTCAGAGTTGTGGTGTGTTTCTTCTCTTGTTGTTATGGATTACCCCAAGGTTCCTATTTAAAGGAGTTATAAATGATATCATGTTTGATAGTTCATTTAATGAGCTTGGACGTCATTGCTTACTCCTCATACTTGTGGGATACATGAGGAGTCCTCTAGGGGTTCCAAGCAACTTCCTTTAAGTGTGTGGGAGATGAAGGGTGGTTGGGAAAACTTTATACTTGATTGTAATAGGATTTTGATGTTTCCTTCTGAAATTATTTGAGTAAAGGTCATTTTCTATGGATTCACATAGCTATGAAAGAAAAAATCATGTATATCCCTGCAAATATGGAGTCACGATTTTGCATAGATTCATGTAAATCTAGAGTTGTGGCTTTATGCAGAACAATAAAAACCCAATTTGTAATGTTTAACCAGCTGTTTTTGGACTCCTACTTTGTAGTGTTATTTTTATCATTGAAAATTCGTGCACTCAAATCACTAGCTAGGGCACTCAATACCAAAAAATAGCTTGTGTGGATGCAATAGTGGTTGTTGGAAAGAATCAAAATTCAAGAAAAAATAAATGTTCCTAAGTTACCATTTATTAAATTAAATTGCACAAAGTCACTTACACAAATTTTCATGGAGCAATATGGTTGTTTCGTTGATAGTCACATGGATGCATAGAAGTAACATCTCAATATATCACAAGACAAGTCATCATAAATAGACAACCACCAAGTGAAAGAACAAGGTCAAAGAGCTCAATATCAAGCCTCTACACCATTAAAATGGAGTTAAGGAGCCTCCAAATAACTCGTTTTGTCTTCGAAAAACTCAATCAAGGATAAAATCTCATCAATGAGCCAAGGGGAGGCAATTCATGAGCTTAGGCATGTAAATATCACCAAATTTCGTAGCATTAGAAGAAAGAAGTTCATAACAAGGTTGTGTTGCCAAATTGTCTCATTAGAATTTATTTTTGGGTTTGGAGCTCAGTATTAGAGAGTTTTCAAGGAACTTCTTGAGGAGAGAGCATTCTTGCAAAAAGGTGGAGAAAAGGGCCTTTCTCTTAGGAGAGTTGTAGGGTCCATTGTGTGAGTCAACTCTGTGAAAATTTATGAAAATAGAAACCCTACTACAGTATCTTGATTTACTTCTCCTACTTGTTTGATTTAATTAACAAGTTATTTTCTAAAATATTCAATAAAATATCAAAGTAAACACTATTGCAACCTAAACATACATATAAATCATTTACTGAAGCATAATGCACAAATGACAAAGGACACAATATTTTTTGGACAATGTCCCTGGAAAAAAGAGGAAAGAAGTTCATAACAAGGTTATGTTGCCAAATTGTCTCATAATTAGCATTTTTTTTTTTTTGGAGCTCACTATTAAAGAGTTTTCAAGGAACTTCTTGAGGAGAGAACATTCTTGCAAAAAGGTGGAGAAAAGGGTCCTTCTCTTAGGAGAGTTGTTGGGTCCATTGTGTGAGTCAATTCTGTGAAAATTTCTGAATATAGAAAGCCTACTGTAGTATCTTGATTTACTTCTCCTACTTTTTTTATTTAATTAACAAGTTATTTTATGAAATATTCTATCAATTATCAAAGTAAACACAATTGTAGCCTAAACATACATACAGATCATTTATTGAAGCATAATGCAGAAATGACAAAGGACACAATATTTTTTCGACAATGCCTGTGGAAAAAAGAAGAAATAAATTCATAACATGGTTATGTTGCTAAATTGTCTCATAATTAACATTTATTTTTGGTTTTGGAGCTCACTATTAGAGAGTTTTCATGGAACTTCTTGAGGAGAGAGCATTCTTGCAAAAAGGTGGAGAAAATGGTCCTCCTCTTAGGAGAGTCGTAGGGTCCATTATGTGAGTCAACTCTATGAAATTTTCTAAATATAGAAACCTTACTGCAGTATCTTGATTTGCTTCTCCTACTTGTTTGATTTAATTAACAAGTTATTTTCTGAAATATTCAGTAAAATATCAAAGTAAACAAAATTGCAACTTAAACATACATACAGATCATTTACTGAAGCATAATGCAGAAATGAAAAAGGACACAATAGTTTTTAGACAATGTCCCCGATAAAACCCAATGCGAGAAAACAGGTGCAACAACTCTTTGAGGGTTTGTTTATTAAGAAGAATTCTAAATACAATCAAGGGCACCAGTAATATTTTTCCCAATAGATAATTCATGATAGATGTACCTCTATCACTCGAAGATAGAAAATATGGTTGATTCAGCCGAGGAATCAATCCTCAGGAAAAATACTAAATACAAGCCCTTTCTGGCCCACTGGAACCCCAGCGCTACTCCTCCAGCCTTTGTGGCATCTTATCCTACCCAACATAGCCACTGCATCACCCATCTGGGCTCAACGTTTCCTTTGTGTCACCTTGAAGGCCCTGCGTCAGTCTCTGTGCTGCCTCTGTGTGAGCCTATATGGGTTGTGTCCCTCTTGCTGGTCTTTGCACTGCCTGGTATGGATCTGCCTCTCTACCTTAGTATTCTTGGCCTTGGATTAGAATAACCCCTTGCCGATCTGCCCCTCACAACCACTGCAAGCTCACTCAAAACAATTTCAGCAGACTGCGCCCCAGAATTTCGACTTAGCTCAACTGTTACTGCTCTGTGTGTTCTCCAACTCACCCTAAGCCTTCCTTTAATACTTTTCTTGATGAACATTCAACGACCGTTATCTAGTCTCTAATAAGCGGCTAATATTATAAAAGAATTGATCCACGTCACTTAGAACATTCTCACCCACATGTTTTAATTAATTCTCTTTAATTATTTGATTTCCCTAAGTTAGACTCAGGGTGATCTGACATGGGTGGCTGACTTGTTTTGCTATAAAAGCACCTCCCACTCAATTAAAACAAATTAAGGATATTGATTATACATGCATGTGTGAAATTAAATTCTTGATTCAGGTGTATGTGTTTTAATTGGTTTAAGGCTTTATGTGTGAGAAATTAAACATTTATTTAAGCTGATTAAAAGCATGTACAACAACCATAAAATTCAACAAATTAACCAAGAACACATAACAACAAACATAATAAAGGATTTAACCCTCAACACTTGGGCTCACACCCACTCAGATGCCATTTTGTCGCTTTACCAATTCCTTACCATAGGGATCAAAACTAAACCACCTTGAGCCTTCGTTAATGGACTTGGCTCTTTGGGATTAAGATGGTCAATTTATTTTACAAGATGATGCTCAACTCCAATGGTTTTTTGGACTGTACCAATGGGTTTAGAATACCAAAATACCCCTGTATTGACTACTCAATCTCTGGAAATGGACCTAGGGTCCCTTGGGCTTAACCTCTTCAGTCAGTGTCCTTGAGCTTCCCTGAGCTTCTATGTGGCACAAACTCTCCTAGAAGTCATATTATGCTCCTAAAACATTTTCTAATGTCTCGATCACATATAAATCATCCAAAATAGGTTGTTCATTCACTCATAATGAACTCAAGATCCCCATTCTATGCCTCCAACACCTAGTGGCATTGGGCTCCCTGAAACCTCCTTCTGGCTAATTCGGCTCTAAAAGTTTCCAAATGATTATCAAAAACCCCATAATTGGATTCAGAAGGTTCAACATAGTGAAAAATGAATATTCATTCACTAAAAATGGCCTCTGGCTGCTCTGGCTATGCCTCCAACACCTGGTGGCACCCTGTGGCTCTGAGCTCACTGAAAACTTCCCTGTAGAATCTCGGACTTCATAAGTCTACAAATGCTTCTAAAAACCCCATCATTGGATTCATAAGGTTCAATATAGTCATAAATGACTATTGGTTTCCTGAGAATGGCCCCTGGCTGCCTTAGCTAGGCCTCATTCTCCTAGTGGATCATGGTGGCCATGGTGGCCCTTATAACTTCTCTGAAGCAAAATCATGCTCAAAAGTCCTCAGCTGGCTCTGGAAACATCACCAATGGCTCTAGAATTCTCGAATCAGTCAATAATGTCTCTTCCTTCACTCAGAATTGTTATATTATGGTTGACCGCCAAATTTGGTGCGCCCCTATCTACTCCGCCTACTAAGATGCGTATTTAAATGTTACGGTTAGGGTGGTGGCCACATGCGCACCCCCATCCATTAAGTGGCTTGAAAGGAACACAACATAATACAATTGCGGAGTTTAATTACATACATATGTGAAGAAACCAACAACACTCTTTATAACAGAACGCATATAGCCTTAAACAACTTACATACATGCGAAACAGGGTTCTTGGGTCCCACAACACACAACCAATCACAACACATCGCAAATCAATTTTCCGCAAGTTTAACTTGGTACAGATAATGCTAAAACCATAATTTATACGATGTGCGCTTGTGCACAATGCCGACACGTGGCTCCTCTCATCACATCGCATATTTCAAATTTACCACATCGCAACCAATTTAACATATCTTGCGAACTCTTAGCTACTAAATGTTGTGATTTGTGAAATCTCTTTTCCGAGTGCTGCAATCTCCATCATTGGTTTGTTTCTCAATCCAACCATCCACGTTATATCTCCACCTTCTCACTTCGCATCGCAGGTTAAAAAATTTAACTTGTGAAACTCTTTAACGGTAAACTTTGTTTTGTGCGATGTGCGATGTTTCTCAACTACAATGAGATCTCTCCCGTTGATTTGTGTCAGATCCGTGGTCCTCGCTATCGCTTCTTTTTGCAAATTTCTCATACTATCTGTTCCACCTTCAACATTCCACGGTTGTGCAATCCCTGATTCTATATGTAGAGTTCAAGACTCCATGACAGCCACCAATTTGAATCCCACTCCGCTGGTCGATCCAGTTCTGAACCTGTTTTCCATTTCGAACCCAATCTTGTAACTTTGAATTTTGATCAAATCCTTAGGCCCTGATCCCAATTTGATCACTCCTTCCCACTGATGAGATTTTGGACCCACAAAATCTGATGATTATCTGCCTTGAGCTTCAACACTCTGTTGCTTTCAAGTTATATCAACTGATTTTTCTTGACAAGTCTCTTTGGAAATCACCCTGACATGCCTTGCACCACAACTAGTTATGTCTATTGACCACTGCTCTCTGGTTGTTGTTGACCCACTTCAGCATTGTTGGCTACTGTAAACTGATGCATACCCTATTGTATCATTGTTCTCTCTATGTGCTTGGCAAACTGTTATCCTTCCCACTGAGAATGAAGTTCCTCTTGCAACTATGGCATACAAGCTCTGTTTTGGAAATCCACTTTCCAAATTAAGCTCGCAAGATGAGTGAACTCTTGTTGTCAACAAAAACACTAGCTTGTTCTGCAATGGCTGCAAAACACCTTGCATCTTGTCCATTTCTTCACTGAATGGACCAAAACTTCTTGCAACATCTTGTCACAAGAACACGATCAATCTTGAAAATAAAATCTTATGCAAGAATTGAAATGAAGACTGCCTCTTTTTTCTTCTTCAAAGCACTGATTGTCACCTTCATGTAACATCACATACATGGTGATCATATTGCACATTGGTGTATCCATTTATCAACTCACAATAGACAAACAACCTTGACTAAAACTTAAGTCATGCAACATGCGACATCAACAATAAGTCGACATGAAATGTGCAATACAATCAACACAAGATGATATGAAAACTGTGCAACACAATTGACACAAGTCGACAAACATGTGTGTGACACAATCAACACAAGTAGATATACAACATGAAACATTTACAACACTCGTGCATGTATCTATGTACAATTAACCTATTTATAAGTTTTCCATTTACACATACAAACTCATGCATATGTGCCCTTTCAACTCTTCCTTTCAAGTACCAACAAGTACATAATCCCAAAACATGTGGGTGAATATAAGAGCTGAACTGAATGATATTGCTGCAACATAAGTAACATACCCATCTTTTACACCTCCACGATGAAATTTTGCAACAAAAAGAAACGCCTTCAACTGAATAGCATTCACATGAAATCTTGTATCCTACAAGTTGTGATAATCTGTTGCAACTTGTCATACTTTCAACAGAAATTCAGGCATATATAAGGCTGAAATTTACATCTATGTACAAAGTAAATGCATGCCTTACATGGTCAAGAAATCGAGCCATTTCTTGCCAACCCACTTCAATGGAGATTTTTCTTGTTGAACATCTTCTTCTTGTGAATCATCTGGACTCACATAAATGATGGAATCGCTGGTCACATTCTCACCAGTATTTTTATCCTCTTGCTTTGTGTGCTCGGGATGAGTGGTTGGATGCAATGTCTAACATTGGGCAATGAGATGTCCCTTTTTCTGGAAATGTGTGCAAATATTTTGCATCTTTTGTTCAATTCACCTCTGCTTGAGCTATTTCCTGTATGCTATCATTCTCTTCCAGTATCTTGAAACTTGATGGTTATTCAAACCAAAATATGAACAACAACTTTTTCTCCCATTCATGCATGTAGATTTTTCATACTTAACATATAAAAAACATGATTATAGGAAGAATTATAACTTGAATTTTCATCTTTTTCACCTTCATGAGAAGATGATCTTGAAGAGGTTCCAACTCTCTTTTGAAGACCAACATCATTTCTCATGTCCTTAGAGCTGTCACAACTCTCTTGCTCGCCATAAGCCGCATGTCTACAAGCATCTTGCTACAACATGGGTTTCAAAAAATTACATTCATCTTGATTACAAACTTTCCATGTTTGAGGTTTTGAACCCGCAACACAAGTCCTTCTTGGAACTGTTTCAAGTGCCTTCATGGCTTTAGAACTTTCTCCATAAAGTTGTCCATAGCCAAGACCCAAATACTTAGGCCTTTCCTCAACCATAATTGGCTCAACCATGCCTTGTTCATGTTTTCCTAATCCTTTACCTTCATAGCCCATTTTCATCATCAATTTGGACCCTATTCCTCTAGTTTGTTTTTCAAACGAACCTACATATTTATCTTGAGAGGAAATTGAAGACAAAATTGAATTATTTACCTCTTCTTCAAGCACATGCTTGGCTAAGGCTTCTTTGGCATCATGGAGTTGAATCTCCATCTCATGCATCTTTTGAAGAAGTTCTTGCTTCTCTTTCTTCATAGCAACCAATTTCTCTTGAAATTTAGTGCTCTCCCTTACATCTTTATACAACTGTTGCACCATATATTTCATGATGTGAAATTCCTATTTCATCTCTTTATCAAAGAGTCTTGCAAAGGAGGAGGATTTAGAAACATCACTTGATGAAGTTTTCATCACTATGTAAATAAATTAAATAAGTTCAACAAAAATTCACAAAGCTTCAAAAACAATTGACAAAGCTTCAAAAATAGTTTGGTTGTAGATTCAAGCTCTTCTCTGCAGCTTGTATCTCTTCTTCAAGAAACCTCTTTTGCAAACAATCCCTCTTGTGATTCAAGGGTTGTCTTGAGGTCCTTTGGGTAAGGAGGATGCTTTCAGCATTATTCCTTCTTGTCCTCTTCTGGACTTAGCTATAATTAGCTCCCCTTCACCTCTAGCAAACTCAAACTTGTAAGCATCAGTCAATTTGCAAACAGTTAAATTATTTGCATTGTTAAACACTCTTCAAGTCAAACAAGCAAGCAAGCAACCGTGTGCTCTGTCAAGCAAGAAACCTAGTTCTCTGATAAAAACCTGATCTGATATGGGTGGCTGAATTGTTTTTCTATGCAAGCACCTCCCACTCAATTAAAACAAAATAAGGATATTGCTTATACATGCATGTGCGGAATTGAATTCTTGATTCAGGTATATGTGTTTTAACTGGTTTAAGGATTTATGTGTGAGAAATTAAACATTTGTTTAATTTGATTAAAATCACGTACAACAACCATAAATTGCAAAAAATTAACCAACAACACATAAAAGAAAACATAATAAAGGATTTCACCCTCAACACTTGGGCTATGTCTCCTTGAGCCTCCATCAATGGACTTGTCTCTTTGGGATTAATATTGTCAATTTATTTTACAAGATCATGCTCAACTCAAATGGATATTTGGACTGTACCAATGGGTTTAGAATACCAAAATGCTCCTGGATTGACTACTCAATCTCTGGAAATTTTCCTAGGCTCCCTTGGGCTTGACCTCTTCGGTCGGTGTCCTTGAGCTTCCCTGAGATTCTCTGTGGAAAAAAATCTTCTACAAGTCATATAATACTCCTGAAACATATTCTACTATCTCCAGCAAATATCAGTCATCCAAAATAGGATGTTCATTCACT
Source organism: Pinus albicaulis (assembly GCA_034641835.2). Lineage (NCBI taxonomy): Eukaryota > Viridiplantae > Streptophyta > Pinopsida > Pinales > Pinaceae > Pinus > Pinus albicaulis. The sequence goes on from CM076579.1 coordinate 1,581,368,624, forward strand.
TAGAATGAACTTAGGCTCCTCGTTCTATGTCTCCAACACCTCGTGGCACTAGGCTCCCTAAAACTTCCTTGTGGCTACTTAGGCTCTAGAAATCTCCAAAATATTCTAAAAAAACCATCATTGGATTCATAAGGTTCAATATAGTCAGAAGTGACTATTCATTTTCTCAAAATGGCCTCTGGCTGCTCTGGCTATGCCTCAAACACCTGGTGGCACCCTATGGCTCTAGGCTCACTGAAAACTTCCATGTAGCATCTAGGCATTTAGAAGTCTCTAAATGATTCTGAAAACCCTACCATTGGATTCAAAAGGTTCAATATAGTTAGAAATGACTATTGGTTTTCTGAGAATGGCCTCTGGCTACCTTGGCTAGGGCTCATTCTCGTGCTGGCTCCTAGTGGCCCTAGTGGCCCTTGGAACTTCTCTGAAGAAAAATCATGCTCATAAGTCCTTAGCTAGCTCTAAATACTTCACCAATGGCTCTAGAATGCTTGAATCAGTCAATAATAACTCTTCCTTCACTCAAAATGGTAAAAAATTGAGCCTTCTACACTTTTTCCCAATATCTCCCAGGAAAACTCCACTAAATGTAGGAGAACTCCAGTTAACTGGAGTTAGATTAGGGCTGACCGCCAAATTTGGTGAGCCCCTATCCGCTCCTCCTATTAAGCCATGCATTTGAACATTACGGTTAGGGTGGTGGCCACATGCACACCCCCATTCGTTAAGTTGCTTGACCGGAACACAACGGAATACAATTGTGGAGTTTAATTACATACATACGCGAAGCAACCAAAAACACTCTTTATAACATAATGCACATAGCCTTAAGAAACTTACGTACATGTGGAACAAGTTTCTCGGGTCCCACAACACACAACCAATCACAACGCGTCGCAAATCTCTTTTTCGCAAGTTTAACTTGGTACCTATAACGCTAAAACCATAATTTATGCGATGTGCACTCATGCGCAATGCCCACACGTGGCTCCCCTCATCGCATCACATATTTCAAATTTACCACATCACAACCAATTTAACATATCTTGCAAACTCTTATCTTCTAAATGTTGTGATTTGCGAAATCACTTTTCCAGGTGCTGCAATCTTTGTCGTTGGTTTGTTTCTCAATCCGACAAGCCACGTTATATCTCCGCCTTCTCACTTCACATCATAGGTTAAAAAATTTAACTTGTGAAACTCTTTAACGGGAAACTTTGTTCTGTGCAATGTGCGATGTTTCTCAACTACAATGAGATCTCTCCCGTTGATTTGTGTCAGATCCGCGGTCCTTGCTATCGCTTTGTTCTGTGGCTTTCTCTTACTGTCCATTCCACTTTCAACATTCCATGGCTGTGTAATCCCCAATTCTATATGCAGAGTTCAAGACTCCATAACAGCCACCAATTCAGATCCCACTCCGCTGGTCAATCCAGTTTTGAACCTGTTTTTCATTTCGAACCCAATCTTGTAACTTTGAATTTTGAGCAAATTCTTAGGCCTTGATCCCAATCTGATCACTCCTTCCCACTGTCAGGATTTTGGACCCACAAAAGCTAATGATTATCTGCCTTGAGCTTCAACACTCTACTGCTTTCAAGTTATATCAACTGATTTTTCTTGAAAAGCCTCTTTGGCAATCACCCTGACATGCCTTGCACCGCAACTGGTTATGTCTCTTGACCACTGCTCTCTGGTTGTTGTTGACCCACTTCAACATTATTGGCTACTGCAAATTGATGCATACCCTATTTTACCATTATTCTCTCTATGTTCTTGGAAAACTGTTATCCTTCCCACTGAGAATGAAGTTCCTCTTGCAACTATGGCATACAAGCTCTGTTTTGGAAATCCACTTTCTAAATTAAGCTCGCAAGATGAGTGAACTCTTGTCGTCAACAAAAACACCATCTTGTTCTACAATGGCTGCAAAACACCTTTCATATTGTCTAGTTCTTCCCTTAATGGACCAAAGCTTCTTGCAACATCTTGTCACAAGAACACGATCAATCTTGAAAAGAAATCTTATGCAAGAATTGAAATGAAGACCACCTCTTTTTTCTTCTTCAAATCACTGATTTTCACCTTCATGTAACATCACATACATGGAAATCCTATTGCACATTTGTGTATCCATTTATTGACTCACAATCAACAAACACCCTCGACTAAAATGTAAGTCGTGAAACATGCGACATCAACAATAAGTCGACATGAAATGTGCAATACAATCAACACAAGACGATATGAAAAGTGTGCAACACAATCGACACAAGTCGATATAAAACATGATACATTTGCAACACTCGTGCATGTATATATGTACAATGAACCTATTTACAAGTTCGCCATTTACACATAAAAACTCATGCATATGTACACTTTCAACTCTTCCTTTCAAGTACTAACAAGTACATAATTCCAAAACATGTGGGTGACTATAACAGCTGAACTGAATGATATTGCTGCAACATAAGTGAGTAACATACCCATCTTTTACACCTCCACAGTGAAATTGTGCAACAAAAAGAAATGCCTTCAAGTAAATAGCATTCACATGAAATCTTGCATCCTACAAGTTGTGATAATTTGTTGCAACTTGTCATACTTTCAATAGAAATTCAACCATATATAAGGCTAAAATTTACATCTATGTACAAAGTAAATGCATGCCTTACTTGGTCAAGAAATCGAGCCATTTCTTGCCAACCCACCTCAATGGCGATTTTTCATGCTGAACATCTTCTTCTTGTGAATCATCTGGACTCACATCGATGATGGAATCACCAATCACATTCTCACCAGTATTTTTATCCTCTTGCTTCATGTGCTTGGGAGGAGTGGTTGGATGTAGTGTCCAACATTGGGCAATGAGATGTCCCTTTTTCTGGAAATGTGTGAAAATCTTTTGCATCTTCTGTTCAAGTGGCCTTTGCTTGAATTTTTTCCTGTAGTCTATCATTCTCTTCCAGTATCTCAAAACTTGATGGTTATTCAAACCACAATATGAACAAAAAAAATTTCTCTCATTCATGCATGCAAATTTGTCATGCTTAACATAATCATAAAAAACATGATTATAGGAAGAATTGTACCTTGAATTTTCATCTTTTTCACCTTCATGAGAAGATGAACTTGAAGAGGTTCCGACTCTCTTTTAAAGACCAACAACATTGTTCATGTCTGTTGGCGAAAAATAAGGTCTCGTGGGCAAGACCCAGGTTCACAGGGTGGTGGCCAACAAGGGTCCGGTGTAGTCTAGTAACACGCCGGCATTTTCACCCTGTTCTGGAAGAACAGAGCGTCTCACCCGAGGCGTGCCGCGACCACATGGGAAAGGGGAAGAAATCACGGATGAGGAATAAACCCGCAACCACAGAAAGAAAGAGAATCCATTACATATACCAGGACATTCATGCAAGATCACCAATCAAGTATACACACAGTCGCAACTTAAAAATTTTAAAGTAGTGTAAACACATCATAACCCATAACCCAAAACATAGAGACAGCAATCCTTCTTTATATTAATCTTCAGCCAAGTACATAGCTTCCTTCTCTGATAACTCATAAATCAGATACAGATGGGTCTAAGAACAGAGACTACAAAACATAGAGAGTAGAAACCAATGGAGAGAACAAGTCTGATTCCTCCGCGGCTGCTTCCGCGTTCAATCATCCCGCAACAGAAACTGATCAACCAAACTCCTTTCTTCAGCCGGGTGATTGCTTTTTATTCACCCGCTCGTCGCGACTGGCGGCTTCTCTGCGTCTTTTCTCTGGCTTTTCCCGACTTCTCTTCTGATGTCTGCATGTTCTACTTCCTGTTTGCTGCTGTATCTCTTTCATCTGTACTTCTCTCTGTTCCATCTCCAGTTATCAAGTGCTTCCGCACCGCCTTGGTAGCTCCGCAACTCTTGGTCGCGCGGTGCGGTCGCGTTAGCTATGTGTATTCCCTCCGCAACTCAAAAAGAGTCCAAGTTCAAAATTCAAAACTTAAACAAAAACAAGGGCCCCAACAGGCCCCGACCACAATCCTTTGACTCGTCCGCGAGTCAATCGCAAATGACAGTCTCTACCTCCATACCTTCGCCGGCCTCGACAGTCTCTACCCCCATACCTTCGCCGGCCTCTGTGCCTTGCTCTGCTACTCTTTCTTCTGCTGCCCTTTCCTGTTGTACTCCGCCACCTGCTGATTCAAACAAGGGCCCCAACTCCGGGACCCGGCGGAGTGCTGCATCTCGAAGCTCCGTGAAAGTTGCTACTGCTTGCTGCCATTCCTGTATAAGCAGGTCAACATCTTGAGCAATTCGGTTGGCCGTAGCTTCATCGATGGGCGTCGGTGCATCCCCGAACAGCGTGGCGAGTTGGGACTCGGCCGTGGCATCCAGCTGATGCATTGCCTCGGCATGGCGGCGAAGGGGCGGCCGCATCTCCCGGATGGTGTGCTTAGTTGCTGCTGAGGCGGCCTCGGTCGTCTGCATTTGAAGTTCCAGCTCGTCCGTCTGAGCGTAGAGCTGGTCTAATCTGGCCTGGTCTGTGGTCGCCCGAATTTGGGTGGCGAGTTGTTGCAGTTGAGCCGCAATGGGCTGCGTTTTGACTGTCAGTGCGAGGGAGCACTCCTGCAAGCTGCGTAAAAGGGCCGAAGCCGCTGCTGTCGTGGAATGGAGAGTCTCTTGTAGATTAACTGCCTGTGCCTGTTTGGCAGTGACCGGTCCTGAATAATCAACGGGTGGATCTGGTAGGGTAGGCCGCGCGGCCAACGCCGCTTGTAATTCCTGGTTCTCTCTGCAAATGGTGGTGAAGACGTCCCCGAGCTGGCGAGCCTGTAAGGCTATGCTGTCCTGTTCGATGCGAGCAGGGAGTAGAGCATGGTGAGCCCGTGCCTCCGGCCAGACGCTGGAAAGCGCCTGATTCACAATGTCGGCCTGTTCCTGGAGGTAGGTCTTCTCCTGCGGTAGCTGGTCTGCCTTTGTTCGATGGCAGCAGTGATACGGTGATGGAGGCTCCGGTGCATCGCCCGCGCGCGTGCATGAATTTGCTCGCTTTGACCGCCGCCGGCGAATGACGAAAATAAGCACAATGCGCTGATCGATTGTTAACGATCGTTGCGCGGGGCGCCTTTCTTTGAACGTCTGTTCTGTCATAGCGATCCCTCACAATGCATTATCGGCTACAGAGTCTCTCTGAGAAGGTGGACCGGCGTTGTTGATCGAAAGAAATGGCCATATCGAGCTGCGGCATTCTTTGCGTGGTTGAGCGTGGAAGAGGCCGGTTGAATCAGCAACTGCGGCGCGGTAGAACCAAAAATATAAGTGACGAGGCTCCTGGGACGTGGCCACGGGGTCAACGGGGGGTACCACCACGGTAGTACTGGAGGTGACCTCCGCCCCGTGGTCACCGCCGAAGAGGTCCCGGATCAAGGAATCGGACACAGTGGCTGATGAAGTGGACAGATTGGGGGAAGTGGCATGTGGTCTGCTGGTGGAGGGGGCGGTGGATGGAGTGAACGAGGAGGGAGGGAAACGAAGGTTGAGGAAATCTGCTGGGTCAATCAGCGGTTCCTCCGGGATCAAGGTAGCTGTGGGCGGCGTGACTGGTGGATCATCCTCCGTAAGGTCCACCACGGGATCTGCAGTACGGGCCCGCTTGGATGGGGGTGGCCCAGAGGAATCGGGTTCAGGGCCCGGTTCACCCATGGTCATGAGGATGGGAGTGGCAGAAGTGAACAGGGAAGTGGGAATTGGGGAAGTGAGGGGAGCAGTGTTGGAGAGACCAAGTGACCGGTTAAAAAGAAATTCATTAAAGGAAGGAAATAGAGGGGCGCTACTAGAGACAACCTGGGTGGCCACATTGAGTCTCCGGACTTGGTCGTTCATATGCTCCACAATTGGGACCAGTGCTTCGGGCAGGGTCGCTGCGCTCCCGGCTGCCTCTGTGGTTATCGCTACCGCGACTGGGGAAGATTCCCCGGCACTGGTCGCGGCAGGCTGCTGGGCAGCCCGCATTCCATCAAAGTTATATCGGATGACTCCATCCTGAACGTGCCGAACGACCCCCGGCCATGTTAACACCTCTCTGTGGAAGATACTGTCGGTCAACTGGAACCGCAAGGGCGCCATGTGAAATGTGTGGTGCGGGACACAAGCCGGCCGGATGAAAGTGTGATTATGGCTGACGCCAAACCACACTTGTTCACTGTATTCATCCAGCAGGTTCCGGGGTACCCGCTGCTGAGAGGCCACCACATCGACCATCCTCCCATACCATTCGCGGAACGCCTCCGCGTTCACCTGCTTGCTGCTGGGGGCCGTGGACACCTGCCAGGGGGAGTATCGCATCGCGAACGGTTGGCTCCCGGTGAGTTCCGCTGGTGTCCGTATCGGAGGAACATGCCATTTCCACATGGCGAAGGCTAGGAGCAAGTATCCATAGATAAAACTGGTGGTCCGTCTGTAATTGTCTTCGCAGGCCGCGAAGAGTTCCTTCAACACGAACGCGCTCCAATTCAATCGGGCCCCTTTGACGCAGTGCTCCGCAATCGAAATTGTGTCCAAGGTGCACTCGCCCTTGGTGTAATGGCGCATGGTCTTGCTCGCTATCAGATAGCAAGCAAACCGGATTTCTGGTACATTGATCAAATCGATCTTGGCACCCTTGCCACCTCGGCGAGTACCATATTTTGTGTATAGGTCCGCCTCGGCCGATTTCCGGGCGCGCTTGGAGGCCGTCTGCCCCGCAGAGGAAACATCTGCCCCAGATTGACATAGCCCCGTAAGCCGACCAATATCTGCTGCATGGATTGGAATCTCCTCGTTCAACCACAGGGACCCGTTCTGCACCCGACTGAGGAGGAACCGGGTACATTGCAGAACTAGTCCGGTGGTGCCGAAGACAGGGAGACTGCGTAAATTCATCAACGTCGACTGCTGGAGACCCCGGAATTCGTCCTTCATCCGACTGTTAGAGCTGCTCCCCAGTGTGTAGCGGTGTTCCATGAACGTCTGCCAATGCAGATGGGGAAACTCAGCCGGGTCGGACAAGTTAGCGTCCATGCAGGGCGCATTGTCGTACTTGCCGACCAGTGATAATTCGAGCCGGTGAATTCTGTGATCCAGCACCGGTTCCGGGATGGAGAGAACAGCTCTCGGCATCTTGGCGCGTCTCTGATAGACCTGGAGGATTCGTCTGGAGCTCTCTGCTAAGTTCTGAGTGCTCTGAGGCTGCAAGTGCTCTGGAGTCGCTGAAATTTCCAAACTGAATTGGTCCGTCATCCCGGCGCCGATAGCCTTCATGCAAATTGGGCCATCCGCTGGCACGCGCGGGGTTGATGAGACTCCATAACGACATTTAATTCTTGCTATCATGCTTGCCTGCGATAATCGTGTGATCAATCGCGGGCCTGTGTGTAATCTGACAGTTGCTGACGGCGGCATTGGAAGATGGGCGGACCCGACGGCGGAGAGAACTGCGGCTGATGGGGAATGATTACGGTATGATTACTGTCCATTAAGGGAATTTATGACCAAAATCTGAGCTATCCTACGTACTGACAAAAGGACTGACGGTTATGACCTGGACTGACGCTGGCACGAGGACAGATCCTTCGTGCAGGACATGCTGGACTGGGAGCGGCGTCCTACTGGGTTGGCACGCCGCCACGCTGGACTGGCGTTGCGACACGCTAGACTGGCCCGCTCCGACCATGGTCGGTTGTGGTATGGATGCCGCAACTGACGGTTTATTTGACTGACTGCAAAGAAATGGAAATGACTAACTATGCTCATCCCGGTTGCGGGAGAGTTATTCAACTACGCTACTCTACGGGTGCTCTCGGTTGCGAGAGTTATTGATGGAAAGGGAGAAGGTACCTACTCCTGGTAGGGCTTCAGGCGTGCGCCATTCACCCATCCTGGAAGAACTGAGCCGTCCAATTGTGCCAATCGAACGGCTTCTGAGTCGCGGATCTCGATAACAAAGTACGGTCCCAGCCAATGCATCTGGAGCTTGCCTGGAAACTTCTGGAACCGGCTGTCGTACAAGAGAACTTTGCCGCCAACTTGGAAAGTTTTAGTCTTGATGTGGCGGTCGTGCCATGCTTTCTGTCTAGCCTTCTCAACCTTCTGATGGAATTCCACAAGAAACCGAGCTTCGTCCAGCTCCTGTAGCTCGTGGAGTCGTTCCTGCAGTGACGCATCCTCTGAGAAATGAAGGGACGTTGCGAACAAAAGGCTGGGGATGGTGAACTCGGCGGGAATCACAGCTTCCCGGCCGTACACCAGCTGGAATGGCGTCTGGTTTGTCAAACGTTTTACCGTGGTCCGGTAAGCCCATAATGTCACTGGTATCCGCTCATCCCAATCATCCCGCTGAGCGTTGCAGATTTTCGTCAAGCCCTTCTCCAGAATCTTATTGAAGGCTTCCACCGTGCCGTTAGCCTGCGGGTGGTATGGACTGCTCTTATGATGCTGTATCATAAATGTCTCCAGGAGCGATTTGACCGTGGCATTAGTGAAATGCGTGCCTTGATCACTGGTCAGGCTGCGTGGGCAGCCAAAGCGGCTGATGATGTTTTCAAAGATGAACCGAGCAGCAGTCTCAGCGGAGCAGTCGCGTACCGCTGCTGCTTAAGCCCATCGCGTGAGATAATCAGTCGCCGTAATGATGTACCGAGCTTTGGAATGGCGAGCAACTGGTGCAATGGGCCCTACAAAATCGACAGCCCACTTCTCAAATGGCCGCAACACATGCACGGGGTGTAGCGGAAGCTCATCTCTGTGCGAAGGCCGTCCCGTCCTCTGACAAATATCGCAACATTTCACGTAGGCCTTACAATCTGCATGCACCGTCGGCCACCATAGACCAGCTTGAAGTACCTTCCTTGCGGTGGGTTTAGCCCCCACGTATCCTCCCGCAACTCCGCTGTGACATTCTCACATCACCGCTTCCCGTTCATGGTCAAGAACACACCTGCGCAACACCTCATCCAGGCCCAGCTTGTACAGCTGCCCTGCGATCAATTGATAATCGGCCGCCCGGACAACCAAGTGGCGTTTCTGAAGCGGCGTGTAATCCTCGGGGCACTGTCCTATGGTCAGATACGTGGAAATGTCAGCCAGGTAGTCTGGGACCGCTTCAACGCGAAACAGATCAGCATCCGGAAGCTGATCATCTAACGGACCATCGTTTTCCCCCGACTCCAATCTGGATAAATGATCAGGGCCGACATTTAGCCGGCCCGGTTTAACAATTACATCGAACGTAAACTCCTGGAAGAGGAGAAGCCATCGGCAGATCCTTCCTTCCAATACAGGCTTATTGACCAGATACTTTAAGGCCGAATGGTCCGTAAAAAATGTAAACTTACCGCCCAGAAGGTAGTGGCGGAACTTCTGGAGAGAGTACACCATTGCCAGCGCCTCCCGCTCGGTCGTGGTATAATTCTTCTCCGCATTAGATAGGCGTCGGCTGGCGAAGTATACCGGGTGGTCAACTGTCATTTCCCCGGGTTGCGCTAATACGGCGCCAAGTGCAATCCCGGACGCATCAATGTGCACATGGAACTGCTTATCCCAGTTTGGATGAACGAGAATGGGTGCCGTCGCCAATTTCTCTTTTAATGCGTCCAGTGCCTTCCTGCACTCTGCTGTCCATTCAAAAGCTTCTGACTTCCTCAACAGTTTCTCCAAAGGGGCAGTGATTTTGGCGTAGTTGCGGATAAAACGCCTGTAGTATCCAGTGTGCCCGAGCAATGCCCGCAACTGCTTCACGTTCTCGGGGGCCTCCATGTGGACAATTACCGCGACCTTGGCAGGATCAATGCAGACCCCTTGCTTACACACCACGTGACCCAAGAGTGTGCCGAATGGTACTGCAAAAATACATTTCTTCAAATTCAAGGAGATCTGCAGCTGGCGACACCGATCGAACATAACACGCAACAGGGAGGCGTGTTTCTTCAGCAGGCTGTAAACGGTCCAATCATCCATATAGACTTCCAGGAATTTGTGAATATACTCCCGGAAAGCAGCAATAACAATCCGGGAAAACACGGCTGGCGCGTTCTTCAGCCCAAACGGCATGACATGGTATGCGAATGATCCCCACTCGGTGGTGAATGTCGTCTTTGCCTTATCCTCTTCAGCGATGCGCACCTGATGGTAGCCCGAAAACCCATCCGTGAAGGAGTAAGCTTCGTTTCCCGCGACATGATCTAGTACTTCGTCGCTGAAGGGAGTGGGAAATGGATCGTGAATACAAGCATTATTCAAACTCCGGTAATCTACGCAGACCCGAATTTCCGCTTTATCCTTCTTGTTATGGATGACAATGGGACTTACCCACTCAGCTTCCTCTACAGGAAAGATGAGACCTGCAGCCAGCATTTTATCGATCTCCATTTTTACCTTCTCTTTGATGCGTGGATTTAACCGGTAGGGTCGGTGCTTGACCGGCCTGGCTCCTGGTTTCAGTGTGATGCGCATCTCACCCAAATCCCCTTTGATCCCCTTCAGGTCCGCAACTGAAGACGGGAATAGATCTTCATACTCCCGAAGGAGGCTGAAAATTTCTCTGGTTGTCTCCGCGTCCCAGTAATCTCCCACCGTTGCTAGTTTCGGTTTCTCCTCCGTTCCTATGTTCAGCTTCTTTGTCTTTAGGGGCTGCAAATGGACTCCTTCTGTTGTGGGCTCGTCGCGGATGCTCCGCTCGCCCTCCTTCTCGTCAAAATGGAGATGCCTCAGGTCCTCCAAACTGTCGTCCCCTGGTTCGCTGTCAACCCGTTGGCAAACCAACTCGCTCTTCACCCCTGAACGTGACGCCACCGGTCCCTCATTGGGCTCGGGATGGCGGAAAAACAGAACCTCCTTGACGGCTTGTAGGGCCTGAGATTCCTGTGCCGTCTCCCCTTCGAATGAGAAGCTCTGGACGAACTTCTCCGCAACGGTTTGCCAAGAGCGAGTTCCCCGTTTCCGCTCTTCCGCTAGGTACCAGGCCTGGGGGATTGTACCTAGGGAGTGTATAAATCTGTGGACCCACAACTCCTCAGGGTACCTGGCGCTGTGCCACTGTTCCTCGCACGCCCGCAAGTGCTGTCGCGGGTCTGAGTCTCCATGGTGTTTAAGTGTAATGCAGGGCCCTTCATCCTCTTTGAAGCGTGCCCATAGTGCATCCGCCACCAGCTCCCATCGCAACAGAGTGTTGCGGTGATTGTTCCACCATCGTCCTGATGTTGACTTCAGAGCCACATCCAACAGGGGTATCCGGCATTCTTCTGGGACCCGGTCTTCCACCTTGAGGATAAAAGTATTTACTGCTTGCATGTTTGACAACGTGGGGTACCCGCGGATCTCGGTCCCCACCCACCGGACCTGCGCGATGGCAGCACATCGCCGCGTGGTGGTCTCGTATCCCCCTTGCTGCCAATCTTCCCATGCAAGCTCGGATCCGAGTTCCGAGCTCTGCACACTCCGCCAACTGATAGATCCTGTTGAGGTCGGGTTGATATAATCGTCCCGCCTCCCGGCGGTCATCTGATAGAGGTGGTCCATTATCTGAGCGTCCTCCCGACTATCCACCGGTTCTGTGTATTGCGGTCCCTGATACGGGTCGAGAGGCTGAGTCACCCGTACCTCCCCATCCTCAAAAATCATCAACTCCTTCTTGAGATCGATGATCGCATAATTCTCAAAAGCCCAATCAATGCCAAGTAAAGCAGGATAGGGGTCCTTATCGCCCATGATATCAATAACTTCAAAGTCGGCATATGTCTTTACCCCCGCAACATCAACCTCGACACCCTCGAGTCGGCCGATTGGCAAAATACAGTACTGGTTCGCCATCCTAAGTTGGATCGGGGAATAGGCGAGCTGGGGCTTTCCAAGAGCCTCCCATGTCTTTCGTGGCAATATGTTGACGTCGGACCCCAGGTCCAACATCGTGTCGCTGATTTGGAATCCTGCGATCTGTGTGTTAAGTCGAAATTCTTTGCCCGTTCGTTGCTTGTTCCGCTTGACACGTTGCACGTATTGAGGCGTAGTGTCTACCAAGTTTCTGGGTTCTGCGCGCCCCTGCAGCGCTCCGTCCAACACCTGTCTGAGCTGCTGCCGCAGCACGGTGTCATCAACAATCCTGAGAAACAGCTGGAGCCAGTCCGCAACTACAGCATCTGCGGCGTTCTGATCCCCGGTTTCCGGCAGCTGGGGCTCCTCCAGCCCTCCTTCTTTTCGCAGCTGGGCGAATGCCTCAACCGCCTCCTGAAAGTACTTCTTCTGCACCTCGGGCCGAATCAACTTCTTTGGGGATGCCGGCCGCACCACTCGCACGGGCTCCTTCTCGTGGGCATCCTCACCAGTCTTCTTGCCGCCTCTCGTTATTATCGCAACATTCTGCATGTCAGGGGTTGCGACCCCTCGCGGTTCTGAGCCTATCAGATTCGTGGCTCTCTGCCGCGCCCGCTCTTCCCACTTTTTGATGAGTTCTGGGCAGTCTTCAGTGGCGTGGGCGTTGACCCGGCACTGGGAGCACCAGGGTCGTCGCGGAAGAGGACATTCTCGAGCCACATGACCCTCCTGGTCACAGTTGTAGCATTTTACCGGCCCGCGTCCTCCCGCTCGGCCTCCCCGCATGCCGCCACCTCTGCCCCTCGCGGCCTCGTTGACCCGGTACGAGGGCCGATCCAGTCGATCCGCAAGTGCGTCTAGCGCCCTGCACTGCTCTGTGTTGTGCGTAGTGGACACACAAAATTCGCAGTATACATTATTCGGCACCGTGGAGTACTTTTGTAATATCAGGCACATCCGAGGAGGATGTCCGATCGTTCGGCAGATTTCACAGTATTCTGGGGTGGAGGACCCCGGTTGCGGTGAAAACCCCGCAAAGGCCTGTTGCGTCTGGTATACCCCCTGCGGATTCATTGCCGTGCCGCCCCCTGGTGGTGGCCCCCCTGGATAGCCGCAACTGAGGGTCCAACTCCCGCGCCGCGCAACCGAGGACATTCGGTTGCGACGTGCCCCTCGACCAGGCAATGAGTACACCAAACATTCGGTCGCGCCAGTCTTGCTGGCTGAATTTCCTTGAGCTTTTCCATCAAACTAGAGATCTGGTGTTGCAACCCTATCAGCGAAGGGTCTTGCGGAGCCAGCCCCCCCCTGTATTCCTGGGGGTATCCCGCCATGGCTTCAATCTTCATGGCCTGCTCCAAAGCATCCTGCAGATTATCAATCTTCTGCTGAGTGAGAGGGGTTCGCGTCAAGGGAAGTAGAGCCTTGATGAACCAGTCCCTCCGGTGGTTTGGATCGATTGGGTAGCTCAGTTTCCCGATCGCGTCCTTGAATCGCCGCATCAACTCCCATGCGGTTTTGCCTTCCTTCTGCTTAATTTCCCATAGCTCGGACAGACCCTGCTGGTCCGTCTGGGGGAGCTTGAATTCGCGGACAAAATCCCGCTTTACGTCCGCAATTACAGGATTAGGGTGCGCCTCAGACCACTTGATGAACCACCGCAGAGCTCTCTCTCTGAGCGTGGTTTGAAACTCTATCAACTTCCCTGCATCCGGTGTCTGTCGAGCCCTCCAGATGGCTTCGCACAGATACCAGTGTCGTTCTACATCGTCGTTTCCCCGGCCAGAGAACTCTGGGTACCGGGTGAAAGATCCAGCCATGTGTACTGGCGGCGAATTAACCAAGATAAAACCTCCGAGTCCTGGTTGCGTAATGGTCCCGCTAGGAAAAAAACTACTACTCGTAACGCTGCTGCTACTGGGCGTTACCGGCGCCGCTGAATTACTAGATAACTGACTTAATGCTTGTAACTGAACAAAAATATTTCTTAAAGGTTGATAAAGTACCAGGGGAAGGTCGGGATCCTGGCCATGCGGATGGTGTGACGTAGGGCTGCCTGGAGGGGTGGGTGCCATCTGAGCCTGAAACATTTGCTGCATTACGTCGTACCATTCATCATCGGAACTTTCTTCGGGCTGCATCTTTTCCTTATCCTGGTTAATCGTTACTGCTCTTTCTCGCATCCTCGGGCTCCCATGCACCCATTGTACGTCTGCTGCTGTCCCGTCTCCTGTCCGGGTATCCAATCCCATGGTTCTTGTCCTCTGAGGCGCCTCCTTCTGGTTTTTCTTCCCGATCTCCCTTCTCTTCAAATCTCTCATTACCCTTCTTCGCCACCTATCGGCGATCTGTGCCCGCCGATGTGCACGTAACTCCCGCAACTTGCATGCGGTCTCAACGTCCATCCCCTGTTCCCTACTCCTACAGTCTACACAGCATCGGTCCCCTCAATCCTTCCCCCAGTACGGGTGGCTTACGCTTCCATACTCGTTTTGTGGAATTCAATCAACCCTTCGTCCACCATTAGGGCTTTGATCCACAGCGGAATTTCCTTCAACAGTTTTCCCCTCAGCCCTGAGTGAAACACAGCCTCAGCCTTCGAGAAAGATTGGTAGCACTCAGCGGCAAACTCCACAATGTATCCTTCCAAAGTGGTCTTCACCCAAAACTCTACTGCACGGGTTAGTTCAGTATCTTCCCGGTGTAGTGCTACTAAGTCTTCGTGCGCCCACCTGCGGTTTATCTTCCGCAAGCCTTCCTGGGCCGCCTTCGTTTGTAACCTCCGCAACCAGTTGTAAAGATCCGTGGGAAACCTTCCCCAGAAAATTTCGTACGTATCGCTAGCTGAGTCAGAGAAAAGAACAAGCTCCCTGACCGCCGCCTCCTTTTTCCTAATCAGCTCCGCCTGCTGAGTAATAAAATGGTCAAGATGATCATCCCACCATCGTCGTATTGCTCCTTCAAAGATCCTCGAGACCATGATCTAGATCCCCTCAGAACATGGAGGTCCCGGCAACGGAACCATTTGTTGGCGAAAAATAAGGTCTCGTGGGCAAGACCCAGGTTCACAGGGTGGTGGCCAACAAGGGTCCGGTGTAGTCTAGTAACACGCCGGCATTTTCACCCTGTTCTGGAAGAACAGAGCGTCTCACCCGAGGCGTGCCGCGACCACATGGGAAAGGGGAAGAAATCACGGATGAGGAATAAACCCGCAACCACAGAAAGAAAGAGAATCCATTACATATACCAGGATATTCATGCAAGATCACCAATCAAGTATACACACAGTCGCAACTTAAACTTTTTAAAGTAGTGTAAACACACCATAACCCATAACCCAAAACATAGAGACAGCAATCCTTCTTTATATTAATCTTCATCCAAGTACATAGCTTCCTTCTCTGATAACTCATAAATCAGATACAGATGGGTCTAAGAATAGAGAATACAAAACATAGAGAGTAGAGATCAATGGAGAGAACAAGTCTGATTCCTCCGCGGCTGCTTCCGCGTTCAATCATCCCGCAACAGCAACTGATCAACCAACCTCTTTTCTTCAGCCGGGTGATTGCTTTTTATTCACCCGCTCGTCGCGACTGGCGGCTTCTCTGCGTCTTTTCTCTGGCTTTTCCCGACTTCTCTTCTGATGTCTGCATGTTCTACTTCCTGTTTGTTGCTGTATCTCTTTCATCTGTACTTCTCTCTGTTCCATCTTCAGTTATCAAGTGCTTCCGCACCGCCTTGGTAGCTCCGCAACTCCTGGTCGCGCGGTGCGGTCGCGTTAGCTATGTGTATTCCCTCCGCAACTCAAAAAGAGTCCAAGTTCAAAATTCAAAACTTAAACAAAAACAAGGGCCCCAACAATGTCCTTAGAGCTGTCACAACTCTCGTGCTTGTCATAAGCCGCATGTATCCAAGCATCGTTCTACAACATGGGTTTCAAAAAATTGCATTCATCTTGATTACAAACTTTGCATGGTTGAGGTTTTGAACCTGCAACAAAAGTCCTTCTTGGAACTGTTTCAAGTGCCTTCATGGATTTATAACTTTCTCCATAAAGTTGTCCATAGCCAAGACCCAAATACGTAGGCCTTTCCTCAACCATAATTGGCTCAACCATGCCTTGTGCATGTTTTCCTAATCCTTTACCTTCATAGCCCATTTTCATCATCAATTTGGACCCTATTCCTCTAGTGTTTTTTTCAAAAGAACCTACACATTTATCTTGAGAGGAAATTGAAGACAAACTTGAATTATTTAGCTCTTCTTCAGGCACGTGCTTGGCTAAGGCTTCTTTGGCATCATGGAGCTGAATCTCCATCTCATGCATCTTTTGAAGAATTTCTCGCTTCTCTTTCTTCATAGCAACCAATTTCTCTTGAAATTTAGTGCTCTCCCTTAAATCTTTATACAACTGTTGCACCATATATTTCATGATGTGAAAGTCCTGCTTCATCTCTTTATCAAAGAGTCTTGCAAAGGAGGAGGATTTAGAAACATCACTTGATGAAGTTTTCATCACTATGTAAATGAATTAAAGAAGTTCAAGAACAATTCACAAAGCTTCAAAAACAATTTGGCTGTAGATTCAAGCTCTTCTCTGCAACTTGTATCTCTTCTTCAAGCAGCCTCTTTTGCAAACAATCCCTCTTATGCTTTAAGGGTTACATTGAGGTCCTGTGGGTAAGGACTATGCTTTAAACCTTATTCCTTCTTTTCCTCTTCTGGACTTAGCTAGAATTAGCTCCCCTTCACCTTTAGCAAACTCAAAGCTGTAAGCATCAGTCAATTTGCAAACAGTTAAATTATTTGCACTATTAAACACTCTTCAAGTCAAACAAGCAAGCAAACAACCTTGCACTCTGTCAAGCAAGCAACCTAGTGCTCTGATACCAACCTAATCTGATATGGGTGGCTGACCTCTTTTTCTATGCAAGCACCTACCACTCAATTAAAACAAATTAAGGATTTTGCTTATACATGCATGTGCGGAATTGAATTCTTGATTCAGGTGTATGTGTTTTAACTGGTTTAAGGCTTTACGTGTGAGAAATTAAAAATTTGTTTAAGCTTATTAAAATAATGTAAAACAACCATAAATTGCAGAAAATTAACCAAAAATACATAAAAGCAAACATAATAAAGGAGTTCACCCTCAACACTTGGGTTATGTCTCCTTGAGCCTCCGTCAATGGGATTTTCTCTCTGGGATTAAGATTGTCAATTTCTTTTACAAGATAATTATCAACTCAAATGGTTGTTTGGATTGTACCAATGGGTTTAGAATACCAAAATACCCTTGGATTTACTGCTCAATCTCTGGAAATGGACCTAGGCTCCCTTAGGCTTGACCTCTTCGGTCGGTGTCCTTCAGCTTCCCTGAGCTTCTTTGTGGAAAAAACTATTATACAAGTCATATTATACTCCTCAAAACTATTATAATATCTCCAACACATATCAATCATCCAAAATAGGCTATTCATTCGCTCAGAATGAACTCAGGCTCCTCGTTCTATGCCTCCAACACACGGTGGCATTGGGCTCCCTAAAACTTCCCTGTGGCTACTTCGGATCTAGAATTCTCCAAATTATTCTAAAAATCCCATAATTGGATTCATAAGGTTCAATATAGTCAGAAATGACTATTCATTTGCTCAAAATGGCCTCTGGCTACTCTGGCTATGCATCCAACACTTGGTGGCACCTTGTGGCTCTAAGCTCACTGAAAATTTCCATGTAGCATCTAAGCCTTCAGAAGTCTCCAAATGATTCTAAAAACCATTTCATTGGATTCATAAGGTTCAAAATAGTTATAAATGACTATTGATTTCCTGAGAATAGCCTTTGGCTGCCCTGGCTAGGCCTCATTCTCGTGCTGGCTCCTAGTGGCCCTAGTGGCCCTTAGAACTTCTTTGAAGCAAAATCATGCTCATAAGTGCTCAGATGGCTCTAAAAAATTCACCAATAGCTCTAGAATTCTTGAATCAGTCAATAATGACTCTTCCTTCACTCATAATGGTAAAAAATTGAGCCTTCTACACTTTTTCCCAATATCTCCTAAGAAAACTCCACTAAATGTGGAGAACTCGAGTTAACTGAAGTTAGATTAGGGTTGACCACCAAATTGGCATGCCCTTATCTGCTCCACCTATTAAGCCATGCATTTAAATGTTATGGCTAGGGTGGTGGCCACATGTGCACCCCCATCCATTAAGTGGCTTGATTGGAACACAATGGAATACAATTGCAGAGTTTAATTACATACATACGTGAAGCGACCAACAACATTCTTTATAACATGATGCACATAGCCTTAAACAACTTACATACATGTGGAACAGGTTTATTGGGTCCCACAACACGCAACCAATCACAGCGCATTGCAAATCGCTTTTCCACAAGTTTAACTTGGTACCGATAATGCTAAAACCATAATTTATGTGATGTGCGCTCATGCGTAATGCCAACACATGGCTCCCCTCGTCGCATCGCATATTTCAACTTTACCGCATCGCAGCCAATTTAACATATCTTGCGAACTTTTAGCTTCTAAATATGCCAATTTGCGAAATCGCGTTTCCGGGTGCTGCGATCTTCCCTGTTTGTTTGTTTCTCGATCCGACGGTCCAAATTTTATCTCTGCATTCTCACTTTGAATTGCAGGTTAAACAATTCAACTTGAAAAACTCTTTAACAAAAAACTTTGTTCTGTGCAATGTGCAATGTTTCTCAACTACGATGAGATCTCTCCCGTTGATTGGTGTCAGATCCACGGTCCTCGCTATCGCTTCGTTCTGCGGCTTTCTCTTACTGTCTGTTCCACCTTCAACGTTCCACAGTTGTGCAATCCCTGAGTCTATATGCAGAGTCCAAGACTCCATGACAAGCACCAATTCAAATCCCACTCTTCTAGTCGATCTGGTTCTGAACCTGTTTTCCATTTCGAACCCAATCCTGTAACTTTGAATTTTGAACAAATCCTTAGGCCCTGATCCCAATTTGATCATAGGGTCTCCATTAGAAATAACTAATTATTGGAATAAATTTCACTCTGGGTGGAATTTCTCCAAATGATTTTTGGGTCTTGGAAATCTCATGTGTCCTAGCCCCTTCACAAATTTTTGGAGCTAGAGCACATCCAATGCTACCCAAAATCTCAACACTCTCTCTTAGCGAGGAATGTGCTCTAGCAATACTTCACTGCTGAAGTATCACCCTGATCCAAAGCATCAATCCCCTGCATTGTTGATGCTTGGCCTAGTTCCCTCCATCCACTACGTTGCTTCTTTCTTCAGTGTTGCCCATGACTCTGCCATAGCCACTGTCACATATGTACTGCATCTCCCTCTCAAATTGTTGCATCATGCTACCTATAACATTGCCACTACTAACTACTGCACCATAACTCAGTTGATGAGAAGTAAGCAATTGAAGGAAATGACCCAACAACTGACAGACAAGTTAGTCTCATTACATCTCATCACTGAAGAACCCTCTGTTGTTGCTCTATGCTATCTCTCTTGAGCCTTTGCGTTGTTGCTACTCTGCACTATGTAAGCACTGCTCCTTTGCGCTGTTGAAGTCCCATTAGCATCTGCGCTGCTGCTTCCATGTTGTTATTGCCATTGCAATGCGGTACTCCAAGCTTCAGCATTCAAACACTGCCTTGTGCCTGTAGAAATTAGCTGAATAAATCACTTATTCAATGAAGATTAACCCGATCATACATCAATTTCGAATTGCATGCATAACACATAACCTTCTTCTACAATTAATTGTCACATGCGGAAATAATATAGAAGCAATCGCACATCAAATCAATCACACATTAAATCAGTATGTATGGGGAAAGCCTATAGCTGAAAACCCCCCAGCTATTGTGTATATTATAATGGAGAAATCATGTAACAATCATAGTACAAAAACTCTTCACAAGCTCTCATGCACCACCTCCCATGCTACACACTATCAAGCTAGATCTAGCAAATCACTTGCTCCAATCCTTAGCCACTTGATAGCCAACCTTGATTGCGTATTTTAATGCTAGGTGATGGCCTCCTTATATAGATAAACCACCAGCCTAAACTTTGCAATACTCATAGCTTACTCCACCTATCTATGTGTTGCAAATAGCAACAGTAGAGTTACAACTGATAGCTAACTCTACCCTTTCATCTATCTCTTTCACTGGTCTTCACTGAACTGATCATGCACTGTAGTGAACTGAAGTATTCTTGAGTTGACTAATGAGTTAATATTTAGTAAATTAAATATTATTTAATTCACTCCACTCATATCTAGTTGATTAGCTAGTTAACTAATCTCAACTAGTTCAACTAAAACAAACAAAACACAACTCCACTATCTGTCCCGTTAACTCCTCCAAAACTTCTGCCACTGAAGTCCAACTGAAGTCAACCATGCAAGATGCCATCAAACCCTAGGAACCACGTGATTCCTTGTGTCAGTTGCATGAGCCACCTCCATGAATCAAACTGAAGTGCTCCAAGAGAGTAAACTGCTGTTTATAGTCAAAATATTATTAAGGGTAAATAATATTTGACTTCCATATTTTTAGGAGATACAGTCTAAAAATAGCCCGGGTCCTAAAAATAAGGGTCTCATCTATTTTTACCAACATGTCGCATACTTCAAGAATCTCCAACTTGAATTCCCAAATTATGCTCCGTATGTCTAAAAATAGACATAGTCTAAAAATAGACTTTGCGCCAGAATTTGCCTGCGGGCCCACTTAGTGAAGGCGACTTCATTTCACTAAGCTCCATCATCTTGCTGCATTCTCAACACTCCCTCTAAGCAAGATATGGATTATCTGCAATCCCTATCCTGCCTCTGTGGAATTCGAACTTGCTCCTGGTGAGCGCCTTCGTCAGGATGTCGGCATCCTGATCCTCCGTGGGAACACATGAAAGCATCATGATCCTCCGCTGAACACAATCTCTGATGTGATGGTACCTGATGTCGATATGTTTGGACCTATCATGAAAAACTGGATTAGCCGAGAGCTTGATGCAACTCTGGTTATCACAGTAGATCACTGTACGCTCCAAATGCAACCTGAACAAACCTGCGAGGATCTTCCTCATCCAAATAGCCTCGCATGCAGCCAAATCCTGTCGCCAAGTATGTACTTACCGCCGAACCTAGGGGAAAGTGCCACGGACTGCTTTCCTGCTATACGCCGTGAAACTGTCGACACACGTCGAAAACTCCCTCTGCAGTGTTTTTCCCATTCGTTGACCCCTCGCCCACCGCACGCGGAAGCGAAAGCTTCACTCCATCCTCCTCGTCTTTGTCTATGCACCACATACTTCAGATGTGCCTCTGAGATAGCGCAATACATGCTTGCCCTCCTTCCAAAAGAGCTTGGTAGGCTTAACCATAGCTTGCGAAAGCTGGTTAACTGCATAGCATATATCGGGTCGAGTATTGACCAGATACATCAACGACCCCACCAACTGTCGATAGACAGTGGCATCCACTACCTCCGCCGAAGTAGCATCTCCCTTCCTCCATCCTCCAGGAAGAGGGGTATCAACAGGCTTGCAGCCTTGCATGTTGAACCTCTCCAGAATCTCCCGGGCATACTTGCCCAAACAAACAGTCCTCCGCTGCGCTGCCAAATCTCCAATCCCAGGAAATAATGAAGGATGCCTAAGTCCTTCATCTCAAACTCTCGTGCAAGATCCTCCTTGCATGAAAGTATCAACTGCTCATCGCCAGTCAAAATCAGATCATCTACATACAGTACGATGATCAACAGCTTCCCCTTCACCACAATCTGGTACAGGTTTGGATCCGCCTCACTCTTGGAGAATCCAAGCCTGGTGAAGTAGTTGTCTATCCGAGTGTACCAAGCACGAGGTGCTTGCTTGAGCCCGTACAGTGCTCTCTTGAGTCGGCACACATGCGACTCACTGCTGAAGATCTCAAAACCTTCAGGCTGCTCTATGTACACTTCCTCCTCAATGACTCCGTTGAGGAACACAGTCTTCACATCCATCTGATGAATGTGCCACCCCATCTGCGCTGAGAGAGCAAGGATCGTCCGTATGGAAGAGTACCTTGCGACAGGTGCAAAAGTCTCCTCATAGTCAATCTCCTCGATCTGTGAAAAGCCACGGGCGACAAATCTCGCCTTGTACTTCTCCACACTCCCGTCAGCCGCCTGCTTCACTTTGTAGATCCATCGCGAACCCACCACTGATTTCCCCTCCGGTCTTGGGACAATCTCCCATGCACTGTTCCTGACGATCGAATCATATTCTTCGATCATGGCATCAACCCATGTGGGTTCCTCCACGGCTTCCTCAAAAGAGGATGGCTCCGTCACAACACATTGACTCACAAGAGCCATGTATCCAGTGTACCGATCCGGTGACTGCCTCTGTCTGCGCTGTGCTGTAGGTGGTCCTACAACCTTCTCTGCATCTCGAGCCAGTCGCTCAGCTTCTGTAGTGTGCAAGCGCCCTCTGATGGTTGGCGCTGCCTGGGTGGTTTCTTCCACCTCCCGAACCTCCTCTTGTGGCTGATCCACATCCGGAAGCTCCTCCTTAGGAACTAACAGCTCCTCATCTGCATGCAAGTGTAGCTCCCTCTCAAGCGAACACTGCATGGCTTTCTCCTCCCGAAATTTTATATCCCGTCGCACAACAGTCTTGCGACTGTCTGGCACATACACCCGATAGTTGTGAGGTGTATCAGTGTACCCCACAAATATTCCAACTTTAGCAGTTGGATCCAGCTTCCTTCTCGCATCCTTCGTCACATGCATGTAGACAGGAGAACCAAAAATCCGCAAGTGGGAAATATCAAGCCTCTTGCCAGAATAAGCCTCCTCTGGTGTACTCATGCCAAGAACCTTGTGAGGACAACGGTTCTGCACATACACTGCTGTATTGCATGCCTCAACCCACAAGTGAAGGGGTAGGCCCTGATCATGCAACATCGCCCGTGCAGCACCCACGATCGTTCTGTTCTTCCGCTCAGCCACCCCGTTCTGCTGTGGGTTATGGGGTGCGATGAGCTCTCTCCGAATCCCTTCTGCGCTGCAGAACTCCCTGAATTCAGCCGAGATGAATTCACCACCGTTATCACTCCTTAGAGCAATCACCTTCTTCCCCGACTCCTTCTCGACCAGTGCTTTAAACTCACAGAACTTCGCGAATGTATCGCTCTTCTTCTGCATGAAGAAGATCCAGCACTTTCGAGAGAAATCATCAACAAAGATCACATAATACCTGTGCTTTGCCGTCGAAGCAACTGAGAAAGGACCACACACGTCTGTGTGAACTCTCTCAAGGATCGTCGTGGCGCGACTATCCTTCTCGTGAAAGGTGGCTTTCACATACTTCCCTAAAGCACACCCCTTGCACTGATCTGACTGCGCAAGGGTGCCCTTAGGAAGTCCAGTAGAAATCTGCTGCAGAATCTTCAAAGCTCCATGGTGAAGATGGCCCAATCTCCTGTGCCATAGTTCGCCCTCATCATCCCGGCTCACCACTTCTCCCGCCTTCCATGCCATAGCTGCGCAGTCATCTACCTGCAACTGATAAAGGTTCTGAGTTCGAACCCCTATCTTCCGGGTCTCTCCAGTAGTCTTACTGCGCAGGAAAGCTTTTCCTTCGCTGAAGACCACATCATACCCCTTATCCTCCAACATCGCTACCGAAATCAGGTTCTTCTTCAATCCAGGTACATGCATGACATCCTTTAAGACAAAGGGTTTACCAGACTCCCTCTGAAAGGATACGGTACCGATACCAGTCGCACTGTATCTACCGTCATCGCCCATCTCGATGTGCATACCCAAATCCTTGTCCTCCAGATCTGAGAACAACTCCCGATCTCCCGTCATATGAAATGACGCACCGCTGTCCAAGAACCACACCGACCCCATCACACTTGAAACCAAGCATGCAATCAGTGAAAAGTCAAGCTCGAACTGTGAAGCCAAAGCTTCTCCATCTGCAGATCTTCCCGCTTGCTTGTTCTTCTTCTTCTTCTTTGGACAATTGGTAGCATAATGTCCGTGATCATGGCAGTGAAAACACTTCACTTTCGCCATATCCTGCTTCTTGCCCTTAGCACCAGAATGAGAGGTTTTCTTACCCTTCCCCTTCTTTGCTTTGGACACCAAAGCGCAGTTTTCTTCATCAGCTTCCTTTGATGAAGATCCATCTCGAGTAGTCCTCCTTATCTCCTCCTGCATGAGATCCGCCCAAAGGCGCTCCCATCCCGGCAGCTTCTCCCGACCATTGACACTATCTTGATATGAGTGCCAAGCCTTCTGAAGACCAA
Organism: Pinus albicaulis; assembly: GCA_034641835.2. Lineage (NCBI taxonomy): Eukaryota > Viridiplantae > Streptophyta > Pinopsida > Pinales > Pinaceae > Pinus > Pinus albicaulis. The sequence goes on from CM076579.1 coordinate 1,581,392,785, forward strand.
GGAGAGCCAGGTCGACCATATCCTCTTCATCGACAGTAACCCCCACACTTCCCAGTTCATCTCTGCATTGAGTGAACTTCGTGAGGTATTTAGCGATACTGTCGCCCTTCTCCATTTTGATGTTCCTGAGCTTATCTTTGAGCGCCAGCTTCCTTTGGTCACTCTTACTCTGGAATAGATCCGTCAAAGCTTTCCACATTAAATATGGAGTAGTCTTTCCATGAAGGCTAGATACAATATGATCCTTGACGCCCTCCAACAGGATCCTTCGACATTTCACGATCTTCTTTTGCCATGCATCGACCAAAGCTGCATCAGTGGGCTTTGGGACATCCGTATCTACGAACTCCTTCAGACAATTATCTTCTAACACTGCTTCCATGCGATCCTTCCATGCAATGTAATTTGAACTGCCTTCAAGAGCATATTCGAGTCGCAAACCGTTGAAAGAAGACATCTTTCAACACCGGCACCAAGAAAACCAAACTGCTGCAAAATTCGAATTCCAAACTCCAAGCTCTATCGCTTCCGATCTATACTTGAAAACAAATTATTTCCAAATCAGAGATTGACTGCAAAGGGCATTCACCAGATCTTTCACCTTACAAAGAAGGATGAATATTCCGGAGGCTACCTGGCCCGCATGCAGACTCTGTCCGAGGAAATAAGTTTGTAATCACCGTAATAGACTTCGACAATTAACTTCGCTCCGATACCATGTAGAAATTAGCTGAATAAATCACTTATTCACTGAAGATTAACCTGGTCATATATCAATTTCGAATTGCATACATAACACATAACCTTCTTCTACAATTAATTGTCACATTCGGAAATAATATAGAAGCAATCGCATATCAAATCAATCACACATTAACTCAGTATGTATGGGGAAAGCCTATAGCTGAAAACCCCCCAGCTATTGTGTATATTATAATGGAGAAATCATGTAACAATCATAGTACAAAAACTCTTTACAAGCTCTCATGCACTACCTCCCAAGCTACACACTATCAAGCTAGATCTAGCAAATCACTTGCTCCAATCCTTAGCCACTTGATAGCCAGCCTCTATTGCGTATTTTAATGCTAGGTGATGGCCTCCTTATATAGATAAACCAACAGCCTTGACTGCGTAATCATCATGGGTATACTCCTCCTATCTATGTGTTGCAAATAGCAACAGTATAGTTACAACTGATAGCTAACTCTACCCTTTCATCTATCTCTTTCACTGGTCTCCACTGAACTGATCATGCACTGTAGTGAACTGAAGTGTTCTTGAGTTGACTAATGAGTTAATATTTAGTGAATTAAATAATATTTAATTCACTCCACTCATATCTAGTTGATTAGCTAGTTAACTAATCTCAACTAGTTCAACTAAAATAAACAGAACACAACTCCACTATCTGTCCCGTTAACTCCTCCAACTGGAATTCCCAAATTATGCTCCGTATGTCTAAAAATAGACATAGTCTAAAAATAGACATAGTCTAAAAATAGACTTTGCGCCAGAATTTGCCTGCGGGCCCACTTAGTGAAGGAAACTTCATTTCACTAAGCTCCATCATCTTGCTGCATTCTCAACAGTGCCTTTCCATGATCCTCTACATCCACTGACTCGAGTCATCCTAGTACTCTCTTTAATGGCTCCCATAGCTCGTATGTGATCCAAGAGTTTGGGCACCTCAAGGATCTCGTCGTCACCATCTATAGCTCAATCTATAGATGTTTATCACCCCACCTATTCTTGAGAGGTACATGAGCACTCATGGCCACATGATCATTACTTTTGTCATCTCGTTTCGCTGTTGCTGCCTTGGAATCTAAATCTTCCTTTCCTTTCTTCTTCAAAGGAAAAGTGTTGGCGAAGTGTCCCAATTCGCCACATCTAAAGCACCAAACCTTGGATAGGTCCTTATTATTCTCCCCTTGCTACCTTGTTCCATTAGATGCTAGGGCTGCATCTTCATCCTCCTATTTCTTAATCTTGACTCCTCTACCGCTGCTTTCCCTCTTGGTTATTCTCCTAATCTCCTCCTGTCGAAGGATTGCCCACATGTCCCCACAATTTGAAATTTGTTCTCGACCCAAGATACTTTGGACAAAGGTCTCCCAATAATCGGTGACTGCATTCAGGGCAGTCTTCACCATGATTCCATCATAAGGAGTTTCCCCCATGTGTTAGCCACCTATAAAATTTGTTATAGCAAAAGTGGCTAAAATTTTTTGGAAGCCTTCAAGGAACAAATTTTTCTACAAAAAAGTGTTGGCTCTTGAAGACTCTTGAAGGCCTCATGCCTCTGTCCAAATCTTCATTGCTGTGCTCATTTTATGCTCAGAAATCCTGTGGATTTCCAAGACAAAATGCTGCTGCAAAATCCCCTTTCCCCTTCATCAAAACCCTTTGATAAGGTTTAAGACCCTTTATTTGCCTTATCGGAACCCTCAAACTCCTTTGAAAACCATTGAAAATCAATAAAAAACCCATTTTCTTATTACAGACTTAAGCCCCCTCGGGCTAAGTCCGAAACCCTTCCCCTCCATACGCCCTAGTGCTGGAACCAGGCGCTAATCATTTGATTCCCTATCACATCGTAGAGAGCCGAGCGCACAAATATTTTTCCATTTTAAAAGCTCCGATGCCAATTAGCCCCGCGCGTTGTAACCCCCAGTTATATTACTTTCCATATAACCCACATCCCTGCACAAGCGCCAAGCCATTTCATCAATGTAAAGTCCTCGCGACCAAAACCTTTGTTATATTAAATTTTTGGGTTTTAATATGTTTTGTCATCATGTTAAAAGAAAAATGGGCGGAATCCATCGCATCGCTTTCAAGAGGAAGGTGGTTTTCCCCGATCGGCAGCGATGCCATTCACCGGCCGACACGTGGCCTTGAGCAAATTTCAAATACTTCCCTCATCGTGCATTAAAGGTTAGATGTGGAGTGAGCACGATATCAATGCGTGCCATCCGATCTAAGGCCACTCATCAGACAGTGATCACGTTCTGAAGAAGCCCGACAGATAGGCTAAGGTATGGCGCGGTCATTAAAGGATTTCCACCGTTGATTGCGTGAGCCTATCCCATCCGATGGTCCACGTTCGTCCTGAACACCCCACTCCTTTTTCCACCATTTTTCACCAAAAAAAATGTTTTAAACCTTTTTGCCTGCTTTTTATTTTATTTTCCCGAATAATGTGACCCCGTCATGTTATTTATTCACCTCCGCTCTCGACCATCGATCTCTGTGCAATCGCGGCTCCGATTTAAATTTTTCTTTCGCCTTCCCTTTTACTTCTTCTGATCAATCTCGACCATTGGATGATGACATCCAATGGCCATGCTCTCTCCACGCGCCTTCTGAAGCAGTAAACCTATACATGTAGGATTTTATAACATTGTTCGTATTTTGCAGGGTTCCAGTGGTTTTTTCCGCTATTTCTAAAGAAAATTCAAAGGTAGAGGGTGACGATCCTCCCGCCTTCGATTCATCAAGGGGAATCATTCGCAGGGTTCAACTCCACGTTTCATCAATAATTCATGAGATATTGATGCCACATGACCCCTGCGCAGCCCTGCACACCAACAAACACAGTGAATCAAGCACAAATCAAAGAGTATCAGTGTCGAAAGACAAAAATATACCAGAACAGAAGATTGAAGAAAAATCTGTGGGGATTACTTCTAAGATGGTTTATCAAAAGCCTAATCCCCAATTAAAACATAGTTAAAAGAAAAATCATAAAGTTTCATTAGACAGAAAGGCTCCACTGCCACATCTGAGGCAAATCGATTCCTCCCAACTACCACGTTGCCACTTGTGCCTCAAAGCATTCATATCAGAGGCAAAATTTATTGATCAGGATCTGATATTTGTCTCAAGCGCATCCAGAGAGTAAATTCTGCCAAGGAACTTGATGAAAAAATATCAGCAGAGTTACTTTGACATCACATAGAGCCTCGAAGGTCAAAAAGAACTCCCACCGAGCTTAAATCTTTATGTAAATCATTTAATACAGAGGACACCTATGTAAATTTCTTCATCGAACCCCCCAAGGGCCGAGGAACCATTAAGTCTGTATTAATTATCTTTAGAGATCTTTTATCAGATCTCACCTCCTCATTCTTCTATAAATACTACCGCAGAAGATGAGTGAGGGGTTGGTTGATTTAGTTGCTGAACATTGAAATGTAATTGAGCTTGAGACTTCTACTTGTAAATAGTGTTCACTAGCCCTTGGAGCTCTGCTTGTGATAGATAAGTTAGGCTGAGATGAGTATATGATTGCTAAACTAAAGCATTGGATTTAAAGCTGTAGCTAGTTTGGAGCATCAATAGAAGTTGATTTATGGGATCCTGGTCTATGTTGACAGTGATGTTTTTCTCATTGTAACTTGTTATTTTGTTAATGTTTTCACTGTGTTTCATCTTCTCCTATAAAGAACAACATGCATGGAGTTAGGACCTAATGTATACCAGTACCCTTCTCCAACTGAAAATCTTTATCTGAGTGTTTTCTTCCAATCTGTGTTATTTGGGAATGATTCAATTTAGTTTAAGCATAGGAATGCTAGCGTTCCCTCATCTTATTGTCTTACTTGAATATTATTCTTAAATTTTATGTTCAGTATTAGTTAAGTATAGATGAACTAAGGAAGATATGGTGTGCCTTGGTCCTAGTTTTATCCCCAAAGACTGTCTGAATGTTTCCCTTGGAATGTGTTGAGCTGGCTAGCTTAGAAGTACTTACCAGATCTTAGACCATCCTTTTTTATCATTAGTGTTTCCCCTCTATTTTTATATGTTTTCTATTGAAAGTGTATCAAAGGCTGGCTAGTTTAAAAGTACTTACCAAATCCTATTTTACTTTCATGTCTTTCTTAAGTGTATGTCAAAAGATGGCTAGTTTAAAAGTACTTACCAGATCTTAGGCTGCTCTTTGTTGTTCATCTGTTTAATTCCCCTTCTTGTTGTATCATTTCATTCCATAAATAAAACCTTAAAGAGATCCTTAGACATAGATGACTTGCCCCATGGACCACTCTTGCCTCTTCTTGTTTCAATTAAACCCTCTTATGACTCCATAGCCCAATGGACTAAAACTTGCAATTATCTATCTTCCTGGCCAAAGCTTGTTCTATTTTCTTTGCAACTTCTCACCTTTGAAACTCTTTGCATTTAGGACTTTCCACCTCAAACAGTAATCTTGCTCAACCATCCAAAAACAAAACCCTCAGCCTTCATAACTAGCCTAATATCATTACCCCAAACTTCAAAGACAAATTCATCTTTGCACTTATTGGAGAGATCCCTCTCCGGATTCAGGAAGGCTAGATCCTAGAATCCCAAAGTGGTTGAAATGATGTTTCTCCCTACGGTCAGAATTTTTCCAATCTTGCTGATTACAGGGAGCTAACACCATGGAAATTGGCTAGTCTCGGATAGTCTGCAATCTAAAGAGGAAAGGATCGATCTCATCTCCCTTGTGCATTTGGACCAACCACATTTGATTCTCCAGAAGCATCTTCCTCTGGACGGAGCTACCTTGATACAACGTGGTTAATGTCGTCCACACCTTGTTTTCCTTCTTCTTTTTGGAAATATGTGGAACCAAGGGATCTTTCACTCCATCCATGCTCAAGCATTTAGCCCGTGCCTGATTTTCATTAAACTTTGATAGAAGAGCAGCATTGATCAGAACAACTAGGAAATTCTCAGAATGATCTCTGATGCCATATTCTTTAAGGATTGACGGGATTTTGGCTTTCCAGATGGAAAATTTATACAAACTTTCAAACCCATCTTGATCTCTCAATCCATGCGAGGCCATCTCTTCTGAAACTGTCGAAGAAAGTGCTATTCTCCCTTCTACTACTGCTACAATCAGTAAAATACTAGATCTGGGTTTCTTGGTGGTAGAAACCATCTAGAGTGTTGGAAATGTTGTCATTGATGGCAAAGGAGATAGCATAGATGCAAAGGAGATGGCAAAAGAAGACTGTTGAAAGGCAAAGAGAGAAAAAGAGGCAACAATATGTAGAGAGGGTCGAGCAGCAGCAAAAGAAGCAAGGCAGTAAAAGAAGAGGATGCAGAGTTAGAGTACAGAGTACAGTGACACAGTGAAACAGTCATGCACAAGACAGAGGATGCAGAGACAGAGAATACAGAGGTAGAGTCGTGAGATGAAACGATCGAGCAGTAGAGAAAGGCTGCAGAGAGTATAGTGAAACAGAGACAGAGAATACAGAGGTAGAGATAGAGAATAACAGAGGGGGAGACAGAGAATAACAGAGGTGGAACCAGTAAGGGCGCAGAACCAGGAAAGGAACCGTAATTACACAGTGAAAACCTAATAGAGTCGGGCATTCAACATATGGAAGCACCGTATTATAATGTCGAGAACGCAAGAGAAAACAAGAGAAAAAGTGGAAATTATTTTAATAAGAGTTAAATTTTGATGAAGCAGAACCATGTACTAGACAGAACCCTGAGCAAACAGTGAAACCAGAGTTTTGGAAACCAGCAGTATCGCATGCATTTGGGAGTGGTAAGTGGATTTCGCTTTTTGAATGCGATCTATGTCACTGATGGACACGTGGCCTTGGGTGGTATTTGAATACCACTTACATTGCATAATTTTTTGAGTGTTAACCCTCGGCCCAAAGAAAAACGCAATATCAACTGTGTCCGTCTGATTTCCAAGGCTGAAAGATTGACGGTGATCACACTTGCGCGATGAACAGAGGTTAGTTGAGGCAAAGCACTATGGGCCCAAGTGAATTGTATGATTGAAAATTGAAACATAAACCAAAGTTTAAAGCTGAACCTTAGTTCTTATGAGTTTTATTTGTTATACATTCAAAGGATGTTATAATGATTTAAAAGTTTGTTGACATGTATTATGTAAAACATGCTGTGGGACCTCCATTCATAGCTGCGGGGCCAAGTATTATACGAAGTTCTATATATTGTGAGTATTATAAAAGATATTTAACAGGTGGAAGGTAAGTCACAATGCATTGTGGGCCTGAAGGTTATTTTAATTCAAATTCATGGTATAATGTTTGAAATATGACAGAGGAGGTAATATATGTGAATACAGTATTGAGAATATGAAATTTCACAAAGGGTGTGCGTATGAAACATTGTATATGTGGATATAAGGTGCGGTGGACCTAGTTGAACTATTGCGTTAATGGTTAGTGATTAACCATTGGAGAAAATGCTGAATGGTTGATATGTTTATATATATTAATTGTGGACCCTGACTATGTTGCAGATTAATGAAGATGTAACCCAAACTCTAGACAGTGCATTATATTATTATAAATAAGACGAGTTAAAATAACTCTGAAGCCTGAAAGGTTATATAAATATATATATTAGTGCTGGGTTTAAGTCTGAGCCAAAGACTTAATATAATGTTGGCGGAGGATATTATATGTGTAGTGTGGGACCCCCTACATAAAACTTCGAGAATCTTAACCCAAGTTGAAGGATACATAAAAGCTGAAGCGACAAAGTATATATATATATATATATATATATATATATATATATATATATATATATATGTAGCGCCTTATATGCAAGGGACCAATGTTACAATATAAAGCATATGTATTATATGCTTGTGCGCAAGAATAAAAGAACAGAAGGCTCCATTGTTCGGTTTTTAAAACAAACAAAGTATTATAAGGTGGGACCCTCATGAATCGCATCGGAGAAAATTATGGTAGCGGAACATGTTAATAAAAGTTTCGATTGCGATTGCGGACCCGATATGTTATAAACGGTGATTCTCATATTTGTTTGAATTCCGACTTAAAGCACATCGGAGTGATTCATCGCATCGGAGGTGAAAGAGTAACGAACAACTGAAAGTTCCGATTGCGATTGAGCGATTGGATGATAGCCGTCAGATTTGCTAAGGGATGGACAGTTGATATGAATCGATTGATTATATGGTGGGGCCTTTGCTAATCGCATCGGTGAAAATCTAATGACCAAGTCACAGGAGCATTGTGAATGTTGCGATTGCGATTGAAATAAATGAGGCGGAGTATAGCTGGCATGTGGGTTCCATTCAAAATATAAGATTAATACAGGTTTGCCCCAAGTTTTATACCAAAGATAAAGAGTTAAAGGAAAGCAAAGCGGCATGTATATATGTGTTTAAAACGATATATACATATTTATAGATGTGAACAGTGGATCATCACATCGGAACAAGCCAAAACAGCGGAACAGGTTATTAAAGTTTGCAATTGCGATCAATCGCAATCGGAAAACTATGGAGAAGGCTGATTGCATCGGAGCATAAGAAAATTTCGGATGGTGGGCCCGAAAAGGCATTTTATGTATTAAAGGGTCTTTTATTATTTCTCCGAGAGTTGATTTGTGTTACATAAAAAGGGCAGCTTATATGTTAAAAATGCCTTATTATTACGCTGAGAGTTGATTTGCGTTATACAAAAAGTGCGGTTAAATATATGTAGGAGTTACGCAACAGCAGTGAATAGAAAGGCATACAGAGAGGAAAAAGATAGAGACAGCTGTAGAAAAGACAACACGCAGTGATCCAAAAGACTGAATGGGTTGAGCTGGAACTCTCATTGTAACTAAATGTAAATGTTTTAATTGGTTTATATTTTTTGTGATGCACTGGCAAGTCTCCATAGGAAACAAAACTCTACTATAAAACTGAACGGTGTACAAATTGTTGTACTTTTTTTAATGAGCTGGATAAAGAAGTGAGAAGGTAGAAGGTGAAGAGTCAGGGCTATTCACTTTGAATTCCCTGTAGAATGCGAACAGTTATGAGGCAAACTGTATAAAGGATATCATATTGATATGCAGAAGTGAGGTTAGAGAATGCAGAGTATGAAGAATTGAGGCAGAGAAGATAAGAAAAAGGAGGAGTAGAAAGATATGCTACAAAACAGAGCTGATATCTAAGGTAAATCAGTAAATATTTTCTTTTGATAGAATGAGGAAGTTGGAGCTTCCCTATCAAGTTGAAGCTTGATAGATGTCAGTTGTAGCTAACTGAGGTTGGAGCCTCCTGTAGGTTGGTGCCTGCAGAAAATCAGTGGTGAGAGGGAGTTGGAGCTTGCCTTTACATCACAACAATAATAAGATATGGTTTTCTCCCTTTATGGGTTTCCACTTATATCTGTTGTCTCTGTGTTTGTTGCCTATGTGTTGATATGTTCTATCCTATATGCTTAATGCTTGCTTCTCTCATAATAAGTTTGGTGTCACATTATCTTAATACTTGCTGCTACATATTAAGACTGTTCACATATTAATTTGGTTATAAAATTAAGTTGTAAATAAGCTTGATGAAAATTTTTAAAAAGCTCATGCATGAGTTAAACTGATTCACCCCCCCCTCTCAGTTTAACTAAGGATTCAACATAGAGAATATGCTCCCTCTAACAAATGATTTCCCCCCTATATATCCTTCACCAATTCTATCGAATAAGACCATTAGGATCACTCCACTTGATCAAATCTCAGATTTCTTGTCTAGAAAATGTATTGAGGAACTATTTCCCCTTACTTTTTCAACTTTGGTAGGCATTATTCTGCACCGGCAGAAATAATGCCCCACTAGAAACTTCGAAAATCAGAAAACTGCACTTCCTACCACGGAAACTAGCACATCGTCACTCCTCCTTAGATTGTGTCACCCTCTTGGGCTTGTGTCAGCGTCTGTGTCAGTTCAACGTGATCTTAACAGGCTCTGTGTCACCCTTCTAGACCTGCGTCAGCCTCTGCATCAACTCTACATGAGCATACTCGCTCTGCGTCACCCTTGCAAGGCTTGTGTTGTCCCTCTAGTGCCGCGTTACCTCTTTTTGAATCCGTGTAGCTTCAATTTACCTCTTGCAACAAAAAATTATTCAACCCTATGCTGATGGCTTCAGCTTGATTTTTGATCGCTCTGATACCATGTGAACAATTCTGAATATAGAAACCCTACTACAGTATCTTGATTTACTTCTCCTACTTGTTTGATTTATTTAACAAATTATTTTTTGAAATATTCCGAAAAATATCAAAGTAAACACAACTTCAACCTACACATACATACAAATAATTTACTAAAGAATTACGCACACGTGACAAAGGACACAATATTTTTGTGACAATCTCCCTGGAAAAACCCAATGCAGGAAAACCGATGTAGCAGCTCTTTAAGGGTTTGTCTATTAAGCAGAATGTATAAATACAATCAAGGGCACCATTAATGGTTTTCTCAATAGAGAATACATGACAGATATATCTCTATCACTCGAAGACAGAAAATATGGCTGATTCAACCGAGGAATCACTCCTCTGGAAAAATATTGAATACGAGCCCTTTTTGTCCCATTTCAACCCCAAAATTGCTCCTCCAGCCTCTACGTCAGCTTCTTCTATGTAGTGTAGCCAATGCATCACCCTTCTGGGCTCAATATTTCCTCTGCATCACCCCGAAGGCCCTACGTCAGCCTCTACATTGCCTCTGCATGAGCCTGGATGGGGTGCTTCCCTCTTGCTGGTCTCTGCACTGCCTGGTACGGATTTGCCTCTATGGCTTAGTATTCTCAACCTCATATCATAATAATCCCTCATTTATCTATCCCTCACAAGCACTGTAAGCTTACTAAAAAATTCTCAGCAAACTGTGCCCCGAAATTTTCACTTAGCTCAAGTGCTACCACTCTGTGTGTGTTCTCCAACTCACGCCAAGCCTTCCTTTAATACTTTTCTCATTGAACGTTCAATGACTGTGATCTAATATCTAATCAATGTCTAAGATTAGAAAATACTTGATACACATCACTTAGAACATTCTCACCTACATGTTTTAATTAATTCCCTTTAATTATTTAATTTCCCTAAGTTAGACTTACAATCTCCATTAAAAATAGTTAATTATTGGAATAACTTTCACACTGGGTGGAATTTCTCCAAATGATATATAGGCCTTCGAGATATCATGTGTCATGTTTTAGCCTAATTTTACTCCGCTAAAATTCAATAGAGGTCCTGAGTAGTTGAAGGTTATTGAGGAATAATTGTTAAAATTTTAAATAGACCCATAATATGCTCGAAAGGATAACCACAAGCTCAATGAAGATTCGTCATCACAGGTGCACCATGACCAAAATCAAGGAAGTAGTAGCACTGGAGGTGTAATCTAAGCCAGAGGAGTAGTAGAGAGAAATTCGTGCGGGAGGGCTCAAGTTGGGTTCATTCGCAAGCTCAGGAGAGATCAACACTTTTAAAGATTCATTAAAGCTCGGGAAGGATAATGGAGTTGTGGAGCGAAGACAGTAGAAAGCAGAGAAATAGACTAAGACTGAAACACTTAGAAGATTTCCAAATGAGGTGATCAGACGACAAGGATCGAATCACAAATCTAAAGGGGGCAGAGGTTGATGACGAAGATTAAATCGCAAATCACAAATCGCAAGTTTTAACAAATAAGTGTGGAGATAAATGTTAAATTCATTGAAGTGTGATATGCGGTGACTTGGTAGTGACGTGGAAAAGTGACGTGGCAAGGTGATGTGGTAGATGATGTGGCCCCGACCCCACAGGTCACAGTTGATTCATGATGTCATGGCAATGACATGGCAGTGATGTGGTAAGGTGACGTGACAGATGACGTGGCCCTAGCCCGCATACAGCACATCACAAGTTTTAAAAGTTAAGTGTGAAGGGTTTGAGTTACAATCACCGAAGTGCGATATGTGATGTGGTGGGGCTCGATCGCAATTCGAAAATTGCAAGTTTTAATGAATAAGTGTAGAGGTAATATTTAAGCTCGTCGAAGTGCGATATGCGGTGACGATGGGACCCGATCATATAGTGCACACATCGCAAGTATTAGAAGATAAGTGCTAAGGAAAATTTGAAAACAATGGCATGTGAAGTGCGATGTTGGGTGGATGTGGCGTGGTTTCAAAAGCAAGTTCCAAAGGTCTTCAAATCTAGAGGTAAGGCATTCTTGCATTAAATCACATCAGATGAAAGAAGGGGGTTTATAACGTAAATTTGGTGAAACACCTTTATAATGGGGGAAAGTCTTCACGCGGCCATAGCGACTTGGATAAGTGACCTGACATAGAACAAAGGGGAATAGAAGACTAAACACAACGGACTCGCACAGAAGAAGCAGATTCAGGTAGCAGGGGACATGATGACAGTGTTCAAAACACAAAAGCATGGGTAAAGTCGGGTGGAGATGCGTTTATACAGAATGTTAGGACAACACAGCCGAAACGTAAGGAGACACATCAACAACAAATCAGACTTAGCAAAGGGATTATATTCCAAGTATATTTTGTTTTCTTTGTTAAGATCAAAGCTAAAATGATGTCTTTGATTGAAATTTAATAAGTAGTTTAACAGTTTAGGTAGTTTAGGAGTTTCAAGAAGCTTGAGCAGTTACAAACTACTTTTGTTTTTATTTAAGGAAGGGAGAAAGAGCGAAGAAGATGGCAGAGTTCTGGACCTCTTGGGGATTACATTTTGTTCTTATTTTTTTGATGTGTAAATGAAGGAAGTAGTAAGTTTCCTACAACTGTTGATAGTGATTCGTGTTTCTTGTGCCATTTTGTGTCTTTTATTCTTTGAATGAAGTGAATTAATGTAGCAGCCGGTCTCTTAGTTACATCTATGACTAAGAGTTAAATAACCTTAATTTGCGCTCCTTCACTCCATCTCTTCTCCCTTCAAAAATTCCCTCTAAAGCTTAAAAGTGGTAGATTCTGTGTATTCAGCATATTACTTTGAGTTTCCCCTCTCTTCACAAAATCCTGATGAAACTTTGAAGTAATATATTCTGTGTTTACAGCATATTATTTCGAGTTTCCTCTCTCTCCATGAATTTCCTCTAAAACTTAAAAGTGGTAGATTCTATGTATTTAGCATATTACTTTGGGTTTCCCACGTAGTTCTTCTTTTCATTCAAATATCAGCAATGAATGGCATTATGAAATCTTTTATTATTCCAGATAATACATTTTCAGGATCAAACACCATTTTATTCATCTTCTTTATGCAGCGGAATAAATTACAATGGGTGCAATCTCTACTGAGATAGACTGCTGTGGCATTTATTAGAAATATTTTGCACAGGGAAAAGAAATTCTGAAGGCTACCTGGCACACAAAGTAGGCTCAGTCTTAGAGATACATGACAGACATAACACAGATTACAGAAATGAGTTTCTATCTCGTGGTGCAACCAGATCACGGATATCCGCGCAGATGCAGAGCAGGAGATTTGTAACTCAGACTCTACCTAGACTCTAAAATCCGAATGCCTCCCCTGAATGAGTCTTACCTTCTTATAGAACTGAAGGGGAACAAACATTCGTGAGAGTGAATTATTACACAGTCCTAGATTCCAGACAAAAGAAAAGTAAATCTAAGGACGAAGATATGAGAGTACGCCTTGGATTCGGGTATGAGTGGACAACCCATATTATCTCATCCCTATTCCATACGGAAAGCCTTCTGGCATGTGGGGACCGAATCCAAAGTTATCTCATGACTCAAGATATTGCGTACAAGAAAATTTACATAGTGGAGATTCTTTAAACAAGGAGAACCCATGAAAGCCTAGTTGGAAGCATAATTGTACAAGATATCTTACACAGTGGAGATATTTGGGTCAGGGAATCCCATGGAAACCTGTCCAGAGCCAACGTCATCCAGAAAGACTACACATAATCATAACACATAATGTTCAATTTGTGGATGAGAGTAGTGCTGGTACCGAAATCTTTCAATCAAGTGATTTGAAAAGTATTGTACACGCACTTATTTTTCAGATTCCCACTGATGAAATGGATTGTTGTCTGGAGGTGACAGGAAATTTAGATTTTCAAAAGGATTTTGTTCTGGATTTACTCTTTCATGAAAATATTCATAATCTGGCTGGCTATCATCATAGTTTGTACTGATCAATCTTACTTTGTAGATATTCATGACGAACCAGTGTATATGACCACATCTTTTAACTCCATGATAGAAATGGAGGTCCTCAATGTCGGCAATATGTTGTACCGATTTGTAAAATATGCCTGACTGATGAGCACGAGGTTCACTAAAGCCATAAATTTTTAGCATACTTAAAGAATACGGCTTAGTGATCAAAGCTAATAGCCCATATATCTTCCACCAGTCTAAAAACCAATTAGGAGTAGGGTCTTCTCTTTCCATTTGTTCTACGGACCGTCCATCAAATATGAAAGAGAACTGCACAGAATAAAAAAGGTTAGAGGCATAATTTTGCATGTTCATATCTGTGTAGAAGCATTCTCTCTGGCGGTTTGGATCATAGTTTTGTCTATGATTGCAATTGTCAAATCTTCTGATAGTGATTTCACAACTCTATACTTCATCTTCATCATCATCAAGACTTTCCATAATATATGAAATACTGCTATATGGACTAAATAGTCCAATGCTTCTTCTGCTTCTCTATTCATTTCAGACTGCAATCTCTGATTCCATAAATATGGAATACCATCCCTGTGTCGGATTTCCTTGATAGGAAACCAGGCTTCATCATGATCCATTAGATGTGTTTCATATTCATATGTAATCCATCCACTTGGTTTTTCAATTTGAACACTTTCTTCATTTCTTCTGATAAAATTGCAAGAAACAGAAAGTATGGAATTATTTGTTAAGAATTCTCTGCTCAGCATGTCAGCAAAGCTATTCTTCTTTCCTTCAACAAACTCAATATAAAAATTATATTGGCTCAACTGCATGACCCAGCGAACCGTTGATGCATCCTCAAATTCACATTTTCGAATAGCATACTGTAATGCTTTACAATCTGTTTTGACTGTGAACTTGGTATAGATAATAAAATCTTTGAACTTAGATATGCCTAAGCATACAGCCCTAAGTTCTTTCTTCTGACTTGCCCAATTCAATTGATTCTTTGACCACAAGCCTGATGCATATTGACAGATTTGAATATCTTTTTTATTACCTGGATTGACTTGGCACAGAACTGCACCCCATCCAATCTTGCTAGCATCAGTCATTATTACTTTCTCCCAATCTTCTTGTATTGGAGAGAGTGGCTGGATTTTCCTGACTCTTTCTTTGATTCTACGAACTGCTTCAGTGCATTCCTTATTCCAAGGAATAGGGTCTTTCTGCAATCTTTGATTCAGCAATTTTCTATCATGAGCACAGTGTTGCAGAAATTTAGAAATGTAATTAAGACTACCCAAGAATCTCTGAAGCTGAGTTTTGTCTAGAATCTCATCAGGAAAATGATCAAAAAAATTGAGACTTCTTTGAATGACTCCATAAGATCCATATTGGATATTATATCCCAAGAAATCAATCATGGATCTGAAAAGTTTCATTTTTGACTCAGACAAGACTATGCCCATTTCTTTTACCCTCTTCAAAAATATCTTGAGATGTTTAATGTGTTCAAGAATATTGTCTGAGTGAATTAAAATATCATTTATGTATTTCTTCAAAAATTAATCCATCCCTTCAAAGGTTTCATCCATTATCCTCTGAAATGCAGAGGGTGCATTTATCAAGCCGAAGGGCGTGATATTCCATTCATAGTGACCCTGTGGGACAGAAAAAGATGTTTTCCACTTATCTTCTTCTTTCACACCTACTTGCCAAAATCCTGACTTAAGATCAAATTTTGAAAAGATCTTGGACTTTGAAATTTGAGCAAGTATCATTGAGGGCTTAGGAAGAGGATAAGCATCATAATCAAGTATGCTATTCAGAGGTTTATAATTGAAAACTAACCTTGGTTTAGCTATGGCAATCTCTGAATGTTTATTCACATAAAATGCAAAGCAAGCAATAGGGCTCTTGCTTTTTCTGATCAATCCTTTCTGCAACAATTCCTTGATCTCTTCTCTGCATAGCTTCATTTTTTCTGCATTCATAGGGATTGCTGCTGACCTTCTTAATTTACCACTGAAATCTTTTTTTAGTGGCAGTTCAACTTCTTGTTTCTTAATATGCCAGAATGCATTTGGATCATCCGAGCAACATTCTTTGAATTTAGCAGTGATTTCTGCTATCTCTTTGGCATATTTTCCATTGTCCAATAATTCTTCAGTTTTTAGAATCTCCTTTTTTGTTTCCATATTTGCAAGGAGATTTTCCATTCTTTCAATCCTTTTTAGTCTATTAGGTGAGTTGGAATTAATAAAAGGAAAAAATATTTCTTTGTTATGCAGGCTCAAAAAGTATCCATACCTCTGACTCGCCTGATCCAACTTTGCGCCATGCTTCTCAAAGTTCTGAAAGAATGGTGTTCCAATATACATTGCACAATCCATACCTGCAACAATAGGACAAACAAGATGTACTCCTATTTCTTCTGTTAGAAATACATCTACTTCCACTTCTGATACTGTTGTAATTTCACCGCTTGCAGTAGTGACTCTAGGACATGCTGCTGGTCTTCTCAAATGAGTACTTACAACAGTATTGTTGACAATATTTAATCAGGAACCAGTATCCATTAAGACTTTCCAATATTCATATTGTGACCCGATTTTTACATTCATCTTGACGCAATACATAACATCTCTGTTAAATATATTGCATCCCAAACCAGTCCTTTCTGTTTCATCATCAGAATCATCTTTCTCAATATTTTTATCCGGTCTGTTCATTTCCTCTATGATTGGATTTTGATGAAATGTCCAATTCTCAACCTTACCAGACATAATAGGATTCTGTGATGTGGAAGCTTGATTTATGCCCATAAATTTGACTTTTAATTCTCTATGGTTTTCTAGGCATAACCTTTTATTTTCTTTCACGGTTTTTCTAAGCTCTTTGATTGCTTGATGAATGCTAGGCAATGTTTGTGGCAAATCTTCGCCAAAATCTTCATTTCTAAATTGCCTAGTTAGAGCTTCAACTGAGAATAAAGATGCTGGAGGAACATACCCTTTATTTGGCTGATCCTTTGGTTTTGAAGGATACTGCTTCAAATGATTCATCAAGAGTGTTTTATACATTTCTTTAATCTGGGGATCAGTAGCAGCAATCATCTGTGTAAAGTAGTTCCTACTTGTTTCATCTTCATCTCCATCTGTCTTCATCATACTTACAGTATTGCAACTGCAAATATCTGGATCACTGTAATTGCATTCTCTGCATTCGGTACAGTGAGGATCTCTGCAAATTTCTTCATCAGAAGACTCATCAGAATATAAAATGTTCAAATCATTATCTGAATCAGATTCAGATGTCAAAAGTTCATCACAACTGCTAAGAAGATCAAAGAAATTTACTTTGCCTTTTTTATTTCTATATGAAACTTTCTTCTTCCCTTTATCTTTCTTTTTCTTAGGAAAATTATTGGAGGTATGTCCTTTTTCATTGTAGTTGTAACGGATAATTTCCTTTTCTTTTGAAAACATTTCTGTATGTTTATAGGGCTTTCTTTTGAAATGTTTTTTCTGGGAATGCTGGGAATTCTTTTTGGCATGCTTGTATTTGTGTTTGTGATGCCGTCTACGCCCCTTTGAATTTCCAGCTTTGCCAAGATGCCACTGCTTGTAGAGGTGTTGATAACCATGAGGTTTTTTCGAATTGGTAGTAGCACGGGCAATTTTCATCTAAGAGCAAAGTTCTACAATGACAGCTTTGACAGCCTGTTTGATAACACCAAACTTATAATCTCCCATCTTGCCAGGGAGCTTATTTACAATAGCTGAAGAAACCCAATGAGGAAGAGAGGACACAAAAATCTCTTTCCATTTAGGCTCAAGTATTAAATCTGGAGATAGAGAATGGAGCCGATGTAGATACTCATTAAAATATTCATCAAAATGTTGCATATTATGCAACTTCATAGCCAAGAGAGTGATGGTAGTAATTTCATTAGTGATTTGAGGAAACCCAATGAAATTTACTTGAATACCATACAGAATACAACCAATCATATTATTCACAGGAAGATGAGTTACCGGATCCATATAAGTACTACCATTAGCATTCAAAATGACTGATTGTTCCCATTGTGTGATAAGAGTAGGATCTTTCAAAGTTTCTGCTTTCAACCAAGAATCAAGAGTACCTTCAAACCCACCAATTATTCTTCTGGTAGCATTAATGGGACCAATATCATCGGAAAGATATGTTCTATAACAAACTATCATGGAATGTAACACGAACATTACTTCAGCTTTTGTACAATTGTCTATGTTCCAAGAGTAGGTGGAATTAACAAACCAATCTTTGTGATATTCGGCTTTCATAAGGTCTCTACGGTCTGGATCTGGGTTCCATGTAGTTTCTGATCTAGATCGAGAGGAAGTAGCATGGACTTGAGTTGCATCTAGATCTGTAGGTACATTAACACCTAATTGTACTTTATCTTCAAGAGAAAATTTATTTACACATGCCTCCAGTTCCTCAAGTTCTGGAGCATCAATCTTATGAAGACTTGTTTCTGGCTCATCTTTTGGAGTCTCAGATTCTTTATCAAATCCTTGAAGGAATTTAGATAGACGGACTGCATGAGTATCTATATCCTTTTGGGATTTACCAAAGAAACTAGGATTAGCAAAAGGAGAATAATTATAAGTAGCATCCGCTGGAGGGAAACTGATAGTACTAAGTGCCTTTATCAAACTTTTAACAGAAGATGTGATAGTGTAGGGCAATGACACCTTAGGATCTGAGAACAAAGTGGAGGATTTATAAGCCTTTGAACCAGTGCTAGGACGTTTCTTTAACAATTCAATTCCAGTAGAGACATTATAAACCTGTTTCTTTATTATGTCAAGGCTAGAATTTACCTTGACCAATTCTTTACCATGAGCTACAGCAGCTTCATGGATCTTCTTATCTGTGTTGATAGTAAGTCTATCAAGGCTTTGGGCAATGGCTTGATCATTTTCTGTGAGTACCTTGATACTCTCATTAAGACAAGTAGTATTATAGTCTTTTTTTTGCAAGACTCTGCCAATCATCAATTTCATCTCTGAGTTTGCTGCATCAAGAGATGAGAATTCTTTCCTCAAAAAAATTTCCAAACTGGATATTGCCAAATTAGTCCAGTTGGTTGCTGCTATTGATTCTTTTACAGACAATGATGGTTCATCAACATGAGATGGAAGCAACTTATACATCTTACCATCTTGTTATCTGATTACAAAATTTCTCCAAGGAGGAAATTCTGTATCTGTTTCAAGCATTGAACCATCAAGAAGTTCCCATTTATGCTTGCTGGGAGTTCCTGTTCTTATCATATTTACATTAAACCGCAAGCAAACTTCTTTAATAAAATTTTCCCCTTTAGTTCTGACTGCTATCAAAGATTTAGGCAGATTGGGCTTAGATAACATAGACTATATTTTAGGAGAAAATACTGGCAGCTGTAAAGGAGATGGAATAACAACAGGATGTTGTTCTAATCGAGAATCAACATATTCATCAGACTGTTTGATCCTTTTTTTCTTGGCTTCATTTCGGAACTTTTTGATCAAAGAGTCTTCAATTTGATTTATTGAAGGATAGTACCATTCATAGAATGATATCCACTGGTTATTAGCTTGCTTCCAAGCTTTCCATTCAGAATCATTTTGACAATTAAATTCTTTCCTATCCTTTTTATCCAGAAGTTTCACTTATTGTATATACAAATGTTCCTTTTCATGAGTGTAGATGTCCCAGTTGAACATCTTCTTTTTCCAAGGATCTTCTGGATCATAAGGCCCTATGCCTTTGAATATTTTCAGAAATGCAACAATTTCTGAATCAGAAGGAATTTCAACAGACTTTGGTATTTTATCAATTGGAGTTTGTCTGTAGGAAGGAATAGCTGAAGGATCAACAAAACCTAGATCACGGGAGGTAGTCGGTGAAACAGACTGTACAAGGAGATCTTCATGTACATTAAAAAATGTAACTTGCTTGTAAGTTTGTTCTGAAGAATCTGAAGAAGGAACAAACTTAATCATATTTATTCTCCTGGATTGATCAGATGATTTTCCATGAGGCTGAGGAGGTTCTGAGGAGAATTGAAAATGTGTTTTTGAACAATGAGGGTGATCATAGACTGATGCTAAAACTGGAGGATTTACATATTGTACAGATGCAGACGGAGAAATCATAGGGGGTTCGGCAAACCGTGCTTTTAATTTAGCATAAATGTCTGGATTTATTAAAACCATTGGTTCCTTTGAAGATGTGGGCTGATTTTGTGAGAGAGTTGGAACCAAAGAAGAGGTAGAAGATTCCCCATGCTCAAATGTTCTTCTTCTTGGAAATCTAGTGACAACTTGGTCATCAGACTCAGAGATAATAGATTGGGCGGTTGCAATTGGCTTTCTGGTATTGTGTTTCCAATTAGTTACCCATTCATCTGGAGGAGTAAGTGATCTCTTGGATACTGACAGTGGGGCAACAGGACTGCAGGCAGAATCATACTGGATTAAAGTGACAGTACCAGATCCTTGTTCAGGAGCATGCAATACAACTGGAATAGTGGTGTTATAAAACCGAACACAAGTAATATAAAAAATATTCAAATTTTTGGACTTGGTGTCAAAATCTTCATATCCTTGGGTTTGAACACCCAAAGTGAGACATTTCAGAATGTTTGGATCATCAAGGGAAACAGAAAAATCTGGGAAAACATCATATTGGACAGGGCCATCAGACAAAGTAGTCTCGATACCACCAATAGGGGCTTTTGTGAAGGATGTCCATCGATTATCAAGCAAGGCCGAGAAAACAAATGTTGTTTGACCTTTTCTGTGGAGAGCATTTAGGCCTACTCTCACCATCCCCAGATGGACATACTTGTAACTAGACTTTAAAGCAGCCTGAATATGTTTCTGTTCGAGCAGAGGAACAATCATCATGGCATTTAAATTCAATTAAGTGCGAATAGAATTTTCTTTGATTTTGATCTGACTCAAAGCTTTAAATTGGAAAGGAGAGATGCTTTTATATACATCAGAAGGAGAAATATTAGGAAGTTTCCAGGCTTCAGAAGGATTTGTTTCTTCTAAATTTAAACATGCAGAATTTGCAGGAGCGTCGGGAGTAACACAAAGAGACTCTAAACCAGAGCGTAATTGTTCTTCATTTTCTAAATCATCAAAGTGTTTAGAACCAAAACGACCCATAGGGCGAGAAGATGAATCCATTGCACAGAGAGTATTGCAGACAATAAGAGAGCAAGCTATCAGGAAGTATTTGGGAAATCACTTAGCTGAGATATTGCAGCTTCCACGCACAAGTTCTAGTCGAACGTCTTCAACGCCTTCCGCGGCTACACAGGCTATAAACGCTATTCACGACATCAAGCAAACTATCTAGCGCTCCACTCAGACAATATATTTGCAACAACAAAGGATTACTCAACAAATCACCTCACTCAAACAACAACTTGGCTCTGATACCATTTTCAGGATCAAACAACAGAGTGCCATTTTATTCATCTTCTTTATGCAGCGGAATAAATTACAATGGGTGCAATCTCTACTGAGATAGACTGCTGTGGCATTTATCAGAAATATTTTTCACAGGGCAAAGAAATTCTGAAGGCTACCTGGCACACAAAGCAGGCTCAGTCTTAGAGATACAGGACAGACATAACACAGATTACAGACATGAGTTTCTATCTCGTGGTGCAAGCAGATCACGGATATCCGCGCAGATGTAGAGCAAGAGATTTGTGACTCAGACTCTACAGGAAATTTAGATTTTCAAAAGGATTTTGTTCTGGATTTACTCTTTCATGAAAATCTTCATAATCTGGCTGGCTATCATCATATTTTGTACTGATCAATCTTACTTTGTAGATATTCATGATGAACCGGCGTATATGACCACATCTTTTAACTCCATGATAGAAATGGAGGTCCTCAATGTCGGCAATATGTTGTACCGATTTGTAAAAGATGCCTCACTGATGAGCACGAGGTTCACTAAAGCCATAAATTTTTAGCATACTTAAAGAATACGGCTTAGTGATCAAAGCTGATAGCCCATATATCTTCCACCAGTCTAAAAACCAATCAAGAGTAGGGTCTTCTCTTTCCATTTGTTCTACGGACCATCCATCAAAGATGAAAGAGAACTGCACAGAATAAAAAAGGTTAGAGGCATAATTTTGCATGTTCATACCTGTGTAGAAGCATTCTCTCTGGCGGTTTGGATCATAGTTTTGTCTATGATTGCAATTGTCAAATCTTCTGATAGTGATTTCACAACTTTGTACTTCATCTTCATCATCATCAAGACTTTCCATAATATATGAAATACTGCCTATATGGACTAAATAGTCGAATGCTTCTTCTGCTTCTCTATTCATTTCAGACTGCAATCTCTGATTCCATAAATATGGAATACCATCCCTGTGTCGGATTTCCTTGATAGGAAACCAGGCTTCATCATGATCCATTAGATGTGTTTCATATTCATATGTAATCCATCCACTTGGTGTTTCAATTTGAACACTTTCTTCATTTCTTCTGATAAAATTGCAAGAAACAGAAAGTATGGAATTATTTGTTAAGAATTCTCTGCTCAGCATGTCAGCAAAGCTATTATTCTTTCCTTCAACAAACTCAATATCAAAATTATATTGGCTCAACTGCATGACCCAGCGAACCATTGTTGCATCCTCAAATTCACATTTCCGAATAGCATACTGTAATGCTTTACAATCTGTTTTGACTGTGAACTTGGTATAGATAATAAAATCTTTGAACTTAGCTATGCCTAAGCATACAGCCCTAAGTTCTTTCTTCTGACTTGCCCAATTCAATTGATTCTTTGACCACAAACCTGATGCATATTGACAGATTTCAATATCTTTTTTATTACCTGGATTGACTTGGCACAGAACTGCACCCCATCCAATCTTGCTAGCATCAGTCATTATTACTTTCTCCCAATCTTCTTGTATTGGAGAGAGTGGCTGGATTTTCCTGACTCTTTCTTTGATTCTACGAACTGCTTTAGTGCATTCCTTATTCCAAGGAATAGGGTCTTTCTGCAATCTTTGATTCAGAAATTTTCTATCATGAGCACAGTGTTGCAGAAATTTAGAAATGTAATTAAGACTACCCAAGAATCTCTGATGCTGAGTTTTTTCTAGAATCTCATCAGGAAAATGATCAACAAAATTGAGACTTCTTTGAATGACTCCATAAGATCCATATTGGATATTATATCCCAAGAAATCAATCATGGATCTAAAAAGTTTCATTTTTGACTCAGAAAAGACTATGCCCATTTCTTTTACCCTCTTCAAAAATATCTTGAGATGTTTAATGTGTTCAGGAATATTGTCTGAGTGAATTAAAATATCATCTATGTATTTCTTCAAAAATTCATCCATCCCTTCAAAGGTTTCATCCATTATCCTCTGAAATGCAGAGGGTGCTTTTATCAAGCTGAAGGGCATGATATTCCATTCATAGTGACCCTGTGGGACAAAAAAATTTGTTTTCCACTTATCTTCTTCTTTAACACCTACTTGCCAAAATCCTGACTTAAGATCAAATTTTGAAAAGATCTTGGACTTTGAAATTTGAGCAAGTATCATTGAGGGCTTAGGAAGAGGATAAGCATCATAATCAAGTATGTTATTTAGAGGTTTATAATTGAAAACTAACCTTGGTTTACCTCTGGCAATCTCTGAATGTTTATTCACATAAAATGCAAAGCAAGCAATAGGGCTCTTGATTTTTCTGATCAATCCTTTCTGCAACAATTCCTTGATCTCTTCTCTGCATAGCTTCATTTGTTCTGCATTCATAGGGATTGCTGCTGACCTTCTTAATTTACCACTGAAATATTTTTTTAGTGGCAGTTCAACTTCTTGCTTCTTAATATGCCAGAATGGATTTGGATCATCCGAGAAACATTCTTTGAATTTAGCAGTGATTTCTGCTATCTCTCTGGCATATTTTCCATTGTCCAACAATTCTTCAGTTTTTAGAATCTCCTTTTTTGTTTCCATCTTTGCAAGGATATTTTCCATTCTTTCAATCCTTTTTAGTCTATTAGGTGAGTTGGAATTAATAAAAGGAAAAAATATTTCTTTGTTATGCAGGCTCACAAAGTATCCATACCTCTGACTCGCCTGATCCAACTTTGCGCCATGCTTCTCAAAGTTCTGAAAGAATGGTGTTCCAAGATACATTGCATAATCCATACCTGCAACAATAGGGCAAACAATATGTACTCCTATTTCTTCTGTTAGAAATACATCTACTTCCACTTCTGATACTGTTGTAATGTCACCGCTTGCAGTAGTGACTCTAGGACATGTTGTTGGTCTTCTCAAATGAGTACTTACAACAATATTGTTGAAAATATTTAATCGGGAACCAGTATCCATTAAGAATTTCCAATATTCATATTGTGACCCGATTTTTACCTTCATCTTGACGCAATACATAACATCTCTGTTAAATATATTGCATCCCAAACTAGTCCTTTCTGTTTCATCATCAGAATCATCTTTCTCAATATTTTTATCCGGTTTGTTCATTTCCTCTATGATTGGATTTTGATAAAATGTCCAATTCTCAACCTTACCAGACATAATAGGATTCTGTGATGTGGAAGCTTGATTTATGCCCATAAATTTGACTTTTAATTCTCTATGGTTTTCTAGGCATAACCTTTTATTTTCTTTCACGGTTTTTCTAAGCTCTTTGATTGCTTGATGAATGCTAGGAAATGTTTGTGGCAAATCTTCGCCAAAATCTTTATTTCTAAATTTCCTAGTTAGAGCTTCAACTGAGAATAAAGATGCTGGAGGAACATACCCTTTATTTGGCTGATCCTTTGGTTTTGAAGGAGACTGCTTCAAATGATTCATCAAGAGTGTTTTATACATTTCTTTAATCTGGGGATCAGTAGCAGCAATCATCTGTGTAAAGTAGTTCCTACTTCTTTCATCTTCATCTCCATCTGTCTTCATCATACTTACAGTATTGCAACTGCATTTATAAAACTAGTCTCCAGAGGAATTGAACAAAGACCCCATGATAAAATCATTTCTGTGAAACACTTTCAAAATGTCTTAAACATTGATTCCTTTCACAACTGAGGAATTGTTTCTTGAGATAAAACATTTTTTGGTGTCCTTTCCGGGGACGAAGGCACGAAGTTATTTTCCCCTAGGTATTGAAATCTATTTCTTGATGGTGAACAAGATTTAGATACAAATTTGGTTGTGTATTATTGACCTGGTGACTCCACTAATGAGGGTTTCATTAGATTAGGTATTCTGCGGGCAAGAAAATGAGAGAGAACCATGGAAAATACAGATATCAAAGTCTGAATCTTTTAAAGGAAGTTTTATGTTTCACTATCAGTTTGGTGGTCTATTTTCCCTTACAGATCAAGAAGATTGTTTCCTGCTTTGTTTTCTCAGGAGGTTATAAGGCCCAAAATGTACATTCTTTATTGGAGAAAAAATATTTTTCTCCCAATTGTATTATTGATCTTGACACAAATTTATCTCCTAAATATGAAAGGAGAGATGACTATTGCATTAAAATTCTTGAAGGTAATTGGTCACAGTTTGGGCATAAAGGTGAGGATTCATCATCTTTTGGTGATAACATTCTACCTCATAAGAAATCCGGTTATTTCTAGCTTGGAACCAAGGTGATTTTCAAACCCTTGGTGTTGCCCACAATACTCCATAAATACCCTTCAAAAGGATTCAAATTTTTTCCAAGTTTTTCTGGAGAGGAGGAACATTTTTCAATTGAACTACACGCTGAAAGCCTGGAAGATCATTACAATTTTCATAAGTTTAATGATTTTGTGAATAGAGGAGAAACTAGTGGAGCTTTTCAGGTGTGTTTGGAAGAGGGGGATGACTCTTGTCAAGAATTGGAATTATATGAAGGACATCAGCATTATGAGGAACAAACCTTAGATTTATCTTTCTAGCCTAAATGGTTATTAGTATAAAAAAACAGTCGATCTTCTCACATACAACCTCAAATTGAGTCAAACAATGAAAGAAGTTGCCCTGTTCAAATAAGTCTACATCAGCAGGATGTTCAAGAAAAGGAGGCAACCAAAAATTTGTCTCATCAGTTCTATGATCCGACGACTGACTATGTGACATCTTTATTTTGTCAGCAACAAGCATTTATGCAAGGGTATGTGAAAAGCTCTATATTTGGGAAATTTTCATTATACATCGTTGTTTTGATTTTCAAATTTCCACAGTACGAGGGCATTAAGTCTAACATGCAGACGTTGGATTGGTGCCTTTGGAAGGTTGGCTTCACCTGATAGAGTTTAGGCATGAATACTTCTGTAGGAGTTGTGCATAAATAAGCTCAAAAGTTGAGCATTTTTAGTTGTAGTATTTTCAGTTTAAGAATGAAGGAAGAAGTCCAAAGTGTAGCAGGTTTCGGGAGGATTTCATACTGGATCAACTCACATTTAGGGTCGACTCCATGCCCAATGAAGGTTATTGTTCTGCAAGTGCTATTTGACTCCATGCCCAATAAAGGCTATTGATCTACAAGTTCTATTTGAATCCATGCCCAATAAATGCTACTGATCTACAAGTTCTCAACATTTTGTTACCGAAGTGTTATCCCCAATTGGAGCCATATGTTGTAGCCTAATTTGACTCAGCTAAAAGTCAAGAGGGGTCCTGAGTAGTTCAAGGTTATTGAGGAACAATTGTTAAAATTTCAAAAAGACCCATAATATGCTCAGAAGGATAACCACAAGCTTAATGAAGATTCGTCATCACAGGTGCACCAGAACCAAAATCAAGGAAGCAACAACACTGGAGGTGTAATCTAATCCAGAGGATCAGTAGAGAGAAATGCATGTATTAGGGCTCAATTTGGGCTCATTCGCAAGCTCAAGAGATATCAACACTTTTAAATATTCACTAAAGCTCAGGAAGGATAACAGAGTTACAGAGCGGCGATGGTAGAAAGCAGAGAAATCGATTAAGACAGAAACACTAAGAATATTTCCAAAGGAGGCGATCGGACGGCGAGGATCGAATCACAGATCTGAAGGGGAAGAGACTGATGGTGAAGATTAAATCGCATATCACAAATCACAAATTTTAACGAATAAGTGCAGAGGTAAATGTTAAATTCGTCGAAGTGTGATATGCGGTGACTTGGCAAGGTGACGTGGCAAGATGATGTGGTAGATGACATGTACCCGACCCCATAGATTATAGTTGATTCATGATGGAATTGCAATGATGTGGCAATGATGTGGAAAGGTGATGTGGCAAGGTGACGTGGCAGATGATGTGGCCCTAGCCCGCATACTGCACATCGCAAGTTTTAAAAGTTAAGTGCGAAGTGTTTGAATTACAATTGCCAAAGTGTGATATACGATGCAGTGGGGCTGGATCACAATTTGCAAATCGAAAGTTTTAACGAATAAGTACAGAGGTAAGAGTTAAGCTTGCCGAAGTGCGATATGCGGTGATGGTGGGACCCGATTGCATAGCGCACATCGCAAGTATTAGAAGATAAGTGCTAAGGAAAAGTTGAAAACAATGACATGCGAAGTGCGATATCGGGTGGATGCGACGTGGTTTCAAAATAAAATTCTGAAGGTGTTCAAATCCAGAGGTAAGGAATTCTTGCGTTAAATTGCATTGGAGGAAAGAAGGTGGTTTATAACATAAATCCGGTGAAACGACTTGATAATGGGGGAAATTCTGAATGCGGGCAGAGCGACTCAGGTAAATGACCTGACGTAGAGCAAAGGGGAAGAGAAGACTAAACACAACAGGAACACATAGAACAGGCAGAGTCAGGTAGTAGGGGACATGATGACAGTGTTCAAAACAAAAAATTATGGGCAGAGTCAGGTGGAGATGCATTTTTGCAAACTGTTAGGACAACACAACCGAAACATAAGAAGACCCATCAACAACAAATCAAAATCAACAAAGGGATTATATTCCAAGTGTATTTTCTTTCTTTGTTAAGATCGAAGCTACAATGGTGTCTTCGATTCTAATGTAATAAGTAGTTTAATGGTTTAGGTAGTTTAGGAGTTTCAAGAAGCCCGAGCAGTTACAAACTGCTTTTGTTTGTATTTAAGGAAGGGAGAAAGAGCAAAGAAGAGGGTCGAGTTCTAGACCTCTTGGGGATTACATTTTTTACTTATTTTCTTGATGGGTAAATGAAAGAAGCAGTAAGTTTCCTACAATAGTTGATGGTGATTCATGTTTCTTGTGCCATTTTGTGTCTTTTCTTCTTTGAATGAAGTGAAGTAATGTAGCAGTTGGTCTCTTAGTTACATCTGTGACTAAGAATTAAATAAACTTAATTTGCACTCCTTTACTCCATCTCTTCTCCCTTCACAAATTCCCTCTGAAGCTTAAAAGTGGTAGATTCTGTGTATTCAACATATTAATTTGAGTTTCCCCTCTCTTCACAAACTCCTGATGAAACTTTGAAGTAATAGATTCTATGTTTACAGAATATTATTTTGAGTTTCCTCTCTCTCCATGAATTTACTATGAAACTTAAAAGTGGTAGATTCTGTGTATTCATCATATTACTTTGGGTTTCCCCTGCAGTTCTTCCATTCATTCAGATATCAGCAGTGAATGGCATTATGAAATCTTTTATTATTCCAAATCATTAAGGGTTTTATAAAACTAGTCTCCAAAGGGATAGAATAAAGACCCCATGATAAAATCATTTGTGTGACACACTTTCAAAATGTCTTAAGCACCGATTCCTTTCACGACCGAGGGATTGTTTCTTGAGATACAACATGTCATATCCCCTCCACAAATTTTCGGAGCTAGATCACATTCGATGCTACCCAAAATCTCAACAAACTCTGTTTAGTGTGTCTGGTAGATATTGTAACTCTTTTAATCAAGAAATAGAGATATTTATTTCTTCCCAACCTTCATTTTCTTGTTATATTTATTCTAACATTTTAACTCATGATATTTCTTAGACGTAGTTACTTTGCTCATTTATTTGTTTTTCTTTCTTTCTAATCATTTTCTTGTTGGTCTATGCAAGTAACAACAAATTTGGAATATAGTGGATTTTAGGACACCTTTACTCCAAAATCCACATAACACTTACGTAATATTTATTTTATTTAATTGGTAATGTGTTCCAGTGATCACATGTGTAATTGCATGAGGAATTTATAGGTGTTCATATTTTCCCTTGATGTATGAGGTTAGGAGAAAATGTATAGTTGAAATACAACATCA
Source organism: Pinus albicaulis (assembly GCA_034641835.2). Lineage (NCBI taxonomy): Eukaryota > Viridiplantae > Streptophyta > Pinopsida > Pinales > Pinaceae > Pinus > Pinus albicaulis. Next base: position 1,581,422,044 of record CM076579.1, read on the forward strand.
TTCTCTTACATGTATTATATCATATTGATACTATGTGATATATAGAGAAGGGGATCCAAGGTGGGAAGCAGGTCCACAAGAAGATGGAGAGGATCCACCTGCAAAACATACATTATTTTGAAATAAATATTTACAATATCTCGAACAATGTGGGAAAATCCCATGCTCATGACCATGAATTTTGATAAGAATGATTACAATCGTGGACAAGAGTGGTCTTGTCCAATATGTTGAATGGTGTAGTTGAATTACATGTAAGTTTAAATGAATGAATTCAATAGATTACTTGGAAACTAGTTTGGTCGTCCAAAAGAGATCTAGATATATGATCATGCAATTAACCATATGTTATTTCTTAATCCTAGATCTAGATGTAAGCACAAGTGAAACTCATTCAAGATCCACACATCTAGGATAGCAAGCCATGTCCTCCTGAAAGTTCTTCCTAGATTTGGGTGTAGTTGAAACTTGGAGTGATCTAGCATCCAAGATTACTAGCATGGCTTTCCATATATGAAGACCCAAATTTGGATAGATCATAAAAAAAAATGCATCCAATATCCTAGCATCCAATATTTCTAAAATTGTGTTGACAACCCTTGTTCCAACTTCTGGATGTAATATCCTTATGCCACATTAATGATACAACTTAGTTACCACATTTCAACCACATCATTGATTAGAAATGTAACCTTCCAGGCCATCAAAAATTCAAAAATCTAACTGTCACATATATATATAAATAACTAAAAGAAATAGAATTTATCTAAGATTTATCACGAGTTTTATCTAGATTTGGATATTACTCATAGATTTAGTAGGCATACAAAATAAAATCTTGACATACGCCTAGATCCAGGTGTTAGTGCTTCATCTAGTATCTAGGAAATTCTTTGAAATGATTCCCTTCTTATAGATACAAGTCAAAATTTCTCTTATTCGAGTAGTTGATATCCAAATTCATTAGCTTAGAAATCAAAATCAAATCTAGATTTCAATTAAACATATTTTTTCCTTTTAATATTTTTGGAATTACATAAAAGAAAATGAAAGTGAATCATTAAACAATTTTAAAAGAAAAATCATTCAAATAATATTAAAAACTTAATGAAAAACATAAAACAAATAAAATTAAAATATGTGCAGTTGGGCTAGATATAATATTTACCAATGTTAAAACTTAGATAAAAATAAAAATTAAGATAAAAAAAATATTCCGAAAGAAGTGAACTTTGGGATTGCGATGGAAACCCTAATGCCTTCGGTTACCACCCTATCCTTGAGAGCTTTCCACTCCAAGACTATGCCATTTGCTGGAATCTTCTTCATCTTGCTATTTTTTTTTATAGATCTACTAAATAAGGGAGAACTTCTTTTGTTGTAGGAATCTTCCTGTGTCTAAGATGAGGCCATTTTTCTAGATCTCTTGCACTTTTTGGTCTTCATGAGGCCAATATTTGGTGGAACTTTCTGTATTCAGGTGAAATAAACCAATCTAGTATCTATACTCATCGCCATAATGTAATATTAGACAGGAATATCTTTCGTCTTTATGTGGATCCTACATGGAGGTAGGAAACTTCAGGAAGGAAATATATTTAGAGATTACGACATAGAAAATGACAGTATAATATTCCTAGTTTCAATATTAAATGGTGAAGCCAAAGGCTGGGGTGCATCCTTTACTTCTTAGTCTATGTCCTTTAAGGATTCCCTTAAGTCAAGGCTATTTCATATGACTCCCAAAGAGCTCTCAAGGCCATCCTTCATTATGAATCAAGATGAAGATATTCCAACTATCAAAGTCGATCATTCTCAATCCTACAATTCTTGCATGGATTATTTGCAACATGCCATTATTTTTCATTTTAATGGGTTATGGCCATTGAAATTTAAGCTTTAGGAATGGGTGCATTAAACCTCGTCCCCAAATATGGATCTGTATTTTTTTGATGGGTTTCTTTTAGTTTATTTTAAAGATATTTGATATTAATAAAATATTATTTAATAAGTACCTTGGTTTTGGGGTCGATTTTGGCTCTTTATTACACCATAGTTTGTTGGTTTTAACCCTCTTTCTATGCCATCTCTAAACACTCGAGTTTGGGTTAGAATCTTGAATATGCCCCTCCATCTGCTACAACCGGATATCTTAGCTAATGTGGGAAACTCACTCGATCGTTTAGAATGTATTCCCCTCTTCTTTTGGAATATATCCTCCTCTGAATGTCGAGAATAATATCTGAGAATCGAAAGATCCAGAAGGTCCAACGAGATCTAAGAAATATTTAGTGAATAAGCCAGATAATATTCCACACAAAAAACCTCTTTAGTTAAGTCGATTCCTTCGGCATCAACTTAGCCACATGTAGTGTCATATCACCCTTCATATGTCAGGGCTCACCCCTAGAATGGAGACACAAGAGACACAACTCTAGTCTTAACTTCATCAATGAGCGGACATAAATGTTTCCATGAATCATATCACTTGAATAGCGATAAGGAAGTATCTACAATTGTAGACCCCTTAGAATTGGAATTGACTCAAGGAAATGTAATCATTATATCCTATACATATGTTCCTAGGAATGGATTTATGTCCATAAGAAAAAAATAAAAAGGAAAAAAGGACATTCGAAAAAATCTATGATCATTTCTAGGCTCAATTAGTAGGACAATAATAAATGTATGGGTAATGTCAATTTTAGGGTATATTGTCTTTTGATTTTGGTTTTGTTTGGATTCCTTAGGGACCAACCAATCCAAATTCCTCATTTCATGTTAACCTATTTTTAGATATTGGATCTGGTTATATTTCCCCTAGGATTGACCAAGCTAATTTCTCATTTTGCATGTACTTGATTGATTAGAAGGTAATACAATTTTTAATTTACAAAATAGATAAATAAGATTTGTTCCCATTATTTTATGAATAATTGATATCATAATAGGGTTTTTTTGTGTAAACCATACCACCAACCTAATCAAGAATAACTAGAAACATTAATAACTACTATAAAATGAGTTTCACTCTAGAACTTAAAAAGGTGGGTGTGAAAAAATTCATGAAGTCTTTAGACATAAAACATGTAGTAGCATCAACCATCATGTGGTTCCATCAATATATCATAAAATATTTCATATTTGGAACCTCAACTAGAGATTCATGTCCTTTTATGGGATGCATTGAAGGTACTCTAGTTTGAGTTCATTAGAGGTAGTCATAATTGTCAAAGGGAAGATTAATGAGGTTTTGATATTCAATTTGAGATTGAAGAATTATTCATAAAATAATATGAAAAAATGTAAAATTGTGATGTGTAAAGGTTAACATTTTCTTATTATAACTATGATTAAGGATCACAATATAAATGATATTCCATTTGAGATTGAGGAATTATTCATAAAATATAACAAAAAATGTAAAATTATGATGTTTAAAGGTTAACATTTTCTTATTATAACTAACATTAAGGATCAAAATATAAATTATATTCATAATTTTCAATGAAGTTAGGTTCCAATAACACAAATGCATAATCAAATCCTTACTTCACTAAACAACTAGTGTTATTTCAATATCCACTTACAACTAGTTACTAATATGATACAAGATGACAAATTTTTGCAAAAACAATTATATGAAAGAAAAGAAAAAAAACAAGAATGTTAGAGATTTAATTTAATTATCAATAATTATTAGGTGAATGGTAGAGATTTATTTTTCATGGAATATTCTGAAATATATTTAGTAGTAATATTTATCTTAAGAGTAATTATGTCCTCTTTGTCATTTATTTAAATTGATTAATTAAATAAAAATACAGTGTCAACAAGTGTTATATAAAATGAGTTATGGCATGTTGTATTGATAACTCATAGTATTGTAATAAATACTATTTACATATTAAGAATCACCATAATTAAAAAACTTGTTAAATGTTATTTTAAATATATGTTTTACTCATGAATCTATATAATAAAGGTTAAGTGAATTTAGCATGATGGAATAGGTGTTTTCCTTTCCCTATTACATTGAGCTTCATGTAGAGTAAGCCTATAATTTTAACTCAATTGAGTTTAGCCCAAAATTTTTAGTCAATTAAATTAAGTTTATGGTAGGTAGTTGGGTGAAATAGTTATTGTCCTTCCTATGTAAGTTCAAGTCCTTCCCATGTAAGTTCAAGTGTAGGAATTTGGTGTTTAAAAAGTTGAACTTAGTTTTTTTTAATTAGTTTAATGCAAAATGTATAATAAATTATGTATTTTGATGCTTATCTTTCCTAACATTATATGGAGAGTTAAAAAGATGTTGAAATCTCACCGTCGTGATGTTGTAGGACGGATAAGGAGAAACCACTACTGTGATGTGATATGTCCAGAAGGCAAGGCATAGAAAGAGACGAAGTGTGAAGAAATTATTGCATACACACTAAGACTCTATGGAATTCATGAGGAAGTCAATGTGAAATAATTTAAAGATGGAGAGAAAGTGAAATATAGATATGCGCTGGTTGTGTTGGAAATACTCTCAACTGCCTTCATGAATAAAGACTGGCAGCAACCATACTTCCATTGAATTTTTGTGCAGGGAAGGACGAAGTTCATAATTCAAATTCAAGGCGTTTTCATGCAATATCAGAGATAGAGTACCCGAGCCCTTTCTCTGCATTTAATTTCCTTTCCGCCGTTGACTTAACTTTTTTCCAGTAGCCTGTAATTTTTTTGGTTTACCTCTTAAGATTTTGGTTTACCAACCATTGCCGCATTACCAAGACCACCCACAAACCTTTTCATTTCATTTATTTCTTACCTCCCACCATTTCTCACTTCTCGCGGTTTACTGCATCGCCACCCACACTTCGCAACATTTACCATTTACCTTTTAGTGCCCACACCGAAACCTTGCGATGTTGCGATGCGACATCGTCATCGCACATCACAAAACTTAAGTTTCTCATTTCACACATTTTCCAGTTTACCTTTTAGCACGCCCACAGGCTGCACTTCACAAGATTTATGTTATATCTTTTTTTTTACCGCCGCGAGTTCGCACTTCGTAAAGTTTACGACTTACCTTTAAGGCGCCCGTAATTTATGTTATTTTATTTGCGATGCGATGCACTCGCAATAGCACGTGGAAAGCTCAGGAGGATAGCGCATATAAGTGCCCACAAACTCAGGAGGATAGCGCCCACAAAGTAAACGATTTAAGTTGTGATGTGATAAGTGCCATGTCACATCGCAATCGCAAGTTCTTAAGGTTTTCTCATATCACACAAATGTTAAAATTTAATATCGCTGGTATGCGATTTGCGATGGAGGGCATGGATGCAATGTGGTTTCGTAGGAATTTTCATGCAATATCAGAAACAGAGTACCCGAGCCCTTTATCTACATTTAATTTATTTTCCACCGTTGACTTACCTTTTTTCCCGCAGCTTCGGAGCCCGGAAGGTTTTTGGTTTACCTCAAGATTTTCGTCGAAGTTATATTTACGTCGATGCAACATTGGTGGGACCAAATAACCATTTCCGCATTACCAGGACCACCCACAAACCTTTTCATTTCATTTATTTCTTAGCTCCCACCATTTCGCACTTCCCATGGTTTACCACATCGCCACCCGCACTGCGCAACATTTACCATTTACCTTTTAGTGCTTGCACCAAAACCTTGTGATGTTGCGATGCGACATCATCATCGCACATTGAAAAACTTAAGTTTCGAATTTCGCACATTTTCCATTTTACCTTTTAGCGTGCCTGCCGGCCGCACTTTGTAAGATTTATGTTATACCTTTTTTTCACCACCCACAAGTTCACACTTCGTAAAGTTTATGACTTACCTTTAAGCCGTCCGCAAGCTATGTTATTTTATTTGTGATTCGATGCACTCGTAGTAGCATGTGGCAAGCTTAGGAGGATATCACATATAAGCACCCGCAAGCTCAGGAGGATAAGACCCGCAAAGTAAATGATTTAAGTTGCGATGCAATAAGTGCCACGTCACATTGCAATCGCAAGGTCTTAAGGTTTTCTCGTATCGCGCAAATGTTAAAATTTAAGATCGTTGGTATGAGATTTGTGATGGAGGGCATGGAAGCAATGTGGTTTTGCAGGTGGAACCCATAATATTTCAGGTCCACCATTTTGTGTTTTGTACGCGTTTTCGTGTAGAAACAAAAGAATCGAGCAAAATGACAATCGGGTTATTAATTGTCCGTTTATGAATTTAATAGAATTTAACTTATAAGATCCGACCAATTTTGTATTAAAGAATGTAATTTCATTTTGTTTCACAAAGAGTTGAATGAAAAAGAAGATTTCAGTTCCTCTCCTATGTTGCTCTCGCTCTGTGTGTAAATTGTTATTTCCGCAATATTTGCATTCTCTGTGTTGTGGGGGAAACAGATCCCTCTGTTGTTGTTTTTTTTCCCAATTTCCCACATGGTATTAGAGCAAGTCTAGGATCTTAGTGAAATAACGAGTAGCTCTTTACTGAAGACGCTGAAAGATTGTTTTGAGAAGCTTATTCTCCAATAGTGAGAAGGTTTTGTTTACACAGTCAAGATGGTAGTAGCAGGAACAAGCCTAACTAATCCCAAAATACCACAACTCAATGGTAATAATTATGATTATTGGGCCATTACAATGAAGGCCCTGTTCTCCTCACAAGATATTTGGGAGCTGGTGGAAAATGGTTTCCAATAACCAGCAAATGCAGCAACATATAATGCATCGACACAAGCAGAAAGAGATTTGTTGAGGGACAATAAGAAGAAGGACTCCAAAGCCCTCTTCTATATTTTCCAAGAAATACATGAGAGTATTTTCCCAAGGGTTGCAATAGCAACAAAGTCTAAGGAGGCATGGGATAGCCTCCAAACAACCTATCAAGGCATGTTAAAGGTGAAGACAACTAAACTTCAAATTCTAAGAAGAGATTTTGAAACTCTTTGTATGAAAGAGTCTGATAATATAGACTCATTATTTACACATGTGATTGGTTTGGTTACCCAAATCCGGTCTCATGGTGAGACAATTGAAGAAAGGAGAATAGTTGAGAAAGTCTTAGGAAGTCTACCATCAAGGTTTGATGCGATGGTTGTGGCCATATAAGAGACAAAGGATCTCTCATAGTTTTCAGTGGATGAGCTTCATGCATCACTGATGTCTCATGAGCACAGATTGAGAAAGGAAACAAAATCCTCATTGGAGCATGCATTTAAGACACAAATGTCTTTTTTTCAAGGTAGAGGTTAAGGAATATCAAACTACCGAGGAAGAGGAAGAAGCCCATACAGAGGTGGAAGAAGCAGCCCTGCAAGAACAAGTGGAAGAGGAAGAAATCATAATACAAGCCAAGGCTCAAGCCAGAATCAAGTACAGGGATAGAGGTATGATAAATCTCATGTCTAATGTCATTATTACAAAAAGCATGGTCATTATGAAAATTAATGTAGAAAAAAGAAAAATGACATGGGTAGTAAACCTAGTGTAAATTTCACAAAATAAAATCAGAACCATGGGAACGTGATTTTAGCTTATAATGAAGCACAAGAAAAACAAGAAGATTTATGGTTCTTTGTAATGTTCCCAAATTGGAACAGCTAGCAATCCATGGCTGGAAAACGCATTTTCCAGAAATGGAGGCAGCAGGATTTGAAACTAGGACCTGGATCCCTTAGATAAATGTATCTAAGAATGAAATCCAAGAGATGACTCCAAATAAATCCTTCTAAGGTGGTTAAACAGATCTAATACACTCATTTGTCCTCAGAAAATGCCCAATGAAGGGACTGCATCATGTACAAGAACAAGATATGGAAATACAACGTTATTCTTATAGTTGTAAACACATGAAGAGAGAAATAGCCAACCAATGTATAATATAGCAGAAAATGTGTACAATTCTTTGAGGAATTAATCACTCAATTTGGGTAATGAAAACCTCAATAAGACATGTACAAGACAATATAGCAACACTGCTATGCAGAAAGCTCATATGACTAAAATAACGCAGTTCCTTGGAGACACTACAACAAAATACATGATAATGCAATGATATATCGATCTCAGCTCAAAGAAATTAGGGGGAGCAAGCTCTCAACCCCTGAAAACACTAATACAACAATATTCAAGGGGATTGGCTACAATATAGATACAAAAGGAAAATCCGCAGAAATTTCGGAGTTGCTGGGCAGCAACAACAACTCAAAACTGTAATAGCATGGAGATGGTTGAATAATATGTCCAATATGCAGTTAACCCCTCCAATAGATTTCCCAAGTACAAGGCTGATCCTAATACTGGAAATCTTTCCCTCCAAAATGTCGGTGCAACCTCTCACTGCAGATGCACTCTAAAATAACGCAGTCATGGAGATGGAATATGACACTGATGATGGGAGAAGCTGGCCTTGATGCAAATATGTGAAAATCAGCTCTGAAATCCCTTTCACTAACCTTCTGGAGCAAGAGAAACTCCCTCCTCTGAAAGATAATCCAAAGAGATGTGTTGTGGAACCCTCCACTGCAATGCCCCAACAACACTATGTTATACTTGAGCAGAAATAACGCAGTATATGAAGAATGGCTTTGGCCTTGAGCCAAGATGTGGAGAAGATGAAGTGAAATCCTTCAAGAGGCCTCTCAAGAAGGAGAGGAAATTCTAAGCAGGAATCCCTCGTGCTAAGCAGCACTGCAACTCTGCTGAACTGCCGAAGTATGCAATTTGTCTGAATAGACAAATAATCAAAATGATCCAAGATGTCTCACTATGGCTGCCCCTTCCTCCTCTTATACAAGTGAATGCCTCTTTTCCATGGAACCCACCCATTAGGGTTTCTTTCCACAAGGAATATTCCTCCCTTCAAAACTACGTTGTCTTCTCATGCAAGCTACACCTCTTAGGCAACACTGTTCACTTGGTCAAACTTGACCTTGTCCTCGTGCAAATTGCCCCTTTTCGCACTGGAAGGTGAAAAATAAGCTACTCCAATGATCCCTTTAACACTATGAGGGATATTTATTCCTACTCATGGGCCTTTTACCCATTTTATTAAGCTCCTAGATGAAATGAGAAAAAATTAATGTTCCAATTTTCTTCATGAAAAATTGGGAACATTACAGTCCTCCCCTCTCAAAGATTTATTCTCCTCAAGCAAGTGCAAGGATGGACTGAGTTCTTCTCTTCTCCTCTCCCTGTAGCATCCCTGTACGATGATCTCCTACAATGAAAGTGATGCTATCTCATTAAGAAAATCTCCACAATGCTCCTCCTCAGCATGTAAGTCAGCTATCAAGCTATCATCATGTGAAAGTGAAATACTCATGAGGATAAAAAAGTGATGTCTAGAGGTCCCATTGAAGAATGGAATCTGAAATAGAATGGGAAATATCTTCCCCATATGGATCCTCCATCTCCAAGCTATGATCCATGCAAAATGAGCCACCTTCCAGCTAGGCAACTCCTGAAAGTTGTCATCCACCTTTGGCTATGGCAAAGTAGGTGGGATAAAAATTTGCACATGGTAAGCAATGTAGCCTACCCCATGCTATCCATCTCTCCACTTAGGATAAGTGTAGAGTGTTGGTTGTCCATGGGCTACAATAATTTTTCCTTCAAGTGGAAAGATGAGGACTAGACCTCCAAAGATCTCTCCCCCAACGCTGTAAATCAAGCTGGCCCAAGTATCCCCATATATGATGAGTTGGAAGTCATCATCATATGGCATCTCCTCCATCATATGGCTCACCTCATAAAGAGAAAAATGTGCTATCAAGGTGACCATATCATATCCCATTTTCCCCTTAGAACATGTAGTGCAAAGAGTGTGAGGAATTTCTTCCTCAAATGACACATCCACACAATGTGTCTTTCTCCCAAGCATGCTCCTCATAAAGACAACAACAATAGAACCATATGGAGCAAAGATGAGAATCATGCTTGCTACCATGTGCAACAAATGTGAAGGAAAATGGTCCCTTAAGTGCAACCAATGCAGCTTGACCCTCAACTGCAATGGAGATTGATAAAATGAGTGGCTTCTCAACCATATGCTTGCTACTCCAATCTCCTCATAAGTATGGAGGAAGTAAAATATGTAAGATGTGCAATGAACATATCCTCCATAACATGTCTCTTCCCCAAGTCCTCCTAGGGAATGGCCATCAATCATGCTCATGGCCCCATCTAAACCATGTGGTATAAAAAAAAGAATGCTCCTCCTTGGAGCAGCATCCTGCACAAGCATGGTCAAGGGATGCATACATACATTATACAAATAATCATGTAAACCATAATGAAGACCCTTACCATATAGCCCGCTCATACAAATGGAGTGGCTCATAAATGAGTCTCCTCTCATCCTCAAAGTGGAAAGAGGTGGTTGTGTTAACTCTCTCAAAGAGTCATGTCTCTCCCTCATCTCCATCAGGTTCATGCATCTACTCATATGCTGATATATTTCCTCCTCAAAGCCCATCCAAAAATACCCCTCCATGATGGTGTGGTATGCTCTCATAGAACCAGGGGGACTGAAAAGGAAATCCTCCCGAGCTACTTGTAGCAACTTCTCCTTGAGCTTGGAAGCTCTAGGAAAGAAGATCCTACCATGATAAAATATGACCCCATCTCTGACTGAATATGCCTCCTCATGCAATTGGCCATCCAAGATCATGTAAGTAAAAATATCTTTGGAATACTCCACCAATAGCTGGGAGATCTAATGTGGATCTATCCTCCATAGTGACAGCGCTGATGATCTCTCATGAAGAGCATCTGTCATATGGTCACCCTCCTCTCTGACATCTCCTATGCCAAAGATGCAAGTTGGAAGGCTGCTAGCCTTCCTCTGCTGCTTCTGCCATAGCACAGAATCTGAAATGGAAGTGGGTGATGCGGATGTTGAAAGAATTCTCTCTCTCTCCTTGAGTCTACCCCAAACTCCCAACACTGTATCAAGCTCTATCCAGGTCTCCAACCTCCTGAAATCAATGATTGGTGCCCCAACATGTGAAGCATCCATCCTTCTCTACTGATCCAGTGGTCTCCCTGGCAAAATTTCTACATGTAATGAGACATCATCATCAAGAGATGACTGAATATATGAATGGAGAGAATCCTCCTGCGTCCACTGCGCATCAACCTCCATAGATGAATAGGGATGTGTACATCTCATTATATCATGATATCCATGCTCCCTATCTTCCCTTTTTGTCTCCATGGTTCTACACCTCCTCAACAATGGCACAGGTAAAACATGATTTGTGCCTTGACCTCTACACATGAGATCTTGGGAACCTTCTTGCAATGATGCAAGCATCCCTCTAATTGGAGCAAGAGCTCCTCTTTCCTTTGCATGAGGCACTAGATCAACTCCAGATCTAACAGTGATGTTGCCCTCAAGCTCTGCAATATGAATGGGCAACTCTCCAATGAATGGATCCCTTTTTGAAAAAGAGATCTCCATGCTCCTTTGCTCAAAGGTGTGAGATGAAAAATTTTCTCCCAGCAAAGTACGATACAAGTTTTCAGCCTCCCTCATGGTTTTTTGAAATGTCATTGTGTTTTTATGCAAGGGTTTTGTTTGAGTTTTATCATTAAGCTCCTCCATGTGTTTCTCATGAATCCCTCTATCAAATCTCTTCACTAAGGCTTTAGTGAATTTTGCATAAGATGAAATGTTTTCATTTTTCAAAGAAAAGGATTCAAAGATCCACCAGGCATAAGTATTACCTCTCAAATACAACGCTAAAATTCTGATGGATTCATCCTCCGGTATTTTGTGCTGCTGCAAGAAGGTTTCTAACTCTTCCACCCAAGATTTGGCTGAACATGTAGGTGAACCCTCAAAGGTAGATAGAAGAAATCTATCTTGTTGCTCTTTTCCATTCACCTTCATCTTGCAAAACTCTGAAAAACTAAGATGATCTCTGAATTTCCGAGTTTGAAACTCGTACTCCTTCAGGAAATCACTAAGATGTTTCCTCCTAGCAACCTCTTCTTCTCTTTCCATCTCTCTTCCGGCAATCCTGGGCATGTGACTGCACTGTACAAGATGGTGTGTAGTTGCATGCTCACACTCCTCCAAACTAGAGTTTGCTTTTGAATCAAACCCTCTAGGAGATTCTCTATACTTCCTCTGGATCTCCTCATACTCTACATGGATCATATCTACAGATTTAGGAAGAATATTGGCAAGCTTATCCCCTTTTTCTTTTCCTTCTCCAAAAGATGGAGTCTTTCTTCTGCTTATTTCTTTGTCTCCTTGATGAGAATAGGAAACGTAGGGCTCTTCCTCTTCTTTCTGCATATCCTCTTTGGGGAGGTTCCTCTCTGTTCTAAAAATAGATGAGATCAAGTTCATCTTCTTCATCATCATCTTCTTCTTCTTTCTTGGGCTTGAAGGCCATAGGCTGAGCCAAGAAAGGTGCTCTGATACCACCGTAATGTTCCCAAATTGGAACAACTAGCAATCCATGGCTGGAAAATGAATTTTCCAGAAATGGAGTTAGTAGGATTTGAAACCAGGACCTGGATCCCTTAGATCAATGTATCTAAGAATTAAATCCAAGAGATGGCTCCAAATAAATCCTTCTAAGGTGGTTAAACAGATCTACCACACTCAGATGTCCTCGGAAAATGCCCAATGAAGGGACTGCATCATGTACAAGAACAAGATATGGAAAGATAACGTTATTCTTATAGTTGTAAACACATGAAGAGAGAAATAGCTAACCAATGTATAATATAGCAACAAACGTGTACAATGCTTTGAGGAATTAATCACTCACGCTGGGCAATGAAAACCTCAATGAGACATGTACAAGACAATATAGCAACACTGCTATGCAGAAAGCCCATATGACTAAAATAACGTAGTTCCTTGGAGACACTACAACAAAATACATGATAATGGAATGATATATCGATATCAGCTCAAATAAATGAGGGGTAGCAAGCTCTCAACCCCTGAAAACACTAATACAACAATCCTCAAGGGGATTGGCTACAATATAGATACAAAAGGCAAATCTGCAGAAATGTCGGAGTTGCTAGGCAGCAACAACAACTCAAAAATGTAATAACATGGAGATGGCTGAATAAGATTTCCAATATGTAGTTAACCCCTCCAATAGATTTCCCAAGTACAAGGCTGATCCTAATAATGGAAATCTTGCCCTCCAAAATGCCGGTGCAACCTCTCACTGCAGATGCACTCTAAAATAATGCAATCATAGAGATGGACTGTGCTGTTGATGATGGGAGAAGATGGCATTGATGCCAAGATGTGCAAATCAGCTCTGAAATCCCTTTCACTGACCTCTCGGAGCAAGAGAAACTTCCTCCTCTGAAAGATAATCCAAAGAGATGTGTTGTGGAACCCTCCACTGTAATGCCCCAACAACACTACGTTATACTTGAGCAGAAATAACACAGTATTTGAAGAATGGATTTGGCCTTGAGCCAAGATGTGGAGAATATGAAGTGCAATTGTTTAAGAGGCCTCTCAAAAAGTAGAGGAAAACCTAAGCAGGAATCCCTCATGCTAAGCAGCACTGCAACTCTGTTGAACAGCCGGAGTATGCAATTTGTCTGAATAGACAAATAATCAAAATGATCCAATATGTCTCACTATGGTTGCCCCCTCCTCCACTTATACAAGTGAATTACTCTTTGCCATGGACCCCACCCATTAGGGTTTCTTTCCACAAGAAATATTCCTCCCTCCAAAACTACATTGTCTTCTCATGCAAGCTAGACCTCTTAGGCAGCGCTGTTGACTTGGTCAAACTTGACCTTGTCCTCATGCGAATTGCCCCTTTTCACACTGGAAGGTGCAAAATAAGCTGCTCCAATGATATCTTTCATACTATGAGGGATATTTATTCCTACTCATGGGCCTTTTACCCATTTTATTCACCTCCTAGATGAAATAAGAAAAAATTAATGTTCCAATTTTCTTCATGAAAAATTGGGAACATTACATTCTTAGATTTAGGGTGTAGTAACCATATGACTAGAAACATAGAAATGTTTTCCTATATAGATGAAAGTGTAAAATCTGAAGTGAAAATGGGGACTAATAACAAGGTCTCTGTCATGGGGAAAGGAAGAGTAAACATACTGACAAAGAAGGGAGAGAAAAATTTCATGCCAGATGTCTATTATGTCCCTGGCTTAAAATGTAACCTTCTAAGCATTGGAAAGCTCATGCAAAAGGGCTACAATGTGTTTTTTTAAAATCATGTGTGCACAATCATGTATATACATCCAAGTAGACAGCTCATTGCAAAAGTGCATATAAAAATCAATAGAATGTTTCCTCTCATGATCAGATCAGACTTGAAGGAAGGAGGTGTCGTAGCACCTATCATATAAGAAATCTTTCAAGAAGAAGTGAAAGAAGAGAATTGGTTATGGCATTTGAGATTTTGACATCTCAATTTCAGAGGTTTGAACTTGTTGCATAGAAAAGTCATGGTAAGCGGATTACCACTCATAGAGAAACTAGACAACCTATGTGAAGGCTACATCTTGGGCAAACAACACATATAATCATTTCCAATAGGAAAGAGTATAAGGGCAAAGGAACCTTTGGAGATTGTCCACTCAGATCTATGTGGACCAATGCAAATGCCATCATTAGCTAGCAATCACTATATGTTGACATTTCTAGATGATTACACAAGGAATACATGGGTCTATTTTCTAAAACAGAGAAGTGAAGTGTTTGAACAATTCTACCATTACAAAGCTCTTTTTGAGAAGCAAAGTGGACACTACATAAAAGTGTTGGGAATTGATAGAGGTGGAGAATATATCTCCAAATAATTCCTACATTTCTGTAGGGAGCATGGAATACACAAGAAATTTACCACAAGGTATACACCTCATAAAAATGGTGTTGTAGAAAGAAAGAATAGGACCATCATGGACATGGTAAGAAGTATGTTGAAGGCAAAGAATTTTCCAAATGAGTATTGGGCAGAAGATGTCAATTGTGCAGCATATATCTGAAATAGATGTCCAACCAAAAGAGTTATGAACAGAGTTCCAGAAGAAGCATGGAGTGGAACAAAGCAATTTGTCATTCACATGAGAGTGTTTGGATGTGTGGCATATGCACATGTCCCTAATCAGTTAAGGAAGAAGTTGGACAGCAAGGGGGATAAATGTATATTTCTTGGATACAGTGATGAATCTAAGGCTTACAAGCTAATCCATCAACCAAGAAAGTAATCATCAGCATATATGTTCAGTTCATAGAAGAAGAAGCTTGGGATGGAAGTTTAGAGAAGACAATCAATGTGAAGAGATGTATTTCACATGAAGACAAAGAGGAATTTCTTGCAGAAAGAAACTCCTCAACGGTGGCTCCTCCTCCACCCATACAAGCTCAACAGAGCACACCGCAAGCAAGCAATAGAACAACATTGAGAAATCAAGGAAGTGCTTCTCGAAGCAAACCATAGGGATCAACAACTCCCTCGAGTTCAAGTGCAACTCCAAGCACATCTTCAGCAAATACAAGAAGACCAAGATTCTGAAATTTAAGTGAAATTTATGAGCAAGAAGAAGTTGATAATAATGTTGGTTTGAATTCTTTATTTGCATTATTTTTTCATGTTGATGACCCAATCCATTTTGAAGATGCAATCAAAGAATAGAAGTGGATTGAAGCAATGAGTGAAGAAATAGAAGCAATAGAAAATAATGACACATGGGAGTTAGTGGACCTCCCACAAGGAAAAGAAGTTATTGTAGTGAAATGGGTCTATAAGACCAAGAGAAACGTTGAAGGCAAGATAGAAAGGCACAAAAAAAGGCTAGTTGTCAAAGGCTACAAGAAGCAGCAAGGAAGAGACTATGAGGAAACCTTTGCACTAGTTGCAAGGACGGAGACAATGCGGACAATGTTGTCTATAGCAACACAAAAAAAATGGAAAGTTTATAAAATAGATATGAAGTCAACATTATTGAATGGAGTGCTGAAAGAGGAGGTGTATGTTGAACAAACTCATGGCTATGAGATAGAAGGCCAAGAACACGAGGTGTGTAAGTTGGAAAAATATTTTTATGGGCCGAAGCAAGCACCACGAGCATGGTACAATAGGTTTGATGCTTACCTGATAGACAATGGGTTTGACAAGTGTGATGGTGAATCCACACTCTACATCAAAAAAAATGACAGTAAAATTCTTATTGTAGATGATTTGATTTTTACAGGAAATGATAATTCTCTCATAACTGATTTCAAATCAGTCATGACTGAATTGGGTTTGTTAAGATACTTTTTGGGCATAGAAGTAAAACAAATAAAAAAGGGAATTTTTATCTCCCAAGCAAAGTATGCTGCAGAAGTTTTAAAAAGGTGCAATATGCAGAACAACAAGCCATCATCAAATCCAACTGTCATGGGGTTGAATTTGAGCAAAGAAGACTGCGGCAAGAATGTCAATCTGACATTGTACAAAAGCATGGTTGGCAGTCTAATGTATTTGACTACAACTAGGCCTGATATAATGTATGAAGTAAGCTTGATATCCAGATTCATGGAGACACCCAAGGAGACACATTGGCAAGTAGCCAAGAGAATATTGAGTTATGCAAATGGAACGAAGGAATAACACATTCTATACTCCGCAAGTAATGATTTTAATCTGATTGGTTACACTGACAGTGATTAGGCTGGAAGTGTAGATGAGAGAAAGAGCACATCAGGGTATGTTTTTCATTTGGAATCGGGAGCCATTTCATGGGCTTCGAAGAAGCAACCAATAGTTTCATTATCAACAGTAGAAGATGAATATGTGGCAGCAACAATAACAGCATGCAAAGTATTTTGGATGAGAATGATGCTGAGGGATTTATGTCATGAACAAGATAAAGGAATAAGAATTTTCTATGATAAAAGCTCAGCAATTGCATTGTCAAATAATTCTATTTTCCACAAGAGAACAAAGCATATTGATGCCAAATACCATTTCATAAGGGATTTAGTTGACAATGGTGAAATTGTTTTGCAGCATTGCATGTCAGAGGAACAATTTGGAGATATCCTCAAAAAACCATTGAGACAGAAAAATTGTTTATCTCATAAAGTGTCTGGAAATGATTGATGGCAGCAGTTGTGATTAAAGGGGATTATTGGAAATACTCCCAACCAACGCCATGAATAAAGACTGACAGCAACCATACTTCCATTGAATTTTTATGCAGGGAAGGACGAAGCTCAGAATTCAAATCTGAGGTGTTTTCATGCAATATCAGAAATAGAGTACCCGAGCCCTTTCTCCGCGTCTAATTTCTTGTCCGCTATTGACTTAAATTTTTTCTCGCAGCTTCGCAAGCCACAAGTTTTTTGGTTTACCTCTTAAGATTTTCGCCGAAGTTATATTTCCGTCGATGTGATATCGGTGGGACCGACCAACCATTGCCACATTACCAAGACCACCCACAAACTTTTGCAATTCATTTATTTCTTACCTTTCGCCATTTTTCACTTCCCGTGATTTACCGCATCACCGCCCACACTTCACAACATTTACCATTTACCTTTTAGTGCCCGCACCGAAACCTTGTGATGTTGCGGTGTGACATCGTCATCGCACATCACAAAAATTAAGTTTCGCATTTCACACATTTTCCAGTTTACCTTTAGCGCGCTCGCAGCCTGCACTTCGCAAGATTTATGCTATAGCTTTTTTTGCCACCCGCAAGTTCACACTTTGCAAAGTTTACGAATTACCTTTAAGCCACCCACAAGTTATGTTATTCTATTTGCGATGCGATGCACTCACAATAGCACGTGGCAAGCTCAGGAGGATAGCACATATAAGCGCCTGCAAGCTCAGGAGGATAGCGCCCGCAAAGTAAACGATTCAAGTTGTGATGCGATAAGTGCCACGTCCCATCGCAATCACAAGTTCTTAAGGCTTTCTCGTATCACGCAAATGTTAAAAGTTAAGATCGTCGGTATGCGATTTGCGATGGAGGGCATGGACGCGATGTGCTTTCGCAGGTGGAACCCATAATATTTCAGGTCCACCATTTTGTGTTTTGTACGTGTTTTAGTGTAGAAACAGAAGAATCGAGTAGAAGGACGATTAGGTTGTTAGCTGTCCATTTCTGCATTAAATAGCATTTAACTTATAGGCTCTGGCCAATTTTGTATTAAATAATGTAATTTCATTTTGTTTTAGTTGAATGAAAAAAAAAAATAGTTCCTCTCATGTATTACACTCGCTCTGTATATAAATTGTCATTTGCACAATAATTGCATTCTCTGTGTTGTTGGGGAAAGACATCCCTCTTATTCCCAATTTCCAACGGGTTGGTCCACCTTCGTCCACATGAAATTTTATAGTCTTCCACCACTAGAAAATGAAAATGACCTGAAGATGTGTAAAATGAATGGAAAATAATCAAAAATATATAGGGATTTTCCCATTTTCTATGTCGTGAAGATGTAGAAAATGAAAGTAAAATTCTTAATTATATATGGGATTCTCCCATTTGTACAAAACATGAGTGGAAGCTGACACTACGAACAAGGAAATCTGGGAAAATTGAATGACAATGAGAAATTGCCATATGAAGTGCGGCACAGAGATGAAATTAGGTGATATACAACATAACACTGTAAATTTCAGGGGAAGTCAATGTGAAATAATTGAAACATTACATAGAAAAGGAAATTTTTAAAGACAAAGAAAAATGCCAAATGTGGGGGAATATTTTCAATATGCGCCAAGACATCGTAAATTTGATTAGAAGGCAACGTGAAATAATTGAAAGATTCGATAGAAAGGGTGATAATTGGGTGAAATTCCTGGATGTGGTATATGAATTCAATAAAAATATTTGTTGAAAAGAGAAAAAACAGTGAGTAGTCTTCCACTAACAGAAAATGCTGCGTACAGCGATTCTTGGGTCTTCCACTAACAGGAAATGCGGTGTATTTGATGAGATGGAAAAAGGTCGTGTGGAGAATTTCTTCGGTTGCGTTGGTTGATGGTGGGTGTTCTTCCACTGAAGAAGAAAGATGGCGTCTTTGAAAGAAATGTGAGCGTCTTCTCACGTCTACCGCTCTGTCATTTTTTAATGTTATATCATCAAGATTTCCACTTAAGAATAGCTGGAAAGTTGAAAGAAATTTTTTTTGCAAATGGCCAGTTAAGCGATTCCAACAAAATATGGCAGGGAAATTCTTTTAAAAAATTGGTTGCAACGTGTCCATCGAGCCAATTAACCCTACCATAGAAACCTCCATCATACTAAACCCATACCCATTTTTTGGTCGACAATACAAATATTCATTACTAATTTGGACATTTTGCAGCAATATATTGTACATTATTGATTTTGGTAGTAAGTTTTTATTATTAATGATTTAGTATCTGATTATTTTTCCATACAATTTAATATATTTTTTATTTTCAATAATATTTTATTAAAATATTTAAAATTCACAATACTATTTTGGTATTTTATTTATACATAATATTTTATTTATATGTTTTACATTTGTGATGTTCAATTTCAGGGTGACCATTGTAATCATATGAATCGCGTGGAACTTTTCCTTAGTTGGACAGTTGGACACTCCAACCTTCTTCAAGAATTAGAAAGTAGAATATAGATATCAACTTTATAAATAATGAAAGTATGGTGGACACTCCTCCATCTTCATTGACTAGAAAGAAAAATATAGATATTAAGAGTGAGAGTTGATTAATCTTATAAATAATGAAAGTATGAAGGCTAGATTATGAATGGTTAACGAGATGAAGAGCCTGCAAACTTTTTCTTCTTTTTTTAACTGGAATGGGTATGTTTTTATTTATTTGATGAAAAAAGGTTGGGCCTACGCCAAAGCAACCACGATTACATTGCAGCTATCCATCATTCTTGTGTTGTTATAAATTATAGCATTTTCATGGGATGCAGATTTGGGAAGAGCTTTCGTCATTTATGATAAGCTATCATTTCAAAGGAGTGGAGCCTTTGTTCGCCATGAGATCTGCTTCGCTATTCGAGTTTCTGAGAATATGAAAGAACTTGTAGGAGGCAAAATCAAGCAGGATTCTCTTTAGCCTACTCAAATTTTTATTGCGACTTGCGTTGTTCAACAATTCCTCCGAGTTTAGTTTTTAATTAGAATCTCTGAGTCTCCAAAAGCTTGAAAATATTTGACACCTCTGTCTCTAGCTATGTGGCATGATTTGAGGAGGCCTAGGATCTCTGCTTGGTTATTGGTTTTCTGCTCGATACCCCAGCAAAAGCAGTCCCTTCTTGAGCCTTCCGAGGAGTAGATGACCTCGCCTGTGCCAGCTGCACCAGGGTTTCTTTTGGAAGCCCCATCAAAGAAAATTGTGGTTAAGTTTTGCTTCCTCCACCATTCTTGGAAGATGGCATCAGTGTCTCTTTTACGCCATTCAGGATTTGCAGTATGAGAGGCCAATAGATGCTTCCGAGGGTGAGGAACCAGGGGATCCAACCACTTCTTTTCTTCTTGGAGAAGCAAAGGATCTTCTTTGAAGTATTGTTGTTGGGCAGCTTCCAGGAGGAAGCATTTAGCTTTGGCTGCTACAAACAAGGGGGTGTGCGGGGTTTCGTTGAAGATCTGATCATTCTGAGCCAGCCAAAGTTGCCAACAAACATATTTGGGGATGGCAATCAAGAATTTACGCCAGAAGGATTTTCTGGGGATATTATGGGGATAGAATGGACTCCATGAGGGAAAAAATATCAGAGACAGAGTTATGTGGAGGGACAGAGATCTGCAGATCATGGAGGATGAGTCCCACACTTCTTTAGCAAATATGCATTCAATGAAGAGATGCTTGGTTGTTTCAAGATTATTTCTGCAACGCTCACATCTATGCGGCCCAGCTATGCTCCTTTTTTCCAGATTATCTCCAGTTAGAAATTTATTATGAACCAACGTCCAAAAGAAAAAATTTAACTTTAGGTAAATCTAGCGGATCCCAGACTTTTTCTAGAAGGCGGGGGTTTGACTGTTGTTTCTTGAGGGCTGTAGAGCGTTGTAGCCAGTAGCGGTGGTGTAAATTCCTGTTTGTCCCCATCCCCAG
This sequence comes from Pinus albicaulis, assembly GCA_034641835.2. Lineage (NCBI taxonomy): Eukaryota > Viridiplantae > Streptophyta > Pinopsida > Pinales > Pinaceae > Pinus > Pinus albicaulis. The sequence continues at coordinate 1,581,443,147 of CM076579.1, forward strand.
CTGTCCTTCCTGTTTCGTTTCACTGGGGCCACATCATCCAACAGATCTTCAAGGATGCGTTTTTGCTGGCTTAGGTGCTCAGGGACGCCGTGGAAGTCCCAACCATTCCAGTCACCGTGGCTGTCCCACTTGGAGAGGTCGTAAACACTGTTAATTCCTATATGCATCAACCATTCTTTAAGATCAACGATTTCTTCATTTTCAGAGAGAGGATCATGGTCCATGATTCGGTCATTCCAAAGGCTTGTGCGCTTTCCATTGCCGAGAATTCGATATGCCTTTCCCTTGAAAAAATGCAGACTTTTGCGACATAAATTCCATACTTGAGTGCAGCTGACTGTATTACTTACTTGCAGATTTCTCAGAGGGTTTTGTGAGCGTATTTTGATTTTAGAATTTCACTGACAGGGTGGTTGGGTTCCTTGTATAGCTTCCACAGAATATGGCCTCCCAACCTGAGGTTGACAAGAGAGGGGTCGCGGATCTGCAAGCCTCCCTCAATGATTGTTCTTTTTACCAGATCCCAGTTTACTAAATGAATTTTGTGTTGGTTTCCTTTCCCCCCTTGCCATAGAAAATATTGAAGGAGTTTAGAGATTTGTTCCATTATGTTTTTTGGAGCTAAGAGAAAAGCTGCTTGGTATATTGGGAGAGTAGATAGTAGAGATTTGATCATAATTACTTTATCTCCTTTTGTGAGCTAGTATCCTCCCCATGCTGAGATTTTTGTTTTTATTTTACTGATGATTTCGCTCCACAACGACCTCTTGTTGATTCCATTTGAGATGGGCAGTCCAAGATACTTGATCTTGTCCCAGTGGGCATGACCTTTGAACCCGAGGAGGTTCGAGATGCTAGTGAGCTCTTGCTGCTCTATGTTTCAACCATAGACTTCACATTTTCTCTCATTGACTAATGCTCCCGGGACCTTGCAATAGCTTTTAAGAACAGAGTAAAAGGCCTTGGCAATTTTGGGGGAGGCACCTCCTAGGAGGAGAGAGTTGTTTGCGAAGAGTGCATGGTTCAGGGGATCAGAGCGAGAGGAAGGTTTGAGTCCAAGAAGGGAGCCAGTAGCTCTCTCGGCTGAGAGTTTTCTGCTGAGTGTGTCCGCCATCAGGATATACAGGAAGGGAGAGAGAGGGCAGCCCTACTTAAGGCCTCTCTGGGCTTGAAAAAAAGAAGAAGGACGTCCGTTAACTAAAGGGGAAATCCAGGAATTATCGATGCAGGCTTTGATGAGATTGAAAAATTAGGGCGAGAAGCCAAAAATGAGAAGGACTTTGATGAGGAAAGAACGGTTAACCCTATAGAAAGCATTGACCATGTCAAGCTTTATTAGCATCCCTTTCTCTTTTCGCTACTTGCTTGAGTGAATTGTCTCCTAAACTTGGATGAAATTGTCCAAGATGTGCCCGCCTTCAACGAAACCTCCTTGGGAGCGGGAGATCAGCCTTTTAAGCAGTGGCTTAATCCTATTTGCTAGAAGTTTGGCCAGAATTTTATAGGATGTGTTGCAAAGCAAGATGGGCCTGAATCTAGCAAAGGTTTCTGGGTTGATTTCTTTTGGAATTAAGGCAAGATAGGTGGAGTTTGTTGCTCCTCCTACCTTTTCTTTTTTCAAAAACCCTCTTATAATTTTTTGAAGATCAAATTTGATGATGTCCCAGCAAGTCTTGTAGAAATGAATAGTGAATCTGTCAGGCCCAGGAGCCTTGTCTAGTTCCATAGACCATATAACTTTGGTGATTTCTTCTTCGGTGAATGGATTAATAAGGGCAATGTTGTCTTCAGGGCTGACAAAAAGGAGGATGTTTGAGAGGAGATCAGTTGTTTCCTCCTCATTTCCTTGAGTCCCTGCACTGTAAATATTTCTGAAGTCAATTTCTCCCGCTGCTTTAATTTGGGTGAACCCTTTGTAGATCTTCCCCTCCATAGTTGTTATTTCTGAGATGTGGTTTCTAGAGAGTCGTGCTCTATATTGACGGTGGAAGAAGGAAGTGTTCTGATCCCCTACCTTCAACCACAAGCTTCTAGATTTGATTCTCCAATACTCTTCTTCCATTCGAAGGGAGTGGAAAGATGAGAATTGGGCTTTTACCTCTTTCTCAAGCAACTCTGCAGTGATGTCTTTACTTTCCATTTCAGCTTGCAGGGCCTCCAGACACTGCACTGCTTCTTTTCTTTGGCTGGTTGGGGTTGGGGCTGGTTTCCTTATCCATTCCTTCAGGGCTTGCTTTGTAGCTTTGAGTTTCTGCTCCCAGACATAGCATGAAGACCCTATGAAGGATTTGGCCCAAGCTATTTTCACTGTTTCAATGAAGCCTTCCCTTTCAATCCAGAGGGGACTGAATCAGAATGGGATTGGGCCCAAATCTTCTTCATCTTCCAGTAGTAGTTGTACTGGCTTGTGATCTGAAGTCAATTTAGGGAGGATTTTTGTGGTGATTATCTTCTTGTCCATCATTAGAGAGCCTTGCACTAAGAATCTGTCCAGGGGGCAGAAATGTGATCCTCCCCAACTCTATTATTGGTCCATGTGTAAAGTCCTCTGACCAGGTTGAAATCGAGTAATTCCCATTGCTGTATGAGCTCTTCCACCGGGGCCACCATGGGGTCTTTGCTGCTATTGCCTCCCCTCTTTTCTTTAGCTTTCAGAATGATATTTAGATCCCCAGCAAGGATGATGTTGTTGGGGGATTGCTGCTCTAAGAATGTTGAGAGAGAGTTCCAGCATTCTCTTTTTTCAACATAAAGGACAGGTACATAAATATTGAAAAGTGAGATGGTCAACTTACTTGTGCCATGCGTTAATTCCGTGAAGATCCAATGCCAAGTCTCGTGGGATTTGTTCAGATGGAAGAGCTCTTCTGTTCATAGAGTTGCAAGCCCTCCAGAAGAGCCCCTTGAACTTACTACTTTGCCTGCGCTTTTCTTCCATTTCGACTTATTGATGTCTAGAAGGGCTTGCCCTTCTATGTTAGTCTCTTGATGCATGAGAATATCTGAGGTGTCTATTTTCAGGAGGTCCTTGACAGCTTCAGCTTTCGAGGGGTTCCCTAGTCCTCTACAGTTCTAAGAGATGAGACGCATTATTTACTAGTGGGGGGGTGAGAACCTCCCTTAGGAGGCCTTGCTCTGGTATTTCTCCCAATAGACATCTCTATTGTGGGCTGGATTCCTTGAGTTTTAAGCCTTTCGGCCTCCTCTTCCCTCACTTCTTTGTGGGATTTCCTTCCGGCTCTTTTTGACGGGCGCTCGTATATCTCATCCTCCGAGGAACCTGAACTATCCGCTGGTTTTTCCCTTGTGAATTCTGCATATGAGGGATTGGAGGGGCTGCCTTGGGAGGCTTATAGCTATATTTTTTCTCCACCTTCTTTGTTGGAAATGGGAGATCTAGTCTGTTCCAGATTTTCTGGGGCTGTTTTTGCAGGCTTGATCTGGCTGCTTTCTTTACCATTTGAGATTGGGTCCTTTTCTTGGATGGGATTGGAGCTGCTTGGAGCCCCATTCGCTATGCCTTTCCAATTTCATTTTCTTTGATGATAAGTTTTCTGGAGTAGGGTCCAATGCTCACCATTTTGTTTGTCTGGTTGCTCTTCGGCCTTTTTCTTGCAGTGTTTTGCAAAATGTCCGTGCCCGTGGTAGTGTCTACATTTGAATGGAAGTTGTTCATAATCCAGTTCTTGAACATGCGTCCACCTTGCAACTATGATCTTGATTGCTTCCGGCAGCCCCTCCTCCAGATCAACTTTGACACAGATGCGGGCGCATGAATACTGATCTTTTCTTGCAGCTTGATCTATGTATTTTCCTAAGGCATTATCGATAATCTGAAGGGACTTTTGATTCCAGCAATGGAGAGGAAGATGGGGGAGCTGCACCCAGACTGGGACAGTAGATGGGACATCCTTTACGGGATCAAAATCAGGTGACCATTTATTTAGGTATAGTCCTTACAGTCCCATGAAGTATGGGACATTCCTGAAAATTAAACTTCTGTCCTCTGCGCTCTCAAAGACGAACACGAAGAAGCCTTTACCAACGAAATAGCTTTTTATTCCCTCTTTGGTTAATGGTATCCAGTTCCTTTGGATCCAACCTTCCATCGACTTGGGAGAAGGCCAGAGGCCCGTGAACTGGCCTATGAGACCTCTCTCTGCGAGGTTTAAAGCTGCTTTGCAGGTTTCTTCTTCAGGTAAGGCAACCGAGGGAATACTGTCCATTTTTTTGACAAACTTCTGTTTCAGGGCAGAGGAAGGTCGCTTATTGCATGCAGCTATCATCATTTTGAAGGCAATAACCTTAGGAGGTGGAGTGGAAGCGGATCAGGGCCCCACTGGACGCCATAGTGAAGAGGTAGTGTAGCAGTGCATGATCTATTGTGCACAGTAGCCACAGGGGCGCGCGGGCGAGGTACTAGAGCAGCCCTAACGCATGCGCAGACTGCTTCCAAGTTTAAACATATATGCCAAGAGCCTACAAACTTTAAGATAAAGGACAGAGATTAAAAAAAATATTTACCATTATAAATAAATAAATCAATCAATGAGAAATTAAACAAAAGTTAAATCAGAATAGTATATTTTATTGATAATTATTATTACACAGTAAAAGGTTCTGAAACATGATTATTACTATTAAGGAAAATGATATAGAAATTTTAATTCTAATTCTTGAGAAATTAACTCAAAGCTTTATAATAGAATAATATATTTATTTAATTAATTCTTCTCATTTTAATATATATATATGGGTTTATGTCGATAAATCATTATAAATAGACTGAATGGTAGGGGACTAAAGAAAGGGTTTTATTTTATTATAAATAAACTATATATATTTAGATTAATGATCTAAATTATTAAAGTGTAAAGTTATATATATGTGTGTGTGAAAGGATTGAGTAGAGGCTTAGAATAATTTTAAATTAATATGATTTATTTAATATTATATTTAGAATTTTACTATTTGTATATATAAATCATTTTTATTTATTATTTTCTAGAAGACTGTCAACTTTAATAAATGATAAGATTCTTTATTTATAATTTTTAATTTTTAAAGAGTAAGGTTAAATAAAATTAATTAATTAAAAGAATCTGGGGAATAAGAAAGGGTTAAGATTAAAATAAAATGAAAGATTAATGAGAATAAAAATAATAAATTTGGGTCAATATGATATTAATAATAAAGAGACCAAGGTTAATTATTATTAAGATAATAATAAAGTTTATTATTAGATTAAAGAAATATAAAAATAGTTTAAATAAGAATAAGATTAAAAAATGTAAAATAGAAATAGATTAAGAAAGTATAAAATAAAATAAAGTATATTAAAATTAGATTAAGAAAGAATAAAAATAAAATTAGGATTAAAACCTTGTTATTAAGAATAATATAAAATATAATTTAACTAGAGGAAAAATAAAATATAATTAAAATTAATATTTCATTAGGATTAAATTAAATTAAAAAATGAAAAAGAATACAATTTTTAAGGAGAATGATTAATAATAAAGAAAAAAAATGAAGAATTGGAAAACAAAATTTGATGAGAGATCAAATGCACCTAGAGGCTACCAAACAAAGTTGTTACATTCTCATTAACCAAATCAATCTCAAAACAAAAATTTATACGAGTACATTCTCTTAGGGAGATCTCAACAAACTCCTGAGAAATATGATCTAAGACTTAAATAAGTACACAATCAAAACAACCAAACAACTGCTTTCTCCATTTTTTCTAAGTCTCCCCCTTAATGGAGAAAGAATTTATTTCAACACCTAGTATATTCCTAAACAACTCAAATTTCATCTTCCCAAAATACTTAGTGAAAATATTAGGAACATGTACATTAGATTAATATATTTGGAATGTATCTTCTCTCTTACAAAATGAATTTGAGCATCAACATGCTTTGTTCTTGCATGATAAAATGGATTATTAGTCGACTTGATTGAGCTTTGGTTATCACATATGATCACTATAGCTTTTTGTTGTTCTTCTCCAAGATCTTGAAGAAATCTCCTCATCCAAACAACTTCAAAAGTTATCGCACACAATGATTTGTACTCTGCCTCAGTGGATGACAAGTATATAGTAGGTTGTTTCTTACTACTCCATGAAATTATCCCGGATCCAATGCTAAAAACATATCTTGTATTAGATATCCTATCATCGGTATTACCAACCCAATCTAAATTTGAATAGCCAATCAACTCAACATGAAATGAATCAAAATACTTAATACCAAAATTAATTGTTCCTTTAAGATACCTGAGTACATCTTTTTCTTGTCAATGGCTTTCTAGAAGTCTTTCCATAAATTGACTTAGCACACTAACAAAGTATGTTATGCCAAATTTGGTTGTAGTAAGATAATTCAAGTTTCCCACCAACGGTATATACATTGTACCACCTACCTCCTTTCATCCATCATCACTGTGAAGTTTCACATTTTGTTGCATTTGAACAAAACCAACTTTACACTGATCAATTTTAAACTTCTTAAGCAATTCTCTGACATACTTACCTTGAAAAATAAAAGTTTGACCAAAATATCTCCAAACTTCAAGACCTAGACAGTAATGTAATTCTCCAAGATACTTCATCTAAAATACTTGCGACAACTTCACGTTAATCCCATTAATTAGTTAACCAAAATTCCCTATAATAATTAAATCATAAACATACAAGGAAATCAATACAACATGCCCCTTTAAATCAAATTTGGTATACAGATTTGGGTCACTTTGGCTCCTCATAAAACCCTATTGAAGAAAAATGGAATCTATCTTCTCATACCACGACCTGGGTGCCTGCTTCAGCGCATACAAATCTTTCTTTAATTTATAGACTATATTTTCTTGACCCTTTTTCACAACCCTTCAGGTTGAGTTTAAGATAAACTTCCTCCTTTAAGTCACCATTAAAAAATGCATAATTTACATATAATTGGTGAATATTTCGATGGTGCTTTGTAGCTAATGAAATTAACAATCTAATAGTGTTCAACTTAGCTACAGGTGAAAATGCTTATGTATAATCAATGCCCTCTTTTTGTGAGTACCCTTTTTCCACCAATATGGCCTTGCATTTATCTATACTACCATCTGCTTTAAATTTGGATTTTTATAACCATTTACATCTTATGGGCTCTTTATCTTTAGGTCGTTCAGTCAATTCCCAAGTTTTCTTGTTTTCGTTATAGAGTCATATTCTTCCCTCATTACTTTTCTCCACTATTCATGTTCATTCGCTGCATTAAAACTCATGGGTTCTATGACATTTAAACCACTACTCATCAGGGCATGCTCCTTATTGATTCAGACTTATGCAGGAACTCAATTGAAATACAGAAATAAAAATAAACGCAAATATGCAGCAGGAATAACACTTCAATTCATTGATATCAAATCATGAAAAAATGCTTACAGACAGAATGGAAAATAAACTAGCTCGGGCGATGGTAACTGATCTCTGAGAAGTTATGTGGCAGATACATGCCTTTGAACTATGTTACAATGAGGCTCAAGGGCCTTTTTATTATTGAACAATAATAGAAAACCCTAAACAACCAAAACCTTAACCGGAGGAGATGTAACACAAAGAGTTTATGGGCCCCGTTGGGGTTAGTTGGGTAGCCAACTTCCCAGGGTCATAAATTGGACATATTATCTCTGTTTGGCGCGTATGATACCTCGTTGGAAATATATTTCCAAGGACTATAGGTTTTTCTGCAGTCCCGTGCCTATTTCTATAGGACTGTAGCGGACCTCAAAAAAATTCCGTTTAGGGGGTCAAAACTGCTCCAGAAGTTCAGGACCCGAAAAACTGCTAAAATTTGTAAATAAGAAAACTGTTGAAATTGACCAGGTGGAGTAGGTGGGTGGCCACCAATATCCACATGGATCATTCCTCCCCCCTTAGGAATCAATGGTCCCCATTGCATGCAAAGCCTCCATGAGGTAGGGAAATTTTTGTTGAACCTGGTCCCTGGTGAACCACTTTCCCTGGTGAAGGACTTGGCCTGCTTTGACAACTTGGTATAGTTGGATCCTCTGATGGCAGGTGTTCTTGATCTGTGTGTCCATGATCCAATTAATTTTTATATTTTTCCATGTAGTCTGGTTTTAACTCTGTTGGTGTGAGTTATTCTGCCATGTCATATGATCCAGTAGAGGTGGAAAGTAGGGTTGAAGGCGGTCCACATTGAACACTAGGTGTAGACCAAGGAATGATGGAATATTGAGCTCAAAGGAATTGTCCCCTACAGTCTTGGTGATGGTGTATGGCCCATATCAAAGCAGGCAAAGCTTGCGGTGGGGTCCAGCAAGGCACTCCTTTTGCAAATATAGCCACACTTTGTGACCCACCTGGAAGTTGTGTGGTAAGTGATGTTGATCATGTCGTCGCTTGTACTTAACATTGGTTTTGTCCAATATGTCATGAACCTGTTGGCGGATGTGTTGAATGCACTCAATGAATTTGTTCGCCTTGCCAGCTTTAGACTAAACATGAGATGCATCTACCTGAGTAGCCGCAAATGGCATGGTTATGTCAATGGGACATAGTGGCTGGAATCCCAAACCCACCTAAAATGGGTTATGACCAGTTGAACTGTAGAGAGTCGGGTTATAGTTTTGTTGTACACAGGGGAGGCTCTCATCCCATGTGCGTGGATCCTTTGAGTTGTACAAGTGAAGAATGTGTACGATCATCCTGTTGACGACCTATGTCTGTCCATCGGTTTGGGGATGGAAATTTGTGGACTTGGTGAGCTTGGTGTCCTGCATCGACCAAAATCTGGACCAAAATGTAATGAGGAACCTTCTGGCCCAATCTGAGATGATAAACTATGGGATCCCAAAGTGTACCCACACTCATTCAAAGAAGAGTTTAGTAGTGGCTTCTTCTGTGATATTCTTCTTGCAGGCCGCCATAATGGCCATCTTTGAGAATCTGTTGATGACCACAAAAACACATTCATTGCCATGCTTAGTAGAATGAAGGCTTGGCATGTAATCCATAGAGATGGATTCCAAAGGTCAAATAGGGGTAGGCAGCAGAGGATAGAGGCCTTACTTCTTGATGGTCGGTTTGACAATGGCGCAGGCAGTGTAGGATATTTGTACTGCCCAACATCCTGGCGAAGGTTTTGCCAATAGAAATACTTATGCAGTACTGCCACTATTTTCTTGACCCCGAAATGCCCAATGACCTGACTATAGTGCGCTTCCAAAACCATCTTGGCATGCTCGCTTGAAGGAACACAAAGGTGTCCCAGGTGACATAGTAGTGCATCCTAGAGGTGAAAATTTAGAACTTTCTTACCCTCTAAGAGCGTCTTGTATGTGTGGCCGAATTCTGGATCGCTTCTATAGAGAAGTGGCCAATCAGAAGTGTCTTGAACACAAGAGTGAAGCACAGTGATTAGCGCCACGATCGGTGGTCGGCTAAGGCAGTCTGCAACATTATTGGTGATGCCCTTCTTGTACTTGATGTTCAAATGAAACTGTTGCAGGTATGTGGACCACTTCTGATGGCGATCATTCTGCAACTTCCCTTGTGTCTCTATTAACTGCACGGGTCTTTGGTCTGTGTGGATGATCGTTTCCTTCCCCAAAATGTAATGCTTCAATTGTCGGAAAGCCTGCAAAATGGAATACATCTCTTTTTCATAAGTGGGATACTTTCGAAATGTGTCGAAAAGTGTCTCACTAAGATATGCCATTGGATGCCCTTGTTGAGTAAGAACTTCCCCAATAACATAGTTAGAGGCATCTGTCTCAATCTCAAATGGTTGTTACAAGTCTAGTAATGTGAGCATTGGTGTAGAGAAGAGGTAATGTTTCACCTCTACGAACGCCTTCTATTGAGATTCAGACCAAAATAATTTTTCCTTCGCTCCTCCCTTAGTGAGTTGACTCAGGGACCAAGTGATATGAGAGAATCTCAACACGAACCTGCAATAGAAATTGACAAGAGCCGTAAAGTTGCAGAGCTCTGTTAGAGTGGTCGGGGCTAGCCAATCCCGAATGATTTAGATCTTGTCTAGATCCACATGCACACCCCAGTCATCAATAATGAATCCCATATACTGAAATTAGGTCATGCCTGGTGAGCCTTGGTATTGCACCAAGAATGATGCAACTCCCAAGGGCTGCCCTACTTTACTTTATCATCCTGAGGTTCGTACAAACTTTGAGGTGACAGTGCTATATACATAGCAGATGCATTTTGTTCAAGCCATCTTCTTCTACTTCACGAAATGGTGCTATTTTTTAGATTATGAGAACAAATGGAAAGTAAATTGCTGGAAGGAAATGACAGAAAGGAAAATAAACTAAATTTTTGGAAAGGAATGCCAAGAATGAAACTAATTTAATTCGCAGAAAACAGATAGCATAAAGGAAATAAATTCTAAACCACACTTAACTTGGCCAAATGGCTAAATGCACTCTACCTATCTTATGATCTATCTATCATACTCCTATCCATGCAACTAAACTATCCATGCCGTAATTTTAATTAAAAATAATTAATTGCAACTTAGAGGTAAGAAAAAGGGCTAAGAGGGCTAATGGGGGGTTTAACAAATGAAATGAGGTTTGGAAGCGGAAAGAGAGGGTTAAACCCTTAGAAAAATTTATGATAGCGTGAGAAATGGCTTTGGAGTTGATAGAGAGGGTTAAACCCTTAGGAAACCTTATTATAACATAAGAAAAGACTTAAGAGCGAGAAGAACTCATAAATGCAATAGACAACAAAAGTTGCGATATGCGATCTCACAATCGGAACTTCGCAAGTTTAAATGGATGGAAGTAAGGACTTAATGGAATGAACTAAATGGTGCGCAGTGCAAAGTGCAAAGAGTGACATAGCAAGTCACAAATCGCAATATCGCAAGTTTACAAGGATAGCAGTAAGGATTAATAGGAATAAACTAAATGGTGCGCAATGCAAAGTGCGAAGAGTGACGTGGCAGGTCGCGAATCGCAATATCACAAGTTTACAAGGATAGCGGTAAGGATTAACGGGAATAAACTAAAATGTGAGAAATGTTATTTGCGTTGCGGTAAAGGTTGCAGGTGGTGATTTGTGATCTGATAAGTTCTGCAGGATATGATTTGTGATGTGATAAGTTCTGCGTGATGTGATTTGTGATGTGGTAAGTTCCGCGGGATGCGATGTGCGATCGGGATGACGTGGCGGTGGAAAAAGCTAAGAGTTTAGATTTGCGATTTTGCAATCACAAAGAATGAGCGGTGAGTGTTAACGGTAGAAGGTAACTGGTGCGAAGTGTGATTTCTCAAAATTGTAATCGCAAGGAATGGGTGATAAGTGTTAAGGTAATCATTAAATTTTGTGATTGCGAAGTGTAATGTATGGTGGCGGGATTCTCGAGGAGAAAAGGTGAAGGTTGGGTTTTTGGTGGTTCTGTATGTTTTCTTTACATTTTTTTCATAAAAAATGTAAGGTGGCCATGAACAGAGAGAAGTAAGGCTGAAGAGCTTAAGGGTATTTGAAAGAAGGTAAGTGCAACGCTAAGGTGAGAAGTAAAGGAGGGAAATGGAAGCGTAAGAGAAGTGCTCAGAAGTGAAGCACACCTGCAGATTCATGTATAGGAAATAGACATAAATGCGAGATGAAATAGTGAAGGAAAGGCTTGGACTTGGTAAAACAAATTCTTCCCCGAACTCAAACAGAGAGAAATTTTGGCCTATGGGAAGGTATGCCCCTACTCGAAATCTATTGACAGAGATGAGAGGGGGGAGACTTGACCACAATTTTGGATTTTTCCTCTATTTCACTATGCATGAGCAATTAAAACTACAATAGCACCAAAATTAAATATCAATGAAACTTATCAAAAGAATATCTAACTTAAATGACAGAGGTAAAACTAGCTAAATGACAGAAAGGAAAAGATAATAACAGCAGAGAAGCTGAGGCACATGGATTGGGCCCTAACCCACAAGCCCAGCCCTCTGAACTTAAATCAATAAAAGGAAACCAGTCTGCTCATTTCATCAAAGAATAACTGCATACATCTATGAAATTTTCAATTCTTGAATAAAACAAAAATCTTCAATAGTTCACAAAAATAATTCTGAATGGAAGTGAGACTAGGATAGACTAACTCTTCCTAGCTCTAGTTCTGCTCTATTTATTCTATAGGGAAAATACCAACAACTCCCTAGGAAATGATGATTGAGTCCACTGGACTCCATGTAAACCAAGATTGAGTGCTCTCCTCTTTGAGTTGCTCAACTGCCTCTGGAATTCGAATTTCTGGAGAGAATCCTTGGGGATCCTTCAGCTGCTTGTGGAATTCAAATTGTTGGAGAGAATCTTTGGGATCCTTCAGCTGCCCTTGAGGGTGGAAAATCCTCTTATTATTTCTCCTTGTTGTCTCCTCCAAGCGTTTGTGATAAAATATTTATAAAAATTCTTAATAAATCATGATTTTTTGCACTCAACCTTATATTAGGCACTTAAAGTATGTTAGCCTTAATCACCATCTATACTAGCATCATAAACCCAAATAATAATGAAAATGAAATAAAAAGAGATCTAAGAAGGCAAAAAGGTGACTATTAACCCCTCCAACTATGTCTAATGATGGAGCTCATCAATGCCAAAAGTGTACTTCTCAAAATTAGCACACAACTTGTGTTGCCGCAGTGTTTAGAGGACCTGTCAGATGTGGTGGAGGTGCTCTTCCCAAGTATGACTGAAGATCAGGATGCCATCTAATTACACCACCACAAATGAGCTATTGAATGGCTGCAAGATGTCGTCTGTCAGCTTCATGAAGGTTGCGGGAGCATTCGTGAATCTGAAAGGCATGAGGAGCCATTCGAAGAGGCACTCATTGGATTTGAAGGCAGTCTTCCACATATCGGAGGGTTCGATTGGTACCTGGTGATACCTGAACTTCAAGTCAATTTTGCAGAAATATTTGGCCCCCTTTAGCTGGTCCAAGAGGTCATCGATCCATGGGATTAGATATCCATTCCGGGCTATGATCTTTTTCAATGCCTGATAGTCAATACAAAGTCTCCAGGTGTCATCCTTCTTTTGTACCAACACGATCGAGCTCCCACAGGGTGAGGAGCTTGGTCTAATGTGCCCTTTCTGCAACAGCTCTTAGATCTGCCTCTTGATTTCATCATTTTCCGGAACAAAGCATTGATAAATTGACCAATGAGGGAGCGACGTGCATGGGGTCAGATCAATGGAGTGCTTGACCTGACAGTGTAGAGGAACCCTTGTGGGTGAGGAGAAAATATCCTAGTATTCCTCTATGACTTTGTGCATATGCTTCTGCCATGAAATGGTGCCCTGTTTAGAGGTCATAGCCACAATATTATTCTTGCCCTGTGGGCAAATCGTAATGAAAAAAAATTTCCTTGCTTGGGAAATCATCTTACTGTATTGCTTGGCAATAATCAAAGAGATGGTGGAAGGTGATACTACCTCTGGTATCCTGTACAACTTATTTCCCAAAGTAATAATAACAGAACGAGGCCTAGAATCATACACAACATGTCGCTTCCACAAATATGGTTTTCATAATAATACATCAGAAACTTCAACAGGAGCAATATCACACGGTACCTCATCCATGAAGGGCTTGATGATGTAGGGAAGGCGACACTTCTAGCTAACGCGAACATATCTTCCTTTGGTGAAGCCACCCGATGTGATCCGGATTTATGCAGGAACACAATAGAATACACATATAACCATAAATACAAAGATGAAATGGAAATAACACTTCATTTCATTAATATCAAAGAACTGAATTTTGCTTATAGACAGAATGGAAATAAACTAGCTAGGGCGCTGGTAGCTTATCTCTGAGAAGAGATGTGGTGGCTACAGGCCTTTGAAATCTGTGTTACAATGAGGCTAGAAGGCCTATATATTATTGAGAAACAATGGAAAACCCTAAACATCCAAAAAACAAACCCTAAGAGACTAAACACCAAAATATGGGCCGCGTTGGGGTAAATTGGTACATCAATTTCCTGGGGTCGTAACTTTGGCATACTATCTCTGCTTGATGCACATGATACATCATTAGAAATATCTATCTGAGGACTACAAAAAATAATTAAGAATGTATATTTCAAAATGGAAACACATCTGCCGGAGAAATGATGCCCAAAAAACGTTGTTTAGGGCCTCAAAATGGCTCCTAAAGTTCAGGACCCGAAAAACAACTAAAAATAGTAAGTTGTGCTGAAACTGAAAAACTGAAAGAGACAATGGTGGGGCCCCAAGTCGAATAGGCGGGTGGCCACCAATATCCACCTGGATCATTCCTCTCCCCTTAGGAAGTAATGGTCCCCATTGCGTTGAGTTCCTCCATGAGATGAGGAAAATTCTGCTAATCTTGGTCCCTAGTGAACCACTTGCCATGGTGCATGAGTTGGCCAGCTTTGACAACCTGATACAGTTGGATCTTCTATTGGCGAGTGTTCTTGATCTACATGTCCATGATACAATCTGTGGTTGTTAGGTCCCTATATTACTAGTATATTCCCTTATTGTTATTAGTGTAACCCCCTTATTGTTACTATTGTACCCTTGTAACCCCTATTTTGTTATTATTGTGCCCTTAAATTATTATTGTTAGGTCGGCTAGGATTACATTGTGGCCCACTAGGATTACATTATGGCCCCATGGACTCCTATATATAGAAAGGAGGTTTTGTAAATTGTATCATCCAAGAATTGTTCATTTATGTAATGTATTGGAGGTTTACCCCTCAAAGTGGCTTATTTCTAAGGTGTTGATATCTATTTTTTTCTATTTTTGGAGTTGGTTACATAACATTTGGTATCAGAGCTTTGGATTCTAGGGTTTCGCTGCTCCAAACAGGTCATCGTGGAATTTTCGCTATAACGTTTTTTCTACAAAGTTCCAAAAGCTGAAATTTTTAGGGTGCGAAGCCGAAATCCTAAGGAACATCGTCAAAAAATTTCAGAGCTTGTTTCACAATATTTTTGGAGATCTGATATGTGGAAGTTAGGTATTTTTTCAGGCTCCTAAACAGGTCATCGTGGCATTTGTGCTATAACGTTTTTTCTACGAAGTTTAAGAAGCTGAAATTTTTAGGGTGCGAAGCTGAAATCCTAAGGAAAATTTTCAAAAAATTTCAGAGCTTGGTTCACAATATTTTGTGGAGATATGATCTGTGGAATGTAGTGCTTTTTCAGGCTCCTGAATTTCATCTCAAAGAGGTGATCGTGGGAAAATATTCATAACTCTTTCTCTGAGCATCGGATTGGAGTGTCGTTAAAAGTGGCTATAAGCACACAGACTATAGTTTCTTGGCTCTCAATTTGAGAGCCGAAGGATGAAAAAGTGACACGTGGAAAGTCATACAAGTTCGCTCTATTGAACTAGTCCATAATTAGGTCATTGTGGGAGATTGGACACAACTTTTTCTTGGAGAATCCAAATCAGCTCAGACCTGTGGCATTCGAAAGATAATTTAGAGGGATACATTGGTACTAAAATTCAAATATTGAAGTGCTGCAATAATAGAGATAATCCAATTTCAATATCGAGCTCCTCAAAAGCAAGAAAAAAGTGTGTATTTTTTTTCCGAATTGCATAAGTCTTGTTTGAAGAATCAATTTGAATTGATTCCAAGGGAATATTGTAGATATAGTATTGGGTTCTAAAAGATTCCATGTAAAAATAATTCAACACCCATTAAGCCTTCATAAGGCTCTACTATGACTCATGAAGATGAAGAATTGCAACATGACCTATCAAAATTACAAGAGCAAGTGCAACAAATTTCACTCTCGCAAAGAGCAACAAAAAATGAAATGGAAGTTTTGAAGAAAGGCATGGAAGCGAAGATGGACGGTTTGAAGAAAGGCGTGGAAGCTAAGATGGATGGCATGGAAGCTAGCATGGAAGCTAAGATGGATGACATGAAAGACAACATGGAAAACATGAAGAATGATCTAAAAGCAGACATCGAAGGTTTGACAAAGTTGATACAAGAAATGTTTCCTAATGGTGAAAAGATAGTAGAAGAACCTCTTAGGTCCCTATATCACTAGTATAGCCCCTTATTATTGTTAGTGTAAACCCCTTATTGTCATTATTGTACCCTTGTAACCCCCATTTTGTTATTATTGTGCCCTTAAATTATTATTGTTAGGTCGGCTAGGATTACATTGTGGCCCACTAGGATTACATTATGGCCCCATGGACTCCTATATATAGAAAGGAGGTTTTGTAAATTGTATCATCCAAGAATTGTTCATTTATGTAATGTATGGGAGGTTTCCCCCTCGAAGTGGCTCATTTCTAAGGCATTGATATCTCTTTTCTTCTCTTTTTGGAGCTGGTTACACAACATTTGGTATCAGAGCTTTGGATTCTAGGGTTTCGCTGCTCCAAAAAGGTCATCGTGGCATTTTCGCTATAACTTTTTTTCTACGAAGTTTCAGAAGCTGAAATTTTTAGGGTGCGAAGAAAAAATCCTGAGGAAGCTTGTATAAAAATTTCAGAGTTTGGTTCGCAATAATTTCGGAGATATGATCTGTGGAAGTCAGGTATTTTTTCAGGCTCCTAAACAGGTCATCGTGGCATTTGCGCTATAAATTTTTGTCTACGAAGGTTCAGAATCTGAAATTCATATGGTGCGAAGCTGAAATCCTGAGGAAACTCATCAAAAAATTTCAGAGCTTGGTTCGCAATATTTTTGGAGATATGATCTGTGGAAGGTAGTGCTTTTTCAGGCTCCTGAATTTCATCTCAAAGAGGTGATCGTGGGAAAAGTTCAATAACTCTCTCTGAAGATTGGATTGGAGTGCCATCAAAAGTGGTCACAAGTACACGGCCTGTAGTTTCTTCGCTATCAATTTCAGAGACAAAGGACAAAACAGTGACACGTGGCAAGTCGTACAAGTTCGCTCTACTGAACCAGTCCAGAATTAGGTCATTGTGGGAGATTGGACACAACTTTGTCTTGGAGAATCAAAATCAGGTCGGACCTGTGGCATTTGAAAGAAGCTTCAGAGGGCTACTACAGGGCTGAATTTCAGATATTGAAGATTTTCAATTACAGAGATAATTCAATTTCAACGTCTCTAAAAGCTGCGTAAGGTGTGTATTTGTTCCCGAGGACAGAAGATTGCGAAGTCTTGTTTGAAGGTAAGTTGAATTGATTCCAAGGGAATCTTGTATAATAGATATCAATATTGGATTCTAAAATGGCCCCTAAAAAGAATTCAACACCCATCAAGCCTTCAGAAGGCTCTACCATGACTCATGAAGATGAAGAATTGCAACATGATCTATCAAAATTACAAGAACAAGTGCAACAAATTTCACTCTCGCAAAGAACAGCAAAAAATGAAATGGAAGTTTTGAAGAAAGGTGTGGAAGTGAAGATGGATGGTTTGAAAGGCGGCATTGACCAGATGGATGACATGAAAGACAACGTGGAAAACATGAAGAGTGATCTAAAAGCATACATGGAAGGCTTGATGACAAGCCAAAACCACTTATGTTTCATAATGGTGAAAAGATAGTAGAATAAACTCATGATGAGAACAAAATAAATGTTAGTCGTGATTTCATAAACTCTAATGTTGGCGGGAAAAACCACCATATTCCAAAAATGGAGATGAGGAAGTTTGATGGAAAGGATCTGGTAACATGGATACTACAGATGGAGCAATATTTTGATCTCCATAATGTGCAAAACACACAAAAGGTACGCATGCAACTTTACATTTAGAACAAAATACATTTGTATGGTATCGATGGCTTTGTTCACGTAAAAAAATTGTCACTTGGTCAATTTTTACAGAGGAAATGATAGCACATTATGAGGATACAAAGAGCAACACCTTCTTTAGCCAATTGATAAATCTCAAACAAAAGGGTTTAGTGGGGCAGCACATTGAGGACTTCCAAAAATTGAATATAAGGGTAGCGATCTTCCAGGAGGAACACGAGTTGATCTCTTCCTAGGCACTGGAAAGCGTCCAACATGAAGTTCGCATTTTGGAACCTGGTTCATTGGAGAAGGCATTCAGGTTGGCAAGAAAAATTTGATGTAAAATTATGGCGACAAGGAAGCCTACCACTCACATCTATAAAGATGGAAGTGTTGTTACTCCTAGACTTCCACAACCTACAAGGTTGACACCAAAACAATTGGAAGAAAAAAGAGCAAAAGGGCTTTGCTACGGTTGTGATATCAAATACACTAAAGGTCATAAGTGTGCTGAGAAGAAATTATTTTACATAGATTGTGAAGAGAAAATGGAACAAGAGGATACACAGGGAACTACCCCTAGAAGAAGAAGAAATGAATCGACTATCGTGTAATGCCTTTTGTGAGAATTACCACTCCTCCAAACTCTCAAAGATAGAAGGACATATAGAAGAAAAATTAATAGTGTTGATTGATTCGGGTAGCACCACAATTTTATTCATTATATAAAATTGTAAAGGAATTAAATTTTTCCTATACCCAACACCAGAATTTCAAGTGATGGTTTCAAATGGAGGAACTATAAATTGCTCTAGGAAATGCCATAATATCAAGCTAACCATGGGGGAATATGTATTGACTAATCCAATGCTTTCCATTCCTATGGGAGGTGTTTATGTTGTACTAGGAGTACAATGGTTACAATCTTTGGGGACGGTAGCTTTTAATTTTCAAGAAATTTTCTTGAATTTTTTTTGAGAAGGAAAGGAAGTCGAATTACGGGGTATTGCAGGGAAGCCGGGAAAGATAATAAGCTCTAATGTCATGACAAATATTCTAAAGAAAGAACAACGAGGCGTAATTGCACAATTATGCTCACTAGAAGTTCCAACATCAAAATCATCTATTTCTGCAGATCTCCAAAAAGTTTTGGACAATCATTCCAAGGTGTTTGAAACTCCCAAAGGGCTCCACCTATTCGTGATCATGATCATGCTATTCATTTGATTCAGGAAGTGTTCCTCCAAACCTTAGGGCCTTATAGATATCCTTACTTCCAAAGAAGCGAAATTCAGTTGAGCAGCGAATTCAGAAACGTTAGAGGCGGGTATAATTCAACCCGGTCAATTCTTTCTCTCCTCCTGTGAAACGTTAATTTTTCAAGAAGGATGGATCGTAGCGAATGTTAATCGGGATTATAGGGAGCTCAATAAGCTCACCATTAAAGATAAATTTACCATTCTTGTGATTGATGAATTATTGGATGAATTACATGGAGCAATTTATTTTACCAAGTTGGATCTTCGTTCAGGATATCTTCAAATTAGAATGAAGACTGAAGATATTCCAAAAACAACATTTCGAACTCATGAGGGGCATTATGAATTTTTGGTCATGCCTTTTGGCCATACCAATGCACCTTCTACATTTCAAGGGTTGATGAATTCCATTTTCAAACCCTTCCTTAGAAAATTTGGGCTAGTATTTTTTTATGATATACTAATCTACAGTGGGTCTTGGAAGGATCATGTTGAACATGTTGACGGGGTGCTCAAACTATTGCAGGAGAAACAATTATATGCAAAAAAATCCAAATGTTTCTTTGGATTACAAGAGGTGGAATATCTGGTTCATATTGTATCTCACGAGGGTGTTAAAGTAGACCCTAAAAAAATTAAAGCCATTAAGGAATGGAAAGTACCCACAACCATAAAGCAGTTGCGAGGATTTCTCGGGTTAACAGGGTATTATCGCAAGTTTGTTAAAATTATGGGAGAATGACACCTCCTAACATTGACGAAGAAAGATGCATTTCATGGACTCTGAAGCAACTAAGGCCTTTGAACGTCTTAAAGAGGCAATGCCTAGCACTAGTCTTAGCTACACCGGACTTCTGCAGAAACCTTTGTGTGGAATGTGATGCCTCAGGAAATGGAATTGGTGCTGTTTTAATGCAAGAAGGAAGACCCATTGCTTTTGAAAGTCGTCCAATCAAAGGAAAGTATTTACAAAAACCTATTTATGAGAAGGAAATGTTAGCAATACTACATGCACTAAACAAATGGAGAACTTACCTAATGGGAAGACACTTCAAGGTAAAAATTGATCATGATAGTCTTAAACACTTTTTGGAACAAATACTATCTTCAGAAGAGCAGCAAAAATGGGTCACAAAGATGTTGGGTTATGGCTTTGAAATAATCTACAAAAAAGGAAAACTTAACGTTGTTGCAGATGCACTCTCAAGAAGAATGAAGAGGTGGAAGCATTGCTTTGTGCCATTTCTAAAACATCGAGAGTTGGATAAGCTGAAGCAAGAGATGAATGGAAGAAGGACAAAAAAGTATGGAACTCATTCAAAAGTTGCAGTAAGATCCTAGTACATCTGATACATTTAGTTGGAAAAATGATTTCATATGGTACAAAGATCGCTTATATCTTTGTAATAATTCCCAACTAAAACAAAAGATTCTTTTGGAATTGCACACTTCTCCTTTAGGAGGACACTCAGGATTTTTAAAAAATTACCACAGGGTGAAGAAAGAATTTTTTTGGGATGGCCTTAAATCGGATATTCAAAAGGAGAACACTTTCGGGATTTTTAAAACTTTAAAAAGCACGGGGGAGTGAAGAAAAATTTTTTGGGATGGCCTTAAATCTGATATTCAAATTTTGTGGCGGAGTGTTTGGTTTGGCAGCAGAATAAAGTTGAGACAATTAAGACCCCGGAACTTCTACAACCTTTATCCATTCCAAGTCAACGTTGGGAGGAGATTTCAATGGATTTTATCGCAGGTTTACCTAAGTCCGAAGGAAAGAGTGTCATCATGGTGGTAGTTGATAGACTTACCAAGTATGCACACTTTTGTGCATTATCTCATCCATTTAAAGCAAGTAAATTTGCTACTACATTTATGGACACAATTCAAAAGCTACATGGAAACCCAAGGGTTATTGTGAGCGACAGAGATCCCATTTTTACTGGAAATTTTTGGACGGAGTTATTTTCTTGTTTGGGTGCTCAATTAGCTCATAGCTCATCTTATCATCCTCAATCTGATGGTAAAACTGAGATAGTAAATAAATGTTTGGAAGGATATCTTCGTTGTTTTGTATACGATAAACAAACACAATGGGTCAAGTGGTTACCTCTCGCTGAATGGTGGTATAACACTTCCTTCCATACTACAGCAAAAATGACCCCATTTATGGCACTTTATGGATATCATCCACCATCCATCACATCATCTTTGAGGGAAAATTCGAAGGTTCAAGCAGTGGAAGATCACATCGAGCATCAGCAAGAAGTTCTCCAACTCTTAAAGGATAACCTGAATTTGGCACAAAATCGAATGAAACAACAGGCAGATCAACATCATAGCGAGAGAATTTTTGTTGTAGGATATTGGGTATTTTTACGGCTACAACCATACAAACAAATGTCCCTCAAGTAAGCAAAGAAGGATAATAAATTATCGCCAAAGTACTATGGTCCTTACAAGGTGTTGCAAAAGATTGGTACTATGGCATACAAATTGGAGCTTCCTGCTTCTTCGCGAGTACATCCAGTTTTCCATGTTTCATGCTTAAAGAAGGTTATAGGTGAAGATCTTCCAGTTCAAATAGTATTGCTAGAACTTGATGGGGAAGGGAAAATCATATTGGAACCTGAAGCAGTCATGGAAAAAAAGAACTCGACAACTACGGAATCGGTCAATTTCAGAGTATCTCATCAAGTGGAAGAACTTACCCACTGAAGATTCTACATGGGAGGATGAGAATTTTATACAGAAGCACCCAGAGCTACTCAAGCGTTGAGGAAAACACTTTTTTGAAGGAGAGGGCCATGTTAGGTCCCTATATCACTAGTATAGTCCCTTATTATTGTTAGTGTAACCCCCTTATTGTTATTATTGTACCCTTGTAACCCCCATTTTGTTATTATTGTGCCCTTAAATTAATATTGTTAGGTCGGCTAGGATTACGTATGGCCCCCATGGACTCCTATATATAGAAAAGGAGGTTTGTGAATTGTATCACATCCAATAATTGTTCATTTATGTAATGTATTGGAGGTTGCCCCCCTCGAAGTGGCTCATTTCTAAGGCGTTAACATCCTACTTTTCTTCTATTTTTGGGCCCGGACACAACAGAATATCATGATGTGAACAAAATAAATGTTAATCGTGATTTCATAAACTCTAATGTTGGCGGGAAGAACCACCATATTCCAAAGATGGATATGAGGAAGTTTGATGGAAAGGATCCTGTAACATGGATACTACGGATGGAGCAATATTTTGATCTCCATAACGTACAAAACACACAAAAGGTAC
The DNA here is from genome assembly GCA_034641835.2 of Pinus albicaulis. Lineage (NCBI taxonomy): Eukaryota > Viridiplantae > Streptophyta > Pinopsida > Pinales > Pinaceae > Pinus > Pinus albicaulis. The sequence continues at coordinate 1,581,465,469 of CM076579.1, forward strand.
GCATTGCAACTTTACATTTAGAACAAAATACATTTGTATGGTATCAATGGCTTTGCTCCCGTAAAAAAATTGTCACTTGGTCAATTTTTACGGAGGAAATGATAGCACATTATGAGGATACAAAGAGCAACACCTTCTTCAGCCAATTGATAAATCTCAAACAAAAGGGTTTAGTGGGGCAGCACATTGAGGACTTCCAAAAATTGAATATAAGGGTAACTGATATTCCATAGGAACATAGGATATATCTCTTCATAGGCACTTTAAAGGATAACATCCAACATGAAGTTCGCGTTTTGGAACTAGATTCATTGGAGAAGGCATTCAGGTTGGCAAGAAAAGTTGAATGTAAAATAATGGCGACAAGGAAGCCTACCACTCAATTCTATAAAGAAGGAAGTGTTGCTACGCCTAGATTTCCACAACCTACAAGGTTGACACCACAACAATTGGAAGAAAAAAGAGAAAAATGGCTTTGCTACAGCCGTGATAGCAAATACACTAAAGGTCATAAGTGTGCTGAGAAGAAATTATTTTACATAAATTGTGAAGAGGAAGAAGAAAATGAACAAGAAGAGGATATACACCAGGAACCAGCCCTAGAAGAGGAAGAAATGAATCTGACCATTTCGTGTAATGCACTGGCAGGAATTAGCACTCCTCAAAATCTCAAGATAGAAGGACATATCAAGAAGAAAAGGGTAATAGTGTTGATTGATTTAGGTAGCACACATAATTTTATTCATTGTAAGGTAGCCAAGGAATTAAATTGTTTCCTATACCCAGCACCAGAATGTCAAGTGATGGTTGCAGATGGAGGAACTATAAATTGCTCTGGAAAATGCCATAATATCAAGCTAACCATGGGGGAATATGTATTGACTAGTCCAATTCTTTCCATTCCTATGGGAGGTGGTGATGTTGTACTAGGAGTACAATGGTTACAATATTTGGGGACAGTAGCTTTTAATTTTCAAGAACTTTTCTTGAAATTTTTTTCAGAAGGAAAGGAAGTCGAATTACGGGGTATTGCAGGGAAGCCAGGAAAGATAATAAGCTCTAATGTCATGACAAAGCTTCTAAATAAAGAACAACGAGGCATAATTTCACAATTATGCTCACTAGAAGTTCCAACATCAAAATCATCTATTTCTGCAGATCTCCAACAAGTCTTGGACAATCATTCCAAGGTGTTTGAAACTCCCGAAGGACTCCCACCTATTCGTGATCATGATCATGGTATTCATTTGATTCCAGGAAATGTTCCTCCAAACATCAGGCCTTATAGATATTCTTACGTCCAAAAGAGCGAAATTGAATGTATGATTGCAGAAATGTTAGAGGCAGGTATAATTCAACCTAGTCAAAGTTCCTTCTCTGCTCTTGTAGTATTGGTACACAAGAAGGATGGATCATGGCGAATGTGTCCGGATTATAGGGAGCTCAATAAGCTCACCATTAAGGATAAATTTCCCATTCCTGTGATTGATGAATTATTGGATGAATTACATGGAGCAATTTATTTTACCAAGTTGGATCTTCGTTCGGGATATCATCAAATTAGAATGAAGACTGAAGATATTCCAAAAACAGCATTTCGAACTCATGAGGGTCATTATGAATTTTTGGTCATGCCTTTTGGCCTTACCGATGCACCTTCTACATTTCAAGGGTTGATGAATTCCATTTTCAAACCCTTCCTTAGAAAATTTGTGCTAGTATTTTTTGATGATATACTAATCTACAAGAGGTCTTGGAAGGATCATGTTGAACATGTTGACAGGGTGCTCAAACTATTGCAGGAGAAACAATTATATGCAAAAACATCCAAATGTTTCTTTGGAGTACAAGAGGTGGAACATCTGGTTCATATTGTATCGCACAAGGGTGTTAAAGTAGACCCTAACAAAATTAAATCCAGTAAGGAATGGAAAGTCCCCACAACCATAAAGCAGTTGCGAGAATTTCTTGGGTTAATAGGGTATTATCGCAAGTTTGTTAAGAATTAATAGCAGCACCTCTAACAACATTATTGAAGAAAGATTTATTTTCATGGACTCCTAAAGCAACTAAGGCCTTTGAACATCTTAAAGAGGAAATGTGCCTAGCACCGGTCTTAGCTACGCCAGAATTCACAAAAACCTTTATTGTGGAATGTGATGCCTCAGGAAATGGAATTGGTGTTGTTTTAATGCAGGAAGAAAGACCCATTGCTTTTGAATTTTGTCCAATCAAAGGAAATTATTTACAGAAACCTATTTATGAGAAGGAAATGTTAGCAATACTGCATGCACTAAAGAAATGGAGAACTTACCTAATGGGAAGACACTTCAAGGTAAAAAATGATCATGATAGTCTTAAACACTTTTTGGAACAATTACTATCTTCAGAAGAGCAGCAGAAATGGGTCACAAAGATGTTGGGTTATGAATTTGAAATAATCTACAAAAAAGGAAAGCTTAATGTTGTTGCATATGCACTCTCAAGAAAGAATGAAGAGGTGGAAGCGTTGCTTTGTGCCATTTCTATTATCCAACCAGATTGGATAACCAAAGCAAGAGATGAATGGAAGAAGGACAAAGATGTATGGACACTCATTCAAAAGTTGTAGCAAGATCCTAGTACATCTGATACATTTATTTGGAAAAATGATTCCTTATGGTACAAAGATCGCTTATATCTTTGTAAAAATTCCCAACTAAAACAAAAGATTCTTCTAGAATTGCACACTTCCCTTTTAGGAGGACACTCAGGATTTTTAAAAACTTACCACAGGGTGAAGAAAGAATTTTCTTGGGATGGCATTAAATCTGATATTCAAAAGTTTGTGGCGGAATGTTTGGTTTTCCAGCAGAATAAAGTGGAGACAATTAAAACCCCAGGACTTCTACAAACTTTATCTATTCCAAGTCAACGTTGGGAAGAGTTTTCAATGGATTTTATCACAGGTTTACCTAAGTTCAAAGGAAAGAATGTCATCATGGTGGTAGTTGATAAACATACCAAGTATGCACACTTTTGTGCATTATCTCATCCATTTAAAGCAAGTACAGTTGCTACTACATTTATGGATAGAATTCAAAAGCTACATGGAAGCCCAAGGGTCATTGTGAGCGGCAAAGATCCCATTTTTACTGGAAATTTTTGGACGAGCTATTTTCTTGTTTGGGTATTCAATTAGCTCATAGCTCATCTTATCATCCTCAATCTGATGGTCAAACTGAGATAGTAAATAAATGTTTGGAAGGATATCTTCGTTGTTTTGTATCTGATAAACAAACACAATGGGTCAAGTGGTTACCTCTCACTGAATGGTGGTATAACACTTCCTTCCATACTGCAGAAAAAATGACCCCATTTATGGCACTTTATGGATACCATCCACCATCCATCACATCATCTTTAAGGGAAAATTCGAAGGTTCAAGCAGTGGAAGATCACATCGAGCATCAGCAAGAAGTTCTCCAACTCTTAAAGGATAACCTGAATTTGGCACAAAATCGAATGAAACAACAGGCAGATCAACATCATAGTGAGAGAAGTTTTGATGTAGGAGATTGGGTATTTTTACGGCTACAACCATATAAAAAAATGTCCCTCAAGCAAGCTAAGAAGGATAATAAATTATCGCCAAAGTACTACGGTCCTTACAAGGTGTTGCAAAAGATTGGTACTATGGCATACAAATTGGAGCTTCCTGCTTCTTCGCGAGTACATCCAGTTTTCCATGTTTCATGCTTGAAGAAGGTTATAGGTGAAAATCTTCCAGTTCAAACAATATTGCCAGAACTTGATGAGGAAGGAAAAATCATATTGGAACCTGAAGCGGTCATGGAAACAAGAACTCGATAGCTATGGAATCGATCAATTTCAGAGTATCTCATCAAGTGGAAGAACTTACCCACTGAAGATTCTACATGGGAGGATGAGAAGTTTATACAGAAGCACCCAGAGCTACTCAAGCGTTGAGGACAACACTTTTTTGAAGGAGAGGGGTATGTTAGGTCCCTATATTACTAGTATAGTCCCTTATTGTTATTAGTGTAACCCCCTTATTGTTATTATTGTACCCTTGTAACCCCCATTTTTTTATTATTGTGCCCTTAAATTATTATTGTTAGGTTAGCTAGGATTACATTGTGGCCCACTAGGATTACATTATGGCCACATGGACTCCTATATATAGAAAGGAGGTTTTGTTAATTGTATCATCCAAGAATTGTTCATTTATGTAATGTATTGGAGGTTCCCCCCTCGAAGTGGCTTATTTCTAAGGCATTGATATCTCTTTTCTTCTATTTTTGGAGCTGGTTACACAACAGTGGTGGCTTGTTCCATGCAGTCTGGGTTTAACTCTCTTGGTGTGAGTTGTTCTACAATGTCAGAGGTGTCCAGTAGAGGTGGGAAGTAGGTGTTAGGACCCCATAATGTATCATTTTGACTATACATTTTGTTATCATTCCACTCTTTTTCAGTCTATATTTAAAGCTTACACTATCACTTTCACCCATTTTTCCCAAAGGTATATAATATTCTTCTCTTTACTATATGTTTAATTTGTTTTGCATATAATTCTACATTACTTTTATATTTAATCATTAATTGAAGATATATAGTTGCTGAAGACAGTTTGAAGGCCGCAGATAATCTATTATGGTTGTCTGAAGACCACGTTGCTGAAACAATCAACATGGTACGCAAATCCTGTTGCCGAAATAGCCCGTGATTTGTGATTTTGAAGCAGCATTTCAAGTATGATGGCAACAAGAAAAGACAAGTAAAGGAATCTATTACATGGACTACTCTGAATCCAGTACCATCGTAACCATTGTAATAGCATTTTGCTATGAAAGAACAGAAAGACCCTATTTTAGAACAGGAGATCAGATTGGATTAAAAATAGGATTTCTATAATGAAAATCAATTGTAATAGATGTCTCCTCTTTAAAAAGAGGAGACATCAGCATTAGAAGAGAGTTAGAGACTACGGGAGGTTAATTTCTAAAAAGAGAAGGAACGTGACTCTTTTGTAATATATTGCTTTCGACAGATGAATAAAAGTTTGTTTTGAGCACTTCAATTTAATTCCTTGTTCTGGGGAATATTGTGAGAAGGAAAGGGCCCGCCTTCTTCACAAGATTCACCCATTTGTTCCTGTATTTTGTTAATTGTTCTTTTCATTCATGCCTTGGTTAAACCCTGTTTACTGAAGTTATTTATGCAGTATTGGAATTCTGTTGTTTACTGCTAAAGCTTTGTTTTCATTACTTGTTGCATTGATTTCATACAATTCATTCTTGAGAAGTTGTGGATTATTTTAATTAGCAATCTTGTTTATGAAATGAGTGTGTGAAAGCTTGGTAATCAGAAACAGGTGATGAAGATTCCTATTTGGGGAATAGGGTCTTGTTCTCTGTTATAGTATAATTGATCTTTCTTTTTGCAGATTGATTTCCTTTCCTAGATCATTGTCTTTTTAATGCAATCCAAGATTCTTTTAATGAAAGTCTGCAATAGAAGGATTGTCTTTGCTGTAACTCAAGTAGACTTCAGCTTTGTTAAAGCAAGGTGTGATTAGTGTGATTCTTACTACAACATTTCTTTGCTTTGAGATTGAGCATATACAGTGTGTGATTTCCTTTGAAATAAACAGACTTCCCTGGGTTGAAAATTTGTGTAGCACTTGAATTGTTTAAATTAATAAAAAATTAAAGTGACCAACATTTTGGTGCCGTTACCGGGGAAGGAAATTATAGATTTCGAAAGCATTGATGTTTTTCTTCCAGATGTGCAAATTGTATGAGAGGACGCGGAACCCATAAGAAAACTAACCTTACAGGTGGCAAGGGCAAAGGAAGGGGAGGAAGAAAGATTTTTATTAACAAGATTGTATCAAAAGTTGAATCTTCTCAGAGATTAAGCTCTCAAAGGCCAAAGCCTCAACGCTCCCCTCAATCGAATTATGAAATAGAAGAAGTTGGGAGCCCTGAGAACGTTGAGGAACCAGCAGCAAGTGTTGAAGAACTAGTAGAAAGCATTGAAGAACCACCAAAGAACATTGAGGAACCAGCAGGAAACATTGAAAAACCAATGGAAAACATTGAGAAGCTAGTAGAAAACTTTGAGGATCGAGCAAGTGAAGTAGGAGATCAAACAATGGAAGGAAACAATGAAGGATTCTTTGGCGAAGGACAAGTAGATCCTGAAGGAGAGGGAAAAGATGAGAATTCTCTCTCTACCTTGGGATTTCCTATTAGTGATCTCCCTAGAGGAGCAACTCCCATGAAGAATATCCCACTTTCATCCTTACCTAAATTCCATGGTTTATCTTCTGAAGATCCTAACGAATTTTGTTTTGAATTTGATATATTATGCAGAAGTTATGATTATGTTACTAATGCCCAGAAATTGAAGTTGTTTCCAGCAACACTAAAAGGAAATGCACTAAGGTGGTTCATGAGTCTTGGAGGCCATGTAATCACAACATGGGAACAGATGAAATAGAAATTTCTACTTAAATATCAAGACTACTGATGAACAAGAGAAAAGAGGGAGGAACTATTCAAGATGGTACAAAAGGAGGATGAGAATTTGGAGGAATTTGTGGAAAGACTACAGTATAATCTGTAGAGATCCAATCATCCCGATGTAAGTAAGGATATTCTTAAAACAATATTACTGAAAAGGGTGAGGGATGGTTGTTTAGACATGCTAAATATTCTTGGTAAAGGGGATATATCTAAAGAATCATATGATGAAATTATTGACCTCTGTAAAAGATGTTCAAGAGGAGATGCAAGGAACAGGTCAAATAGCAGAGATGCCACATATTCAAGAGTTCAGAAATTAGCCAGTGGAGGAGAAACAAGAGCCGAAATAGGTAATTTACTCGAAGAATTTAAAACTGAAATGTTAAGTTCTTTTGCTTCACAGATTGACACCTTGCAGGTTAAAAAGAAACAGGCCGAAGCAGAAGCGGCTTTGGATGTCTTTTGCCCCAAATGCAGAGATAAACACCCACTAAGGGAATGCCCATTGGACAAGATACCAATTTGCACCCTTTGTGAGAAAGATCATGAAACACAACAATGCCCTTCTTTACTAGGAATAAGGCAGCATTGCAACCAACTGAAGAAGAATCTAAAGCAGTCTATCTGCTAACGCAGAGAAGACAATGGAAAACATGAGGATAAGGTATGAACTCTAATATTCCATTTACATCTTCTAATCATTGGAACAATTATCCTTATTTTATTCAAAAAAATTACCCTCCCTTCAACCAAATGCAATACCCACCCTTTAATCAAATGAATTACCCACCCATGCAACAAAAAAACCCTCCCTTTGTAGATCCTGTAATGTGGACTCCTTGGCCTCCACAACAACCATCTTATTTTAATCAATGGAATTCAAATTGGAGGGGCCAACAACTCCCATTTCCAAATCAATTTCCTCAATTTCAACAACCACTTCCTCTACCATCAGGTGCTCCACCAAATAATCAAATGAGACCCCAGCTACCTGTACAACCAAATACTAACCCCGATAATAAATTTGTGCAAGTTATTGATATTCAGAACCAGCCTACATTTCATTTTTTCCCTGCACAATGTAAAGACATTCATTTAAGATCTGGGAAAATAGTTGAACCCATCATTGATGATGTTACCTCTTCCGATTCTAATAAAGAAGAAACTGAGAAACATGATTCACATAAAGAGGTACAACCACCCTCTAATAAGGGTGTTGAAATAGCAGAACCACCATTCCCTGAGCATTTAGTTTTAACTAGAATGCCTAAGCCACCTTCTTTTAATCTTTTAGGGGAATTGCAGAATCTGTATGTTAAAATTCCACTTTTACAGGCACTAAGAGATGTACCAATTTATGCCAGAACCATGAGAGATATTTGTGTTAAGAAACCTGGTAGGAAAGCTAAAGACCCCCTTGCAGTTCATGTTATGGGTGATCTATCTGCATTAATGTCCAGTAAAACTCCTCCAGTTAAATATGGTGATCCCGGCCATCCTACTGTGACAGTCCAAATTGGTAAAACAATAATCCCTCAAGTTCTGGTAGATTTAGGTGTTGCAATAAACATTATGACTCTTGAAACTTCACAATTGTTATAGCTAAAGAACACAATTAGAGATACACCAACCATTCTAGAGTTAGCTGACCATTCTACAATCAAACCAGAAGGAGTTGTTGAAGACTTAGTCATCTCAGTTGAGTCCTGGAATTACCCAGCTGATTTTGTGGTGTTACAAACTAAAACAAAGTTGGGGGGACATCCTCTAATTCTGGGAAGGCCTTGGCTAGCCACAGCCGATGCCTTTATCAGCTGCAGATCTGGTTCAATGAAAATTTCCAATGGATATGAAACTAAATAGCTCACTCTCTACCCTCATGCTACACCCATGATTAATAATGAGAATTCTGTGTGGATGGATTATGATGATAATGCTATTCAACCTATTTTGACTATCAGACAAGCTTTAAATCTTAAAGATACAACAGAGGACGAAGTAATTAATAATTTCATTTGTGAACCCTCCTCCGTGACTTCTGAAACACATAATCAACTCGCTGCACTTTTGGAAACAGATACCCAGGAAAAGCTTAAATCTGAAGATCTACCTCAAACATCAACTACCATATCTTCTAAAAGCATAACAGTAGAAATCGAACCTGGAAAAACACTGAACATAAATCCTGATCTGACAGTTGTTGAAACACAGCAGTTAATGAAGTTATTTCTTGAAAATAAGGAAGCGTTTGCATGGGACTATACAGATATGAAGGGAATCTCCCCTGAATTATGTACTCATCGGATCTATATTAAGGAAGGTTGTCGACTAGTCTGTCAACCCCAAAGATGAATGAACCCTATTTTAAGAGAAATTGTTAAAGAGGAACTTTAGAAATTGCTTAATGCAAGATTTATATACCCTATATCTGACAGTGAATGGGTTTCCCCATTGGTAATATTTCCTAAGAAAAACGGGAAATGGAGAGTGTGTGTAGATTATAGAGCCTTAAATAAAGCCACTCAAAAGGATCATTTTCCTTTACCATTCATTGATCAGGTGTTGGATAGTTTGTCAGGGAAGAAATTATTCTCCTTTTTAGATGGATTTAGTGGGTATAATCAAATCAGAATTGCACCCCAAGACCAAGATAAGACCACTTTTACTAGCCCTTGGGGAACTTTTTCCTATAGAGTTCTTCCATTTGGACTATGTAACGCACCAACAACTTTTCAAAGGGCTGTTATAGGAATATTTTCTGATATGCTGAATGACTCCATGGAAATATTTATGGATGACTTTACCCCTTATGGTGTGTCTTTCGAAGATGCATTACAGAATCTTGAGAAGGTACTCAAACGTTGTATACAATCTCACCTCTCCTTAAGCATTGAAAAATGTCATATGATGATGAGTGAAGGAGTAGTGCTTGGAAATTTTATCTCATCTCAAGGAATTTAGTTAGATCCATCCAAAATACAATTCATTCAAAATCTTCCTGTTCCTAAAACACAAACTAATGTGAGTATTTTTCTAGGACATGCTGGATATTATAGGAGATTTATTAAAAAAAATTCCAAAATAGCTTCTCCTTTATTTGTGCTACTTATGAAAAATGTTGAATTTAAGTGGACTAATCTTTGCCAGGAGGCCTTTGTAGAACCCAAGCATCAGTTATCTATATCTCCTATTTTGAGAGGACCTGATTGGGCACTTCCCTTTCATATATCTTTTGATGCTTCAGATACTGTAATTGGAGCTGTCTTGGGACAAGAGGAGAACCATCTTCCTTATGCTATCTACTTTATCAGTAAGAATATGACCCCTGCTGAGCTTAATTATACAGTTACCGAAAAGGAATTTTTAGCAGTAATTTATGCCATTAATAAATTTCGACATTACATTACTGGTTACTCTACTTTTGTCCATACTGATCACTCGGCTATTAAGTATTTAATGAGCGAGTCTGTCACAAATGCTCGAGTTACCAGATGGTTATTGTTACTACAAGAGTTTGATATTACAATTGTAGATCGACCAAGTAAAGAAAATGTTGTTGTTGATTTCCTTTCATGATTAAAAACTGATAATAATATTCCAATAGATTATTCCTTTCCTAATGAGTATTTATTTGCAGTATCTGCTCACTCACCTTGGTATGCATACATTGCCAATTATTTGGTTGCAGGAAAGTTACCATCACACTTTTCACATGAAGAGAAAAGAAAAATCATTCAAAAAAGTGCTCGGTATAGCTGGACAAGCGGGTGTCTTTTCTACACAGGACTTGATCATGAAATCTGGAGATGCGTTAGAGAGGATGAGGTGTATGATATACTAAAAGCTTTTCATGATGGCCCTTGTGGAGGGCATTTTTCTGATAAAAGAATAGCACATAAAATTCTTAAGATGGGTTATTATTGTCCCTCACTATTTAAGGATGCAAAGAAATATGTTAGGGCTTGTGATAGCTGTCAGAGAATGGGTCCACCTAATCATAGAGATGAAATGTCATTGAACTCGCAAGTAATACTTGAACCATTTGAAAGATGGGCCTTAGATTTTATAGGACCCATTAATCCTCCATCCAACCAAAGAGTTTATATATTAGTCTGTATAGATTATATGACTAAATGGGTGGAGGCCAAAGCACTTCTTAGAGCTAATGAAGAAGTTGTCCTAGCTTTCCTATTTGAAGAAATCTTTCTAAGATTTGGAATCCCTAGAGGGCTAGTTACAGATGGAGGACCTCCTTTCAATTCTCATGGTTTCAAAGCCACTCTTTAGAAAATATCATATTCATCATAGAATGACTACACCATACCACCCCAAAACCAATGGGTAGGTGGAAAGTACAAATAAAGTAATAGAAGCCATTCTAACCAAAACAGTGAAGGATAACCGGAAGGATTGGTCTCAAAAGCTCCCTGAAGCACTATGGGCTTACAAAACTACCTAGAGAAATACTACAGGATTTTCTCCCTATGAATTGATTTATGGTAAAAGTGTTTTTTTTCCTGTGGAATTTGAAATTAAAACTTTAAGGACTGCTTTAGTTGTTAACCTTGATTTGACTGATGTGCAGACAGCTAGGTTGCAGCAGCTTCTTGAACTGGATGACAAAATATTAAATGCCATTCATCAGACAACTATGATCTAACAACAAAGAAAAAATTGGCATGATAAAATCATCAAGCACAAGCAGTTCCAAAAAGGTAATTGGGCTTTATTGTATGATTCTCGGTTTGAAAACTTTTAAGGGAAGCTACGTACAAGATGGCTGGGACCCTATGAAGTAGATGTTGTTTTTCCCAATGGAATAGTAAGGCTCTTAACAGTTGATGACTCTAAAACACCACTACTAGTAAATGGTAATCGGCTTCATTTGTACTAGCGCCCTATTTCTAAAGAGGATTTTAAGGCCACTTGCATGGCAGATGCACATTATCTTTTTCTAGGGGAGTCTTCTGCTCCTCACTGCATTTAATTGTTTTCTACACTGTATTTTTAGTATTAGATTAGATTTCTTAAACTAATAATCCCTTTCAAGGGTTAGCATGTTACAATTGATTATTTTGCAGATTCTTGATTAAGGAAGGACTTACCAAGGAAGGACAATTTCACCACAAGAAGATCCAAGCTTCATTTTGAGAAGCTTTGCTTCCCTCATTTAATTTCACTTCCCCCATCTCCCAGTAACATTTCATTTTTCATTCCATTCATTCCTTTTTCTTTTTCATATCATTTTTCCTATTCTTCCCATTTTACCCATTGCTGAAACATCATTCTCCAGCAAATATTCTACCTATTTTTCACTGTTGAAATACCATTTCTCAGTAAATATTTCCCCCATTTTTCCACTGCTAAAACATCATTTCTTAGCAACATTCTCCCTATTTTTCCATTGCTGAAACACCACTTTCAGCAGCATGTCATTCATTTTTCCATTGCTGAAACACCATTTCTTTCTCCAAAAACTTGATTATGCAACTCTTTCAGTCCTTCATTTTCATTTCTCTTACTCCTTGTGTGAATACTGTCCATTCATTGCCTCTTTCTTATGATCAAGCAGACTCTAATATGATCTCCCTTATGTTTCAAAAAGTTCTAAAGTTCTTCCATGATTATTGAGCTATTATAAACAAGCACTATATTTTTTTCGAATTACAAAGCGAAGGTAAAGATAAGGTATGTGAATTTTATGTAATAAAATTAAACGATAGTTTAAAGAGAATATTTTGTTCATCATGACTACAATCTCTGCACACTCAAAAACATCATTTCACCATAGTTGGGGGGGAATTTCGAAATTATATGCCATCATTTCACAGCATGTCGATTACCATCATCCTTCATACCCATTACTTTGCCCCTTCACCGATACTCCATGTTCTCAGTCGCAACATTTACTCTGTTCGAAGTCCGGTAATTCTACTCTTTGCCTCTGCATTTTACCCAAGCTAGTAACTATGGGAGGATAGGCCATCAGACATGAGCTCGGCTCAATAGCTCTGCTTGAACTATTTCCAGACGCGTAGCAGATTTTCCAGCAGGCAGTTTGGGTGGGATATTTTGAGAGACTTCAAGAGTTTGACCCACAGTAGGTCCTGGAATTTGCACAAAATCTTCAGGAGGACCATTCTACTGTCCAGGGAGTCTGAATTTTGGTTTTAGAGGGCGATATAGCACAAGCTTCAAGTTTTCCGGTCACTGGTGCTTGGTGGTTTAGTCGGAAGCACATCATCCTAAATGCACAACAGGACTTTCTTCTCCCTGATGAACACATTGAGATTAAAGGCCGGGGCATGGGAATTCACTCATTGCCTCCTCTGTGGCCGAAGGTTGCTGAATTTTTCAAAAATTATTTAACTTGTGAAGGTCACTATCAGGTAGTCTATCAGCATGACTTTGTCTTAATGAGTCACTTACGACATGGTAGACTAGTAAACATTCCTTACTATCTACTTGGATGTATTAAAAATATGTCATATTATTGTAGACGGGTAAAATTTCCACTCCTTTCCCTCACCCATCACCACCTTTGTCAGCTATTGATTCAGAGAGGTTTTTCTCAACAAAACCTTCCTCTAAACAATTTACCTTTACCTCCTGAGAAAGTTGCCGCAATTCCTCAAGAAGTTGCTAAAAACCCCCAAGAAATCCCTGAAAGTTCCTACGAGAAGCAATCGGAGAATATGTCTGACCCTCCATTGATTCCATCCACAAAACTAGCTAATCCAGTTAACCTGTCCTCAATTCCATCTCACTTAACAGAGTCATCTCATCCTACCATCCACATTCCCAGTGATGACTCTCAGGCTGAAACACCAACATCTTCCCCTATTCGTAAAAGAAAAAGGCGAATTACAACTACCTCTGTATCAAAAAGACAAACAAGGGTTGTAACTAAAGCAACTACCTCCTCTGATAGCCCTTCTCCTAGGGAAAAATCTTCTTATAAAAAGAAAAAGCAAACTACTGCTTTTTTTGCTTTCCTACCTAGGAGACAAATGAAGACGTCTATTGAACCAGAAACCATTCCTATTACCCCTGATCCCGCAGCCATTTTGTTAAAAATCCATTCATTACCACCCTTCCAAAGCCCGGAATTATTACCTGTCTCATCCTATGGCACTGAAACACAGGAACCAGATGCCCAGGGTAATATGACATCATTTTCTACAGAACTAGTAGTTGCTCCACAAGAACCAACTACTGAGTCAGTAGCTACTCCACAAGAACCAGCTACTCAGTCAGAAACTGAAACACAAGAACTAGCTGCTGATGTGCAAAAATTAGACATCCAAGAGGCTACTCATATAGTAGCTGCTACAAAGGAATAAGCTCTAGCTGTCACACCAGAACCAGCTACAGTTGAAAAATAGAAATCACCTTCAGAGAAAGCAACTGATACACAAGGTCCAGTCACCATGGCCTCCCTTTTATAGGAAAATGAGTTTTTAAAGTCAGAATTAGAAGCTTACAAAAGATAATTGGTAATGGCAAGGGAAGCCTTTGACAAGGAGCTAAATTTTTATACCCTGGCCCATACAGCATCCATGGCAGATAAACATATAGAGAACGATCCATATAAAGAATATATGTGCCATCAATGTGGAAACATCTATCAACAAGCAGGATATAAGATAGTTCAAGTTCCAATGCCCGGAGTATCCACATCATCTGCAGTCAAAGAATAATTCCCTACTGTTACACAAGAACCAGTAGGGCCTTCAAAAATTTTAGAAAAAGAAATCAAGGTACAAGTATCCTGCCCTACTGTAACTGATTCTACTACTCAGACTATGCCTCAGCCAATTACTTACAATGCCGAAACACAAACTGAACCATGGAAAGAGATGGAAATGATGAACAAGTTGAGGAAACAGTATGCTATTGCCCAAAAAAAAACTTTACAGCAGCATAAATTGGTTTGGCAGAATCATATCTATTCTAATTGGGAGAACTAGGAGCAGACACTCCAGCAATTTAGAGTTTACATGAAAGAGAATAAAGAAATAAAAGGCAAACTACTCCTAATGTTTCAACTGGTACAAAAATTATTGGCCACTAGGAAACCATATTTGAACTATTCTTTGTTTCTTTCATAACGTGTTGTTTATTTTCAGTTGAAAGCAATCAAAGATGGAAGACCTCACGAGGTGTTTACAACTGAACAGTTTGTGAAAAAAATTGTAGAAGCTTCCACCAATGATCAACACCTACTATGTGAGTTGTACCTTCACAATGAAGCTATGTCTGAAAACAGACAGATCAATCTCAACCCTCTTGTTGGTGATATTCAGATCAGGGCATTTGCTTCCTTCCTTGCTAGTCAAATTACATGGCAGACCGCTTTTCTTGCAACTAGGCACAATGAAGACAACCGGCTTCTCTGGATAAGGCCAGAGCCTTAGAACCCTGCCATTTTCATGGCAGAATATCATCAGTTTTTTCAAAAGCCAGGAATGATTGAACACATACAACAATTGCAGGCTTCAGTACTCCATGATTGTCACCAATTCATCACGGCCAAAGAAACTAGTTCTTTAAGAGCAAACAACATGTTGTGGCAAAAATCCTCTAAGGAGAGACAGGAGTATAATCCTTTTAGCCATACTAACCTTGAAACTACATTTTCTAGAGTACCTAACTACATCAAATGTGTTTAGCAATGTGCTGAAAAATGGATAGGGTACCACTTTCACTTTCCTATTTTATGGATGCCAGCAGAACAATATCATGCTCATTACAAGTTGGCTAACAAGGATGAAGCAGCAGCGTGGCAGAGATTGCAAAATGTACAAGGATTCAGAGCTTTAATAGAAAACACTTTCCATAGCTATTGCCTAAGTAATTTGCATGCTAAAAGCCAGTATCCGGACTCAGACTCAGACTAAAGTTTCCTGAGGACATGCAACCCTTTCAGTTGGGGGGGATGTTAGGACCTCATAATGTATCATTTTAACTATACATTTTGTTATCATTCCACTCTTTTTCAGTCTATATTTAAAGCTTACACTATCACTTTCATCCATTTTTCCCAAAGGTATAGAATATTCTTCTCTTTACTATATGTTTAATTTGTTTTGCATATAATTCTACATTACTTTTATATTTAATCATTAATCGAAGATATATAGTTGCTGAAGATAGTTTGAAGACCGCAGATAATCTATTATGGCTGTCTGAAGATTGCGTTGCTGAAACAGTCAACATGGTACGCAAATCCTGTTGCTGAAACAGCCCGTGATTTGCGATTTTGAAGCAGCATTTCAAGTATGATGGCAACAAGAAAAGACAAGTAAAGGAAACTGTTACACGGACTACTCTGAAGCCAATACCATCGTAACCATTGTAACAACATTTTGCTATGAAATAACAGAAAGACCCTATTTTAGAACTGAAGATCAGATTAGATTAAAAATAGGATTTCTATAATGAAAATCAATTGTAATATATGTCTCCTCTTTAAAAAGAGGAAACTTCAGCATTACAAGATAGTTAGAGACTACGGGAGGTTCATTTCTGAACAGAGAAGGAACATGACTCTTTTGTAATATGTTGCTTTCGACAGATGAATAAAAGTTTGTTTTGAGAACTTCAATTTAATTCCTTCTTCTGGGGAATCTTGTGAGAAGGAAAGGGCCCGCCTTCTTCACAAGATTCACCCATTCGTTCTTGTATTTTGTTAATTGTTCTTTTCATTCATGCCTTGGTTAAACCCTGTTTACTAAAGTTATTTATGCATTATCGGAATTTTGTTGTTTACTGCTAAAGCTCTGTTTTCATTCCTTGTTGCATTGATTTCATACAATTCATTCTTAAGAAGTTGTGGATTATTTTAATTAGCAATCTTATTTATGGAATGAGTGTGTGAAAGCTTGGTAATCAGAAACATGTACTGAAGATTCCTACTTGGGGAATAGGGTCCTGTTCTCTATTATAGTATAATTGATCTTCCTTTTTGCAGATTGATTTCCTTTCCTAGATCATTGCCTTTTTAATGTAATCCAGGATTATTTTAATGAAAGTCTACAATAGAAGGATTGTCTTTGCTGTAACTCAAGTAGACTTCAGCTTTGTTAAAGCAAGGTGTGATTAGTGTGATTCTTACTACAACATTTCTTTGCTTTTGAGGGTGCTGCTAAAAAAAGTGAGGGTTCTTCCTCATCCCCCTGTTCATAGTAAGTTTCCCACAAATCTGTGACATGGGTGGTGGTGGCTTTGAGGAGTGCAAAGGTAATATTTTCTCGATCGGAGAAATCATGGACCTAAAAATACCCTTCCAGCAAATTTAGCCATGTATCTACAACGTCTACATCTATTTGGCCTTAAAATATGGGAATGTCAAATTTTACTTGTACCTTAAGAGTGGCACGTCCAGATTGGCTGCTGGATGAAGATGCACCATCAGTGGGTAGTCGTTGAAGGATCTAGGAAAATTTATCCATCATCGTGTTCCTTTGTTTTTCGAGGGCCTCTTAGAGCAATACTTTGATAGGATTTCCTTCTCCCTTGTCTTTCTTTTCTTCCTCCATGGGAGGTCTTCGGGGTTTGCAAGGCTGATCTTGCAAAGGTTCAACCAGATCGAGCCCTAAATCCTTATACCCCGACCTCATTGGGGACATGCAAATATATATCTAGAAAGAACATACTGATTTGATACCACTGATCCAGACTTATGAAGGAACTTAGTTAAAATACATAAATAAACATAAACACAGAGTTGTAAGAGGAATAACACTTCATTTCATTAATATCAAATACTGAAAAATGCTTATAGACATAATGGAAAATAAACTAGCTCGAATGATGGTAGCTTATCTCTAAGAAGAGATTTGGTGGCTACATGCCTCTTAACTATGTTAAAATGAGGCTCAAGGGCCTTTTTATTATTGAAAAATAAGAGAAAACCATAAACAACCAAAACCCTATTTCAAGGAGATGTAACACCAAGAGTTTATGGGCCCCATTGGGGTTAGTTGGGAAGCCAACTTCCCGAGGTCATAACTTGGTCATATTATCTCCGTTTGGCACGTATGATACCTTGTTGGAAATATATCTCCAAGGACTACAAATTTTTCCATAGTCTCATTCCTACAATTGTGGGATTGTAACGGACCTCACAAAAACATCGTTTAGGGGGTCAAAACTGCTTTGGAAGTTCAGGACCCGAAAAGCTGCTAAAAATAGTAAATAAGAAAATTGATGAAACTGAATAAGTGGAATAGGAAAGTGGCCATCAATATCCACTTGGATCACTTATACGTAGGAAAATTTGGCATGTAGATCTTGTTGGAATATGGCTATTGTGTTTTTCTTGATGGAAACCTACTTGTAGTAGGATGAGTATGTGTTGTCCTTGATGGCATCCTACTTGGTAAAGTTATAAACACGATGGTAGAAGGATGTGTATACAGTCCAATTTAGATATGACAGAGAGATAAACAAAGAAATATCAATCAGGGACATAAGAATGCTGAAGGTGATATGTTGAAGAAATACACATGGGTTCTGTGAAGCAAAGTCGCATGCACACACATGTATGGAGAAGAGGAAGCATGTACAGTTGTTGCAATATGGTATACTAAATACCAAGGGTCTTTACCATGGTATTAGTCCATATTAATGACGACATCAATGGATATTTGATCTTGTCTAGGAATACCATCAGCCTTACTATGGATTTGACCCATAGTATTGCCTAATGATCTGAATGAAAAAATTATTTTTGCTATGCTAAATTCCTCTTTAGAATATAAACAAAGTGCTTAAGGATTATGAGGTAAATTGCAAGTTAACCATGAGTTTTTGTTTTGTTTCTTATGTGAATTTCTTGAGCAAATTATCATAAACAAAACACTGAACAACAACATCTAACAAACATGAACATCACCATAAACAGTAACACAACAACACATGATGAAGGAGTTCACCCCTCCTGGGCTATGTCTCCTTGGTCAAGCTTCCAATGGCTTGGCCCTCTTCTATTATGATCAAAATTGTGATTACACATGTTTACAATACTCAAACATCTATGAAACCTATTCCAATGGCTCCAGAATTCCCAAAAATTCCTGTGTAGCCTCTTTCTGCATCGAATTTGGTAAATAAATGAGTAAGTTATGAATTCCCAAAGTTTTTGGAACTAACCACTCCACAAATTCCTCAAAGCCCGGCACCATCCTAAAATTTCACCCCAAAATCCGCTAACTGAGTGAAAAATTACCCAAAAACCAGGCAAAATTTTCAGCGCGCTAATTTTCCCAACAAGGCCTTAAAGCCGAATTTTAAACCATAACACATATGGTTAATTACAATTTTTTTATATTAAAAAAACCTTGCACAACTTACTCCTAACCGTCGGCATTAATATTCAAGTGTGGAAACATAGTGCGACGGTATTTGTCATTACGGTTATGGTTAGTGGGGGCGGCACAAGGATAGTCTCCCATCCATGGTCCTACCCCTAGGGCGGTGACCAGGGTTGGGGTTAGACCCCAACCCCCACTCCCAATACACAAACCACATTATATCAAAACTATATGGAATCCATAGTTTAATAAATAAATTTCTATAGCGCGTTGGTAGAGGCTCGGTTCGAGTGTTTGGAGGTCGCGAGTTTGACCCCCACCCACTCTGCTTGGACTATAACTACAATTTTGGTGGCCCTCGAGTTGCCACATGACGACCCCTAGTTGGGCCACATGGCATCCTATGATGGGCCACCCAAACAACCAATTAAAAACTGTCACTTCAACCGAATAAAAAAATGCCACTTGGCACAACCTGATTCAATGAAGAAATTTCATTGACCAGTCAACCTGCCACTGTCCATGCCGAGTTAGCAGTATGGACTGCTGACTGGGTTGTCCCTGCAATTTTTTTCCAAAAATTTGCCTGTTTGACAAAGTGGACAGAACGCGTTTTGGGGAGCATACAGTGTCTGGTTTCCACGAAATGAGTTGTGTTGGATTCAAAACGATGAGATCTATGCATTCGTTTAGGTTCCACACCATTCTGAGAACTTTCAATTTTGAGCATAATTTTGAGCACCTGATTACTCCTCCCCACTAGAAGCTTTTGGACCCTAAAATATCACTTTCAGTTGTTCAGCAGATGAGGGTACAGTTCCCTCACCTTTCCAATCTTGATCCCTTTGGCTTTGCTTTGATTTGTGCCTTTGAGCCCCACACAAAGGTAGTCTACACTCCCTGGTTTTGATGTCCTTGTTCGTTTGTCAAGAATGGTGTCTTGGTGAAGCTCATCAAGGTATTCTGGAGAAAAATCCTCAATGGAAGGAACTTGAACCTGTTCTCCTTTATCTTCAATCAATGAAGGCTCATACAACCTTAAGTTATGAACATTAAAAACAGAGTAAATTTGCATGTAGGAAGGCAAATCTAACTTGAAGGCATTTTCACCAATATTTTCCAAAATTCTAAAAGGATCATAACAGATTGGTTTCATTTTTTTACCTTCCCCTAGAAGCCTCTCTTTACTAATTTGAAGCCAAAATTCATCACCAACTTGGAACTTTAGATCTACACAATGCTTGTTGTGCATTTCTTTGTACTTTCTTTGGCCCTTTTCAAGATGATCTTGAACTGTTTGATGTATCAATTGGATTTTTTATATGAACTTCTTGGCTTTCTCTATGTCGCTATGGCCATCAATAGCAAAATCCTCCCCAAAAATGAAATCCAATGGTGATCTAGGAAAGTATCCAAGACATGCCTCAAATGGCGATGTTTGTGTAAATGAGTGTTTTGCACAGTTGTAAGCATGCTAAATGCAGTGCAAGTTTTCATCCCACAACTTAGGACGCTTGCTTCAATATCCTCGAAGAAGATGTATGGATGTTTCATTGACCACCTCGATTTGATAATCTATTTTTGGTTGAAAATTTGTAATCTTTTTCAACTTGGTATCCATCAAGTCCCAGAAACTTGACCAAAAATTTCCAACAAATCGAGAATCTAGATCACTAACAATGGATGTGGGAAACCCAAAATGAACCCAAACATGTTGAAAGAATAAGTGATTTTTTTGTTCAGTTGTGATTTTCTTTTTACATGGCATGAATATACACATCTTACTGAACCTATCCACAACTACATGCAAATAATCATGACCTCTTTTTGAAAATGGGAGACCTCCTACAAAATCCATAGAAACACTCTCCCATTGATGTGAAGGTACGGGAAGTGGTGTGTACAATCCTAACTTCCTATTGCTAGGCTTTGTGACTGCACATAATGAACAACCTTTAATGAAACGTGACACACTTTCAAGCATACGAGGCCAATAACAATACATCTGAAGATGTGACGTTATTTTTCTTACACCAAAATGTCCAACAATAAGAGAAGTGTGTGCTTCCCTTATGACATTCACTCTCTCCCCTTGTGGAATACAAAGCTTTCGCAAATGATACAACAAGTTATTATGTACATGGTAATCCAATTCATCTACTTGGTTGCCTTGACTCAAGTTTTCATAAACATATTGAAAGTCATTATCAAATGCATATTGCTCAAAATAACTTTCATGCAAAACAAAATTATGCTTGAGTAAAATAGGTGCACTAGCAATAGGCCTAGAAAGCATATCAGCAACCTTTTTGTATATACCTTTCTTATGCCTAATTACCAAGTGGAATTGTTGTAGGAAACCCATCCATCGAAAGTGCCTTAAATGCTACAAATTATTTTGTGATTGCAAGTATTTCGATGGTTGGTGGTCGATGTGCATGATGGTTTCCTTTCCCATCAAGTAGTGTTTCCACTTTTTCACACTTTGAACCAATGCATAAAGCTCCTTGCCATAACTAGGATAGTTAATCACTCCACTATTGAAAGTTTCTGAATGAACTGAAATGGGCTTACCATGTTGCATAAGGACTATGCCCATGGCATAGTCACTCTCATCAGTTTGAATCTCAAAGGGTTGTCTCAAGTCCAGTAGTACAAGTACTAGAGCTGAACTGATCTTCTCTTTCAAAGAATCGAATGCTTCTTGTTTCTTGCCTACCCACCGAAAGACCTTTTTCACACTAGTCAATGCATGAAATGGAGTTGCGATAGAAGAGAAGTTAGCAATAAACTTCCTCAAATATTGGGTTGCTCCCAAAAAACTTATCACCTCAATGACTGTATTGGGCATTGGCCAATTCACAATGACCTCAAACTTAGAGGGGTTTATCTTCAATTCACCCCCTCCAACAATATGTCCCAAGTACACCAAATAAGTTTTACCAAAATCACATTTTGACATCTTCAAAAGCAATTGTTCTTTCCTTAAGACATCAAGTACTTTTCTTACATGCATGACATGTTCATCAAGTGATTTACTAAAAATCAATATATCGTCTAAGTAGATTATGAAAAACGCATCAGGAAATGGCCTCAAAAAATCATTCATTACATGCATGAAGGTTTCAGGAGCATTACATAAACCAAAAGGCATAATAAGCCATTCAAACAAACCTTGTTTTATCTTGAAAGTTGTCTTCCAAATTTCACCTTCAGCAATTCTAATTTGATGTAACTGATGGTAACGACTCCTTAAGTCCAACTTAGTATGTTAGTTTGCATCTTTCAATTGATCAAGTAAATCATTTATTCTGGGAAGTGGATAATGGGTTTTTACTGTAATTTTGTTCAATGCATGAAAATCCACACACGTGCCATGTTCCATCCTTCTTTGGCACCAACACAATAGGTGACCTGCAAGGCAAAGTACTTCATTGGATGATCCCTTTGTCCAAAAACTCTTGAATTTTCCTTTTTATTTCAGCACTCTCCATCACTGACATCCTATACATGCCAATTTTAGGAATAGGACACTCTTGGTGCAACTTTATTTCATGTTGGATTCCCCTCTTAGGAGGTAATACCTTTGGTTCCTGAAACATGTAATTATTTTTATTAACCACTTCAATCAATTCAGATTTCAACTTTGGATCGAAACCTTGAAATGCTTAATAATCAACATCATTCTTTGGTTTAATCATAAGAAGCACAAAATTCTTGCTTGAATTCACTAGTATTTTCATTTTCCCTGCATTAACAAATGAAATATTTAGTTTCTTGTGATGAGCTCTCACAATATACTCCACACCATATTTGAACAAGTAGTACTTTTTTTCATGGCGATAGAAGATGGATTTTCTATCATATAACTAAGGACTACCCAAAAAATTCCTGAAACATCAAGCGATACAACATCTAATTCAACTTCATCAATGAAGTTTGTTGTGATTGCAAACCGAAGAATACACTTTCTTCTAACATGTAAATTTGTGTTCTTGCATATCCAATTATATGGTTTTTTATGTGGAATGGTTTCAAGATTAAGTTTCTTGACTAAGTCTTCAGATATCAAATTGGCTTGAGACCCACTATCAAATAGTGTGTTGATTTTTGTATGTTTTGAAATAACCCTCACATGAAATAATTCAATCCTTGTTTCTTCATTTGGAGTGCTAGTGTGACAATTTTATGAACTAGTTTTAGCAATGGATTCTTTTCGTTTCATACCCATGGCTGTAATTTTAGTTTCATCACCCAATTTGGATCCCAAATCCCGTTGAGCCGTTGCAACTGTTTTTTTTCCCTTGTTGTTGAATTTCTTGGGCCTCATCTCTGGATGAAGCTTCCAATAATGGTCTTCATCGTGACCCTCTTTGTAACAATGTTTGCATCTCATTTTCTCTCCTTCATTTTTAAAGGATGCATTTTTCTTTCCTTTTCCTTTGAAACTCTTTCCTTTCTCTCCACCCTTAAATGGCTTCTTTTTACCCTCTTCTAGAATATTTTTCCCTCTTGCCTCAAGGTGAGTGGCTTGCACACAAACCTCATCTAGACTTGTTGGATTGAACATAAGGATAGTATGCCTTAGGTAGCTATGTAAACCCCCTATATACTTCAACAATGTGTCGTGTGATTGAAAATCAACACCCAACATAAGAGCTCTTCTTCTAAATTCTTGGGTATAATATTGCACACTTTGACCTTTAAGTTGTCTAAAGTTACGCCAATTCATGATGGCTTTCTGCATATGTTCTAGAGGGTAATTTTTTTTTTTTAATTGCATCAATGAAATTATAATAAAAGATTGAGATCTTAACATGTTTTTTTTTATCCGATATTGTGTCTTGGCTTCCCACCATACTAATGATGCACCCTCCAGTCTCGACGAAGCTATTTGAATATTTGTAACATCATATTGAAGGTTTTGAATCCTGCAGTAGACCTCCAATTGACAAACCCAATTTTCAAGCTTATCTGCAGTCACTTCACCGTTATACATAGGCAGCTCAAATTTAATATCAAGTTTTAACAAGGGTTGTTTACCAAATCCTTTTGAGGTATGTTGATGAGTATGAGTAAGAGTTGTAGTAGTGGAAGAGGATGGATATGAAGGTGAAGATGGTGGTGAGGATGATGGTTGAGTAGACGGTGGCTTATTACTATTTCCATTACCTCCTCCTCCTGGAGAACCATCTCCTCTTGGAGGCCTGGAGCATTCACCCTGCAACCTTGTATTCCTCTCTTCATAGAGGACATTCACCATCTCTGTCATTTCAAAGAAAGCCTTCCTAAAAGTCTCCTCATCCTCTGTCATGTTATCATTTCCTCCATTGTGATACATGCTCACTGAAGCCTCAAGTACAACAGGAGGTGAATCTTGTTGTGGAAATTGTGGCAACTATGCTCTCCTTCTCATTGGTCCAACTAGAGAACCTACACCCACAAGCTTTCCTTCTCTTCTTTTGAGCTTCAACCTTGTAAGCATTTAAACACTTGAAAAACAATTAAATCCTCCTTACATAAGTAAAACTAGTGCTTTGATACCAACTTGATCTGAATAGGAAAATTAGTTTTGTTGTGCTAAATTCCTCTTCAAAATATAAACAAATTGCTTAAGGATTATGAGTTAAATTGCAAGTTAACCATGAGTTTTTTTATTGTGTGTTTTTATATGAATTTATTGAAAAAATTAACATAAAAAAAACATTGAACAACAACATCTAATGAATATGAACATCACCATAAACAATAGCACAACAACACATGATGAAGGAGTTCACCCCACCTGGGCTATGTCTCCTTGGTTCAACCTCTAATGGCTTTCCCCTCTTCTATTATGCTCAAAAGTGTGATTACATATGTTTAAAATGCTAAAAAAACTCTTAAACATGTTCCAATGGCTCCATAATTTCCAAAAATTCTTGTGTAGCCATTTTCTGCATTGAATTTAGTCAAATTCTGAGTAATTTATGACTTCCCCAAGTTTTTGGCACTAATTTCTTCACAAATTCCTCAAAATCTGGCGCCATCCTACAAGTTCTCCCCCAAATCCACTAACTAAGTTCCAAATTGCCCAAAACCAGGCAAAATTTCCAACCCTCTAAGTTTCCCAATAAGACCTTAAAGCCAAATTTTAAACCATAATGCATATGGTAAATTACAATTTTTTTATATAAAAAAAAAATCCTGCATGGTTTACTCCTAACCATCGGCATTAATATTCAAGTATGGACACATTGGGCGGCAATATTTGTGGTTACGATTACGGTTAGTGTGGGGGGGGGGGGGGCGGCACGAGGCTAGCCTCCCTCCCTCAGGCGGTGACCAGGGCTAGGGCTAGACCCCAGTCCCCACCCGCAATGCACAAACCACATTATATCCAAACTATATGGAATCCATAGTTTAATAAGAAACATTTCTATGGCGCATTCGTAAAGGACCAGTGCTAGTGTTTGGAGGTCACAGGTTCGACCCTCGCCCGCTCTGCTTAGACTATAACCACAATTTTGATGGCCCTCGGGCTACCATGTGGTGGCCCCTAGCTGGGCCACGTGGCAGCCTATGATTGGCCACCCAAACAACCAATTAAAAACTGCCATTTAGACCCAATAAAAATGTGTTGCTTGGCACAAACCGATTTGACGAAGAAATTCCATTGACCAGTCAACCTACCACTATGCATGCACAGTCAGCAGTATGGACTGTTGATTGGGCTGTCCCTGCAATTTTTTTCCAAAAAATTGCAAGTTTGACCAAATGAACATAACACATTTCTGGGAGCATACGGTGTCATTTTTCCACAAAACAAGTTGCGTCGGACTCAGAATGACGAGATCTACACGGTCATTTAGGTTCCAAACCATTCCGACAAATTTCATTTTTGAGCATAATTTTGAGCACCTGATCACCTAAGGCCTAAGCTATATAAGGAGTTGAATATCAAAGTGTTTTGTGTGAAAGTGATGGGTATTTGATGAATAGTTCGATATGAAGCAAGTGTGGATGGTACAAGTTATTGATGAGTGTTTGATCTGAAATAAGTGTGAACCTGGGAATATGATGATGAATTAGATCCAATATATCTAAAATGACTATACATTGATAATTTACTTATGGATTGGTTTGGCTTGTGATATTAATGTTTGACACATGTTTTATTATTTATGCCAAGATATGGGTTTTCTTTGAAGGTCTGATGTGCAGCGAAGGTATAAGTTAATAATTGTGGATTGGTATGCAGGTTTTATAACTAAAAGGTGTGTGCATATGTGGGTCTCATTCTGGTAAGTTGTGTGTCGATTCTGCAGTTTGGACAGATATGTACGTGGGTTTGATTAATGAAGGGCACGTGTACACGTGGAAGTTCTTTATGGGAAGCGCATATATATCCTAGGGTGTTCCTGAATATGATATGTGAACAACTTAATCAATATTGTTGAGTTTGTTGTTGTCTATAAATGAAGTCTCATTTGATGATCTAGGTTTAATTGTGATTATTGAAGTTGGATTGATTGTGGATATATATATATTGAAGAGTGATGATGCTGATATATGTATGTGATTGAAGATCTGTGATGGCTATGTAATTATTTCAGAATGATTCAGTGGTTCAGTGCATAACTTAGTGTTTATTTCAGAAGTACATTGATTCAGTTAAGGTTCATTATTTTTAGATCTGTACGCAAGTATGTTTCATGGAAAGTACGCATATATGCGGATATACTTAAGCACAATCACATATATATTTTGATATATGGTTTATCATGGTTTGCGATGACAAAATTTTATTTCTATGATGAAAAATATGTGGATTGTTATTCTGGTAAATGGACTTTTAGTGATCTAATTTCTTTAGTTATTTGAGAATAATTTGATTGATTGGGGTCTCATTTGGTACAATTATTTGTTTATTTAGTTGGTTTAGTGATTGAGTGAATTTTTACAGTGATTGGTTTCAGTTTTGTTATTTGATATTGGGCTTAAATGATGGTAGTGGGTCGAGTCTGAAAATTTGATGAAAAGTGACCTACAACATGTGATGGTTTGAATCAGGTGGATCTAGTGTGAAAATTTATGAAACGTGGTCCACAAAGGTGTTGAGGGTTGAAGCCTCTAGTAAGGAAGTCGAAGCTTCCTTCCAGTAGCATCTATTAATCATATCAAGGGGTAGGAGCTCCCTTATAGTGTGTGCCAGTAAACGAGATCAGGGGGTTAGAGCTCCCTTCCAGTAGGTGCTAGAGAGCATGAGAATTTTGTAGCCTTCTGTAGGTGGGTTCCTACATTCTAGTATGAGTCTGCGCTAGTACAAGATTGTAAGATTTTTTTCATATAACAAAAGTTGAAGACAAATATGACATCAACAGTGGTTTTCTCCCACATTTGGTTTCCACCTAAAAATAATCGTGTTCATGTGTGTTGATACGTTGGTTATGTGTGTGATGGTTTATTTGGTTTTCACTACACATTATTACTATTTAATTAATTCCTAATGAAGTAATGATACATTGGTTTAAGTCAAATAGATCATGGATTAACTGAAAAGTAATCTAACTGGATATATGATAGTTGTCTGCATAAAAATCACATAGATACACAGGTTTACTTCAGTATAGTCGCGTACATAAATTTGAATAAGAAAATAAAAATTTGAGTGAGTTTTAAAATACTGATTCAAACCCCCCCCCCCTCAGTGTTTTTCCTAACATATATCCTTTGAAATTCATTATCTTCAACTCTATTCTTTGAAGTCCTTCTATACCTTTATGTGAGATGTGATTGCTCGTAGTATCCATATCATCGGATTATTAATAGTACCTTTAATTTATCCTCTTGATTCTCCCAATATTGGATTGATGTTGTTGTGGTGCCTCCAGCTACTCTTGGCTTTGCTTCATCTCCATTTATGATATATCCATACAGCATAACCTTCCATCTACTTTTGATGCTTAAATTTCCAATTAACATTATTTGAGCCATATAGCATATTGGCCTCATTTAGGTAGGTCTCTGCAAGTGGATTATCCATATTGACAGGAAGTCTGTTGTAAAAAAATATGCAGTGCCAAGAAATTCCAAAGAATAACTTTCTATGACCCACCAATACTCTTCTACTATTTTGCTTTTCCAAAGATAGCAAATTTCCACCACCACTTCTCTACATTGTTTTTTTTCAAAAAAAATACAACTTGCAATAGGAATTACCATCAGCAGTGTATTCATAAATTACCATTTGCTGACAAAAACTATAAATTTTAATGTTCACTGCCCATTGCACCTTAGAACATAGGATAAGTGTGATGTGTTGTAGAAATTGGGAATTTCATAACTTTGCCACACTCATCTCACTTTTCATCTAATGCTAAGTTTTTTGGTCCTGTTTTTCAACGCACTGACACAGACTCCACACGATGCACACTTCTCTTGCTCCATGCTCCATGACTCTGGTCAACATACACTCTTTTTTTCATGCAGCTCCATGCTCACAGCACCAATCTGCACACCTTTCCTATATGTTGACCACTCCTCAGTGTCGCTATTCTGCTCCTCCACGCTATCTCTCCATCTTGTCAATTGGTCCTACATGTTTTTGGAAAGGCCTTTACACTAGTTAAAAAGATTTGGGTTCTAAGCATCTCACATTTTTATATATGTAACTAGGTTTGGTATTCATAATGACATACATAATCATGATTTTATATATTTAATGAAAAGATAAAAATAAATTTGTTATTGTGAATCTGGAAGCGTGGGTTTCATGCTCAAGATAATTTATTTTTATAGTTAAAGCACCCATTGAGTGCTTCTAGGTTTATGGCACTGAGAGGTGCTCTACAACCCAGTATATAGGGATGTGTAGATGTAATGTGGGTAATGTAAACTTTTGATATGTCTGAGTGTATATAGATGTGTAGATGTCATGTGAGTAATGTAAACTTTTGATATGTCGGAGTGTATAGAGATGTGTAGATGTCATGTGAGTAATGTAAACTTTTGATATGTTGGAGTGTATAGAAATGTACCAATTTAATACCATGGGTTGAATACCATAGGCTGAATACCATAGTCCAAATACCACATTTATAAAAGAGGTATGGTAAATAAATAAAACGTCTTTTTATATTTACTCCATAATCCAATTTATATTTAGGAACACTCAAAAAGTGGTTTTATTTAGGTGAATCTTGAGCTAAATACTATGGGAAAATTATTATTAATACCGTGCCAAAAAAACATTATTAACCCTAATATTAATATTATTATTATTATTAATTCTAATATTCACATTATTATATTATAATATTAATATTATTAAATTTAATTAATGTAAACTTTTGATATATCTAAGTGTATAGAAATGTACCACTTTAATACCATGGGTTGAATACCATGGGCCAAATACCATATTTATAAAAGAGGTATGGTAAATAAATATAATATAAATAAACCATAGGTATGGTAAATAACTAAAATTTCTTTTTATAGTTACTCCATAATCCTATTTATATTTAGGAACACTCCAAAAGTGGTTTTATTTAGGTGAATCCAGAGCTAAATACCATGGGCCAAATTATTATTAATACCATGCCAAAAAAACATTATTAACCCTAATATTAATATTATTATTATTATTAATTCTAATATTCACATTATTATATTATAATATTAATATTATTAAATTTAATAAATTTGGATCACGTAGGTTGGTATTTGAGTACACTATATGCATTGCATATCTCAGGTAACAATAAACATGTAAACATAAATGTAAAAATAATGTTCAATATTTAACATTTAAAATTTAATCTAATGTTGGCCCTAATGAAAAATCACTTCTCTCCCTACATATATAAATTTAACACAGTGGGCCAAATACCATATTTTTATATTTCTCTTGCATTTTATATTGGAGGGAAAAGAGAGAGAGGGAGAGAGAAGAGAGATGGGGGAAGAGAGAGGGAGGCAGGGGAGGAAGGGAAAGAGAGGAAGGAAGAGAGAGAGGAGGAGAGAGGGAGGGATATAGAGATGGAGTTGGAGAGAAAGGGATAGAGGGGAAGGAAGAGAGAGAGGATGTGAGAGAGTGGAGAGGGAGGGAAAGAGAGATGGAGTTGGAGGGGGAAGAGAGGGAAGATGATTTCTTGCACTCGATGCATTGATTTAAGTGTGGATGGTGATTTCTAATGTAAATTTTGATAGATCCAGAGTAATGTAAACTTTTGATATGGTGATTTCTAATCCTATTTTATTTCTTGCACTAGATGCATTGATATCAGTGTAGATGTTGGTTTCTAATCTTATTTTATTACTTGCACTAGATGCATTGATTTCAGTGTAAATACAGATAATATCAAACTCTAGATCCAGAGTAATGTATTTACATAGGCAGCGAGAAGTGGAGAAAAAGAGGGAGTGACAAGGGAGAAATAGAGGAGTATGTGTATGTTTTGGGGTGAGATAAAGAGAAAAATAAGGAGAGATGGAGGGAATGGGGGGAGAATGAGAGAGGGAGGGATATAGTAACATAGTTGGAGGGTGAAGAGAGGGAGAGAGAGGGAGATATAGAGAGAGATAGATGTGGGAGAGAAAGGGATAGAGGGGAAGGAAGAGAGAGAGGATGTGAGAGAGTGGAGAGAGGGAGGGAAGGAGATATGGAGTTGGAGGGGGGAGAGATGGAAGATGATTTCTTGCACTCGATGCATTGATTTCAGTGTGGATGGTGATTTCTAATCCTGTTTTTTTTGCACTATATGCATTGATTTTAGTGTAGATGTTGAGAGAGAGAGTGTGTGTGTGTGTTGGGGGAGGAAAGAGGATTGGAAGGAAAAGAGAGAGAGAGAGAGAGGAAAAGATAGAGGAAGGTAGGAGAGGAAGGACAAGAGAGAGGACATGAGAGAAAGGAAGAGAGTTATGGGGGAAGAGAAAAAATTGGAGGGCAAAGAAAGAGAGAGAGAGGGGGGGGAGAGAGAGGAAGGATGAGAGAGACGAAGATAGAAGGAGAGATGGAAGGATGGAGAGATGGAGTTGGAGGGGGAGAGAGGGAGGGAAGAAGGAATACATAGAGAGTGAGAAGTGGAGAGAGAGATGAAGTGACAAGGGAGATATGGAGAGAGTGTATATGTTTTGGGGTGAGATAAAGAGATAAAGAAGGAGATATGGAGAGAAGGAGAGAGGGAGGGATATAGTAACATAGTTGGAGGGTGAAGAGAGAGGGAGACATATATGTGGGAAAGAAATGGAGAGAGAGGAAAGAAGAGGGAGGATGTGAGAGAGTGAAGAGATGGAGGGAAAGAGAGATGTAGTTCGAGGGTGGAGATAGGGAAGTAGATGGTGATTTATAATCCTATTTGATTGCTTGCACTAGATGCATTGATAGCAGTGTAGATGTTGGTTTCTAATATTATTTTATTACTTGCACTAGATGCATTGATTTCAGTGTAGAGGAAGAGAGATGGAGTTGGAGGGGGGAGAGAGGGAAGAAGATTTCTTGCACTCAATGCATTGATTTCAGTGTGGATTGTGATTTCTAATCCTATTTTTCTTGCACTATATGCATTGATTTTAGTGTAGATGTTGAGTGAGAGAGAGAGAGTGTGTGTGTTGGGGAGGAAAGAGGATTGGAGGGCAAAGAGAGAGAGAGAGAGATAATTGGATTGCAAAGAGAGAGAGAGGAAAAGATAGAGGAAGGTAGGAGAGTAAGGACAAGAGAGAGGACATGAGAGAGAGCAAGAGAGTTATGGGGGAAGAGAGAAAATTGGAGGGCAAAGAAAGAGAGAGGGAGGGAGAGAGAGGAAGGACGAGAGAGAGGAGGAGATAGGGAGGGAGATAGAAGGAGAGATGGAAGGATGGAGAGATGGAGTTGGAGGGGGAGAGAGGGAGGGAAGAAGGAATACATAGAGAGTGAGAATTGGAGAGAGAGATGACGTGACAAGGGAGATATGGAGAGAGTGTGTATATGTTTTGGGGTGAGATAAAGAGATAAAGAATGAGATATGCAGAGAAGGGAGGAGAGAGGAGGGATATAGTAACATAGTTGGAGGGTTAAGAGAGAGGGAGATATATATGTGGGAAAGAAATGGAGAGAGAAGAAGGAAGAGGGAGGATGTGAGAGAGTGGAGAGATGGAGGGAAAGAGAGATGTAGTTCGAGGGGGGAGATAGGGAAGTAGATGGTGATTTATAATCCTATTTGATTGCTTGCACTAGATGCATTGATATCAGTGTAGATGTTTGTTGTTAATCTTATTTTATTACTTGCACTAGGTCCATTGATTTCAATATAGATGTTCATTTCTATTCTTATTTTATTACCTGCATTAGATGCATTGATCTCAGTGTAGATGCTGTTTTGTAATCTTATTTGATTGTTTGCATTAGGTGCATTGATTTCAGTGTAGATGTTGATTTCTCATTTGATGTAATTGGATGTACATTGATGGTACATTAATTTTAAAGTGATTGGATTAAGATTGTGCATTGATTTCAGTGTAAGCACACGAAATTATTAACAATGTACATTAATATTTGTGTTATAGTAAATCAACCTATTAATATTGAAGAGCAAGAGAGACAATGTATGATGTTTAGTACAATAGTTCAAGCTAAATATTTAAATGGTTTATTATTTCAATTGTCTTTTTCATATAATCGATATGAAAAGATGACAAAAATAACAAGGGTGACAATAAGAATAGTAAAAGAAAATAATTTGAGATTGATCACAATGAAGACTATTTGTAATTGACTACATTCTTATTATTTTCATTTTCTATCATTCAACACGATTACATTGTCACTTTTCATTCAAAATAAAATTTTCGTCATTAAAGTTTTAACAATATTTATCATCTCAAAAAAATGAGGTAACTAAGAAAATTTTAAAATTAAAATGACCAGATAAATATTAGACATAATTAGCATATATAAAATTATTATATTTATATTATCTGTATTTTCATATTATTGATAAAATTAATCATATGTTCGATAGATTTTCCTTGGCCGCACACGACTGAAACTAGCCTAGATCCATCTTAACTCTAGATCTATCAAGCGTCGAGAGCGATCAAATCTCTCAAGGTGCAAACCTTTCCTCAAGTTTTGCACTAAAAAAAATAGGTTTGCACCTCTAGAGATTTGATCCCTCTCGATGCTTGATAGATCCAAAGTTAAGATGGATCTAGGTTGGTCATAATATCATTGAGTCATTGTCATGTATGAATGTCCCATTTAGGCATGTTACATATTGTAAAAAAAAATTATTTGAGTCAATGTCAGTCAAAAGACCCTCCAATATCTCATCTCAAGCGCTACAACAAGTCAGGCTTCAAAAGAAGAAAATCGGTCTATCTAAAGGACATGTCGGCCTAGGATCTATGTCAAGTCAGCCTACAACCATAGGAAGGAAGCCTATATATACAAGAGGACTCAACCTTATTCAAGGATGAAGAAGGAAGCATTATCACAAAGAAATGAAGTGTGAAGGAAGATAAAAACCAAGCCTCTTGAGCTACAAGTAAGAGAAAGAGAAGATTGAATTTTTTCTAGCTCTGTTTTGGGTCCCTCATATCGCACGTGCTACTAAAACTAGGGTTTTCATAGTACAATATTGTAGCCCTTAAAAGGATATGAGATATATTCCAAGAAGAATCGCTTTGTTGGTCAAGATCACAAGGACAAGGGATGAAGACAAGTGAAGGACAAAGAGCATTGCAATTTTCCTTTATCACCTCATATGTACAACTATGGTATTTTAAATAAGGGCCAAAAATCACCAAGGTTGCAAGAAGGAAAGATGAAGTTGCAGTCAAGTGATTGGAAGGCCAAATTTGAAGACAAGGAAGAAGAAATCGAATAGACTTTGAAAATTAAGCAAGGTTTACTTGTTCTTGGGGGTGTCTTGGTGAAGGGTCTAGGTCTTGGAATTTGTCAATTGAAGATTCTATAATATGAAGAATTATGTGGGTTTTCCTCTCAAGATTGCAGAGGTTTTGGCCCTAGTCGATTTCCTATATATTGTGTCTTTTGTTTCATTTTTATTTATGTTTTTGGTAGTTGTTTGATGAGTATAACACATAATAATAAACAAGTAAAATAATATTCAAATGAAGTAAAATAAAACTACATCACAAAAAATTATCAAGCAAGAGAAATCATCTCATCTCACTGCTCTAGATTTCTCAACATGGTATTAGAGCTAAGGTAACTTCAATGAAGGGAAGTGCTAAGAAAGGACACTCAAAATATGAAAGCACTAGAATATCATCAAGGATTACATCATCATATTTAAATAAGTCGCTAAGGAAACCTCAAAGTACCCTACCTCTGCTCAAATAGAAGAAGATCTGCAAATTGAAACATCTTGAATTCTATTGTTGAGCATGCAAATCCTCTCTATGGATAGAGGGGATCCCTATAGCCCTATGGTGGGTCTAGCAACAAGCAAACACATTGGAATCCCAAATTCATAGCTTATAAATGAAATATGGACTGGAATAGATATCCTACTTCTGTCCAATTCTTTTGTCGTGGCACGCGACAATGATCCTTTGATCTTTGTCTTCACGCCTTGTGTTTCATGTTGGTGACGATGTTCATGCGTCTGCAAAAAGATCAAACAAATGATGACAACATACAAGAATATACATTCATCTATAGCTATTCATCTATTCAAGGAGAGCTAAACACTTTTCATATAAATGGAAACAAAGTTGGAACCAGAAACCAGTCATGTATTATTGATATATGGAAAAGATGTTTACAACCTTATGCCTTGATGTTGGAGATCTCCTTTGATGGGTTCAGTCAAGCGTGTCTCAAGAATTGGTTCGGCATTCAACTCAATGAGGCAATGGGCTTAAAATCTCTCTCAAAAATGGATTCTTCTCTGATTTCTTCAAACACACCAGCTATACTAATGATTTTTCAGCTAGCTGAATCAATGTGAGGAGGAATAATTTAGAGGAGAGGAGGAGGAGGTTTTTGATTCCACATAAGGTGGAGGAGAGGTCTATCCATTTGGGGAGTTGCACAATTGTGGGATAAAATATGCCAAAGGGAGAAACTTGACTTGATTCAGTTGAAAAAACCATGATGACTCTGCTCATGAAGTTGTTAAGCATGGAAGCTTCATTTCTATTTTTAAAAACTTTCCAAAAGCAACTCGACATGGGTTCCTTTCTGAGACATAGCACTAATGGGCGCAAGGCCCAGTGTTAATTTCTTCATGGGCGTGATGCCATAACTACCTACCAGCGCCAAAATCATATGTTTCTGAAGGTATTCTTGAGTAATGATCAATAGAGATTATGATCTTGACATGCCAAGGGATGTAATGACCTTTATGGCAATGTATTAAAGTACACAGGGGTCACTGAAATGGTCCTCCAATGTTAGGGATGGGGATTGCAAGGATAGTGAAAAAATACCATGTAACAAATGCCCCGTAAAGCATGAAGTATGAGAGAGAGGGAGGGGTGAAATTCTTTATGAGAGCATGCCTAAACGAAAACGCCGCCATCGGAACACCTGTAAGAACAAGTACAACTAATATCGCTGATACATGAATAGGTGGTATGGGAGCACCCATCCATAATAGAGTATATATAACAGGATTCAAGGTATGGATGTAGCCATCCAGTGAAAAGGATCATCAAATAGACTCAGATATGGTCACAGCCATCCAATTAGAAGAGTCATGCATATAGTCATGATAAACCAAATCGTCTCGAATACTAGATTTTATCAGACAAGACTCAGGGTCTTGTGCTCCATCTCAACCTGAACAAGTACAAATTCAGGCATGTGAATGAATGAGCTGAAGTCAAACATGAAATAAAATCACCTGATTTCGAGCCAATGATGTAAGTTTTTAACAAGCGCGAGAGAGACCACAAATAATGACAATGGTTCTCAAGGTACTGCTAGTACAATCCATGGAATGTGAAAAATGAGCTAGAGTTCAACATCCGTGAAATCACTCAATCGAAGGCCAATGATGAGAACCTGTCGTCGAATTGGAAGAACTTGCCATTGAGGCATGCAAGCTCTAAGGTACCATAAGGGAGTCTCTATATGAGCTTCCTGGATAATGAGCTGAAGTCGACAGGAAGTGATTGGTCGAAGGAGAGCCATAATGTTTCCCACATCATCGACATGAGACAGAGGAATAAGATGATAGTGAATTAGGACTATATAAAGGATCAGGGGTGAAAACTGTAGACGAAACTTCTCTTGAACATATTGGTGACACGATTCCGAAGTTTGGGAATACTTGACATCAAGGGATCTGAGGTCATGGTGACATGGAAAAGAGTAGATGAGAGGTCAAAACAGATCGTCCAAACCCATGGAGGCAAAATGATGAATGTGGGATGTCCCATAACTTGACACGAATTGTAGACAAGTGTCATGTTCAAGAGTGACATACTACTGACACGACTGAGAACTGGTTCCATTTTCCCCTACAATTTCTGGTGACTACCCCAATTATTTTTCGAAACAATCTTGAAGGGGATAGCATATGTTTTCCATGTAAGTTTTTCCTTCAGAAAAATCCATCCTAGTATATTTTACGAGCCCTAGGAAGGAGGAAATCAGTAACTTCATGGTGATGATTTCCGATGTCATTAAGTTTTAACAAGTTTGACAAAGGAATAAATCGACATATTTTCATGTTTAGAGAGTTTGAAAAGAAGCAAAAAAGAAAAATCCAGCATATCCCTTTTCGTAGGTAGTCTCACAGATCTGAAAAGATAGAAAACAATATCTAAGAGAACCTCTTAGCTATATTCGACTGTGGTATTGCTTTTTCATAAATAATCTGTCTCAACCCGAAAAAGGGGTAAATGTATATGGGAAGATGATGTTTCACAGCCTTTAACGAGTTTAAAATGACAAGAGTCTCATCAATATTTTCAATTTTTGAGAGTTAGAAAAGAGCTGAAATATGACTCCAGGGGGTGAATTTTTCGTGTTTTTACCGAGTCTGAAAAAGTAATAAAACACAACTCGTCGCTTCATCATTGTCATTGTTTAGGACCTATTACTGCACAAGAAACAAACGTAAAACCCATTTTTCGAGACAAAAAAATAAAATAATCGAAAAATAAGCTTAAAGACTTATTTAGGGTTTTGAAAAGGTTATAAAATGACGCAAATATTAAAAACAATTTACTTTTCACCTTTTCACCTTCTTGTGAGAATTTTACCATTTTTTACTGTGAACTTGTGGAGCTGACAGTAGGCAATCTAGGAGGTCATTCGCGAATCTGTTTTCTCCAGGTAAGAGCTCTCATCTTCACCTTCATTTTAAACCATTTCCCATTTCCTGCATTTATGTTATGATGCATTTTTGGGGGAAGCTTTGTCATGGGTTGGTCACAGTGGTCGGCACAGGTTTTGAGCATGGAGTCACGCCAAACTGCATAAAATTTCAAAGGGGAAGCACCAATCAGCACTGCTATTTGAAAAACAACAGCGCCAATCGCCACAGCCAAAAAATGTATAAATTTTCTCCTAAAATGCCTGATTTAATCGATTAAAATGTCAATTTTGTGGCTAATACGAGCCTCAATTATGGTTTTGCAGGGAAATCAATAGCCAAAATGGTCATCGAGTGGAAAGAACGAGAACATGGGGAAGAAGATGAACAAGCCATGGGAAATGATGCATGTATGGATGCCCTGAGAAATTGCGAGCTTTTGAAATTCATCTTGACACCGTGTCTATGAGCTCAGCTAGAACTATTACAGTCCCTAATAAGTGTGTGGAACACTGGTCAATAAAGATTCATGATTCATGACCAAAAGTTGGAGATAGAAGTCTCTGACATTTATTTCATCACTGGATTGTCACGGAGGGGAGCGAAACTAATCCTAACAGGCACTCGGCCCCTTGGTGAGAGCATGGGCATGCTAATAGACAGAGTTTGTCCATGAGAAAAGAAAGGATCAAAGAGCGGCAAAGTAGATATCCAGACAATACTTGACTTGGCACTACGGGTAGTGCTGCACACTATAACTCAGGCTCCTCACGAAGCTACAAAGACATAGCTTCAACTTGTCGTGGATTTCATGGCTCCAACCATCTACAATTGGGCGAAATTCATAACAATCAACTTGAAGCGTCAGTTAACGAAGTGCAAGAATGGAAAGATAAAACAATTTGGATATGGGTCCATCTTAATACCGTTCATCCTGGAATGATTGTCGATATTCCAATGCTAGGAGGTGATAGTACCTACACCACCAGCACGAGAGCCACGGATGGTTTGTTGGGCGGCGTTTATGCCTCAATCAGGAGGTTTTCAACATATGTCATGGAAGCTGAAGTTCTTTCTATTGATCATAAGGTTGTAACTCTCTCTGTTGATCATAAGGTTATAAATCTCTCTCAATAATGGATTCTTCTCTGCTTTCTTCAAACAAAACATCGATACTAATGACTATTCAGCTGGCTGAATCACTTTGAGGAGGAATAATTTATAGGAGAGGAGGAGGAGGTTTGGGATTCCACATAAGGTGGAGGAGAGGTCTATCCCTTTGGGGAGTTTCACAATTTTAGGAAAAAATAGGCCAAAGGGAGAAACTCGACATGATTCAGTCGAACAAACAATGATGACTCCACTCACAAAGTTGTAAAGCATGGAAGCTTCATTTCTATTTTAAAAAACTTTCCAAAAGCAGCTCGGCGTGGGTGCCTTTTTGAGACATAGCGCCAAAGGGCGTGGGGCCCAGTGTTAATTTCTTCATGGGGGCGAGGCCATAACTACCTACCAGCACTGACCTAAAATCATGTGTTTTTGAAGGTCTGCTTGAGGAATGATCAACAGAGATAATGATCTTGACATGCCAAGGGATGCAATGACATTTATGGCAATGTATGACAGTACACAGGGGTTACTGAAATGGTCCTCCAATGTTCAGGATGGGGATTGCAGGGACGATGAAAAAATATTGTGTAATAGATGCCCCCTAAAGCATGAATTTCGAGAGAGAGGGAGGGGTTAAATTCTTTATGAGAACATGCCCAAACCAAAACACCATCGTCGGAAGACTTGTAAGAGTACAACTGATATCGCTGATACATGAATAGGTGGTATGGGCGTAGCCATCCATAATAGAATATATATAACAAGATCCAAGGTATGGACACAGCCATCCAGTGAAAAGGATCATTAAATAGACTCAGGTATGGTCCCAACCATCCAATCAGAAGAGTCATGCATATAGTCATTATAAACCAAATAGTGCCGCAACCTGGATTTTATCAGACGAAACCCAGGGTCTTATGCTCCATCTCGACCCAAACAAGTAAAAATTCAGGCATGTGAATGAATGAGCTGAAGTTGAACATGCAAGAAAATCACCTAATTTCCATCCAATGATGAAATTTATTAACAGGCGCGAGAGAGACCACCAATAATGAACAGTGGTTCTCAAGATACTGCTAGTATAATCCACGGAATGTGAATAATGAGCTAGAGTCGAACATCCGTGAAATCACTAGATTGAAAGCCAATGATGAGAACCTATCACCGAATTTGAAGAAATTTCCATTGAGGGATGCAAGCTCTAAGGTACTAGAAGGGAGTCTCTAGATCAGCTTCCTGGATAATGAGCTGAAGTCGACAGGAAGTGACAGGTCAAAGGAGGGCCATAATATTTCCCACATCATCGACATGAGACAGAGGAATAATATGATAGTGAATCAAGACTGTACAGAGGATCAAGGGTGAAAACTGTAGAGGGTACTTCTCTTAAACATATTAGCGACAAGACTTCAGAATTTGGTAGTATTTGACATCAAGGGATCTGAGTTCATAGTGACATTTTAAAGAGAATATGAGAGGTCAAAACAGATAATCCAAACCCATGGAGGAAAAATGACGAATGTGGGATGTCTCCTAACCTGACATGAACTGCAGACAAGTGTCATGTTCAAGAGTGACATACTACCGACACGATTGAGAACTGGTTCCATTTTCTCCCACCATTTCTGGCGAGTACCCCAATTATTTTTGGAAACAAGCTTGAAGGGGATACCATATGATTGCCATGTAAGTTTGTCCTTTGGAAAAATCCATCCTAGTACATTTTATGAGCCCTAGGAAGGAGGAACTCGGAAACGTCATGGTGATGATTTCTGATGTCATTAAGTTTTAAAGAGTTTGACAAAGGAAGAAATCGACATATTTTCATGTTTAGAGAGTTTGAAAAGAAGCAGAAAAGAAAACCCCAGCAGGACCCTTTTCGTAGGTAGTCTCACAGATTCGAAAAGGTAGAAAACAATATCTGAGAGAACCTCTTAGCCATGTTCCACTAAGGTATTCCTTTTTCATAAATAATCTATCCCAACCCGAAAAAGGGGTAAACATATACTGGGAAGATGACGTTTCACAACCTTTAATGAGTTCAAAACAACAAGAGTCTTGGAAATAAGGAGGTGGTAAACATATGTCATGGAAGCCGAAATTCTTTGACTGGCTCCGCTGACAGCTCATCGTGGTAGAGGACTGCTCGTACAATGGTATCAATTTCATAGGTGATCCAGACCTTCCACTCCTAGAAGGAGATGACTGGGATGAGGCTTTGGGTAGAAACTCATTTTTTGATTTTATGAGTATTATGATTTGTTGTTTATATATGTTCTGATATTTATCCATGCATTCCAAATGTTGGCCCAGAGAGACTTGCAGGGATGTTCCCCATAGCATGGAGGGTCCCACATGATTTTGAAGCGGCCCCTCAAGGTGAAGGAAGCGAGGAAGAAGATATCGCGTGCCACTTGGAGGGACTTACAAGCAGGATCCCAGATTATGTGAGATTCGAGGATGTTCCTTGTGCGTATCAGAGGCACACTGAAGGGGTGTCTAACCGCATCCACTGATTACTGAGGTGGGTCGTGCGTGAAGTGACATGCTATCATGAGTAGTATGAGGGTTAGAAACCTAGGTTTTATTTCTACATATTTTTTAGAGACATGACGTCTCGGGATGTAACCAAAACACATATATTTTTTGAACTTATAATGCACATGGATGCAAACAATCGATATATATATATATATATATATATATATATATATATATATATATATATATATATATATATATATGCTTATTTTCCTGTCTAAATATTACTAGGTGATGATGATGCTTTTACAAATTCTGCAAATGTCTATCTAATACAATATTATCTACTGCATCAATTAACATATACATTCTTCTAGGAATATGTTGATATATGATATAATCAAAATTCCTTTCTAATAGACGAACATTCAAATACATTCTTAAAATATAAGGGTTTCTAATAGAATAATTCCCATTGAGCTGGAGAACAACAAGCTGAGAGTCTAGGTTCACAATTAATTCATGAATGTCAAGAGAAATAGCTTCGGTTAAGAGTTCAATGACTACACTATATTCAATGGCATTATT
Organism: Pinus albicaulis; assembly: GCA_034641835.2. Lineage (NCBI taxonomy): Eukaryota > Viridiplantae > Streptophyta > Pinopsida > Pinales > Pinaceae > Pinus > Pinus albicaulis. The sequence goes on from CM076579.1 coordinate 1,581,506,749, forward strand.
GGTTGTTCATCCTAGACAAATATCTTGAAGTTCTACTAACTCACTGTTAGGATCATAAATCACCCAGGTTGAAAAAGACAAGTTCTGGGTACTACGGGAGGCACCGTCCGCGAAACCAACATAAGGAGTGACAAAAATTTGCATAGTAAGAAACGACATAATAAGCAAGAAAAAACTGCTCGCAAAGCACACCAAGACAAAAAATGTACAAAAATGGAAAACACACTTATGTACAAAAGGACATGCACGAGAGACTCAAAGGATAGCCTTCATAGTCGATTAGCTCATAGGCCCCATTCTGAAAAATGCACTTAACAATGTAGGGCCCATGTCACATGGGTTCGAATTTTCCTACCCCCAACTTATCATGAGCTTGGTTATACAAGAGGACTAAGTCTCCTTCTGCAAAGGTATGAGGGGAAACCGTCTGGTCAAAATGAGCTTTGACCCGCTTTTTCTGTGCTTCTATTACTAGAGGAGTAAAGCAGTGAGTTTCATCTAGCCTCTCCAAATATAGAAGACGTTCTTCCTCTGGTGAGGTATTAGGAAGTAATTCAACAATTGTCTTGAGAGAAGGGATTTCACATTCAATCAAAAGGGTAGCTTCCAGACTGTAAACAAGCTGAAATGGGGTGAATCTAGTTGCATCCTTCACCTAGGTTCGGTAAGCCCAGAGAGATGAAAACAACATGAGATGCCAATTGTACTTGTGCATCCCAATCATACACTAAATCATGGTAACTAAAACCTTGTTCAGGGATTCAACCTGGCCATTGGCCTGGGGGTAGTACGACGTTGAGCTGTCATGACGCAGACCCAACTTAGTAGTCAACTTAGCCATCATATAATGGAAAAAATGAGAGCCATGGTTGGTGACAATGGCTTGAGGGACACCAAACTAGGTAATCACATGATTGAAAAGAATTTTGCAGTCGTCTTACCGTCAATTGTGAGTATAAGCATTGCTTCGACCCATTTATTGAATTAGTCCACAGCTACGATAATATAAGCATGCCCCCCAACCGAGTGAGGGTTACACGTCATAAAATCGATGCCCCACTTCACAGAGGGACCAACAGTAATGACAGGATGGAGGTGAGCGGGTGGCATGCACATCTTGCTCTGGTAAATCTGGCATTCGTGACATTTATGGATAGTGACAATACAGTATTTGAAAATGGTAGGCTAGAAATATCCAGCACGAAGGATTTTTTGAGCAGTAGCATACCCAGACATGTGACTACCACAAGTTCTAGAATGGCAGTCATTGAGGAAATTTTCAGCTTCCTTGAGGGTCAAACACCGGTATAGAACGGAATCAGCTTCGATGCGGTATAGAGTATCTTTGACTATGCGATAGGGTTGTGAATGATGAAGGATATGTTGACAAGCATCTTTCTTCAACTCAAACCGGAAGGTGGAAGTCTATAGATAAAAAATGATATCACTGTACCATGGGTTGAGGGTGCTAATCAGAAAAAGAGTGTCATTGGAATGCATTCCTCAGAACCAAAGGGAGCAGAAGCAAAAGGTAAAGAGCAGATCAAATTGGAAAAAACCAATGATTTCTTCGATTTGGCTGTAGTGAACTCCAAATTGAAATCTTGTTGGATACCTATCCACTTTTATTATTTTCCCCCGAGAAATTGTCAAGTCAATATATAGGTCATGGGGTTCCAATAAAAAATCATGGTTACTATGCGAAGAAAAATATAATGGAAAAAATGTTGGATGGCTTGAAAAGTGGCCAACGCCAATTTATCGACATGTGCGTAACGTGTTTCCGTATCGAGAAGATTGCGGCTCAAATAATAAATGACGTTCTCATCATCGTCGTCGTCGTCCTGTACCAGAACCATGGTAATAGTTCTAAATGCGCCAAATAGAGGGAATAGTTGCAATGATAATTGGGTGGACGCAAAAGAGGAGCATTGACAAGCAATGTCTTCAGTGCATCGAAATATTTTTGGGCAATCTCATCCCAGAGGAACGAGGTGCCTTACTTAAGAAATCACGTGAATCCTTTGGATACTTCAGCATAGTTCGGTATAAAACGACGCATGAAATTAGCTTTCCCTTGCAAACTATACAACTGATGTAAAGAGGAAGGGGAGGGGAGATTGATAATAGCTTCGACCTTAAGAGGGTCGAGACGACTTTCATCCTTAGAAACGATAAACCCAAGGAGTGTACCAGAATCGATGCAGAAGACACATTTATGTGGATTGAGCTTAATGTTGTAGCGTCTGCAGCGAAGAAAAATTTGACGGAGGTGATCCTGGTGGTCTTTACGCTTAGGGAAATGAGTAGGAAGGTCATCCAGGTAAGGTTGAAAAATGTGCCTAATATCATGGAAAGTGTATGCCATTGCTCGTTGGAATGTAGCACCGGCATTCTTAAGGCCAAAAGGGAGCTTCTTGTATGCGAAGGTTCCCCAAGGAAAAATTAAGGCGGTCTTGTGTTGATCAGTCGATAGAATATTGATATGGTTATAACTAGAGAACCCATCCATAAGGGAAAATATCTCACTCCCAGCACATTCATCAATGATTTGGTCGATGAAAGGAGTGGGATAGTTATCCTTAGGACAAGCGCGATTGATGTCGCGGTAATCCACACAGACTCGAATAGTACCATACTTTTTATCCACAGGGACGATGTTAGAGACCCAGTCTGTCAAAGGGATCGGATAAATGAAGCCATCTTTGAGAATTTTTTTAACTTCTCCCTTTATGGCAGCTACCCTTCTAGGGTGCATGGGATGAATACATTGGTGAACAGGCTTCACGTTAGGATAAGTAGGGATCTTGTGCATGACTATACTCGGATCGATGTCGGTCATTTCTTAGTAGGACCAAGTGAAAAAGTCTCGAAAATCTCAGAAGAGACTAGTATAGATCTCGATCTCATTAGGAGAACAGGTCACTACAATCTGGATTTTCTCGACAATCCTTGATTTAACGAAGATGTCAATAGGCATCGTTTGCATAATGTTCCCTATGTTACCTTTTGCAAAAACTTCATGTGTCAAGATGGGCATTTGAAGAGGATGGGAAGGAGCTTGGGAAGCGAATTTCTAAAGACAAGTAGACATGGCCCCAAGGCTAAGGATAAAGGAGGAACGATGATGACTATCATCCCAGGGAGGATCCTCTAGAGACATGGTTTCCACGATGGCTTCATCAGTTGGAAACGTCTCATTCAAGGGATCGGGAGAATTTGAAATGCTGAGCCAAGGGGATTGAGAATACATGTCGAGAGACACACTCAAAGGAGTATGATTAGAGGGAGGAGGAGCTGAAGCTGAGATAAATTCACAATAATAAATTTATATTGGGATTAAAGGCATCGCATCACCAAATGAATCAAATTTCTCAAGTGAAGGGATGATCCATGGATCAGAAGACGTGGAGATCATATTGACCTAAGCAGTATTTGGTGAAGGAAGAGAAAAGAGACCCATAAGGGCAGGATCTTTGAAAAGTCCTGGACCTATGCTCTCATAAGGCGTAGGAATATGATCTACATATGGAACATTTCTCTCGGAGGAGGTGGAAGTGAAAAAGGATAACTAATCAACAGTCACTGATATTTCCTTTGTGCGGAAACCGAAGAACATGAAAGAGACTGGACGGGACGCATAGCATGGTGTGAGTCCAACTACGATAGAGGAGAATATTATAATTGAGCTTGAAGTCAACGAATTCAACCTCAACATTAACCATTTTCCCTTCCAACATTATAGGTAAGCTGGCGAGAACACCAAGAGGGTGAGATTCCATTCTGTCGAAAGCTTCTAAAGTGTTTGGAGACTGATTGAGGGTCAGAGAACCAATGGATTTCCAACATGCAATGGACATGATGCAAGTATATGCACCTTCGTCTATGACTGCTCGATGGATATTCTTACCATTAATCCAAACTTGGATAATCAGTGCAAGCTAGTGAGGGAGATGTGGAACGAAATTTTCCAGATCAAAGGTGATATGGCTTGAATCGACGAGGTCCACCAAACCCCTCCCCCGATAGTGGATAGTAAAGCCTTCCATTGTGACGGAAAGCTCTGAAGCACTTCCAATGCCGACAGAGCAGATGGTGCCTGAGCCAAATCCTCAAAAATACTGTAATGTTGAGTGACACGAGTGTTTGGGTTATAGGAAGACTTACGAAGCACACCTTTAGAGGGTGGCCATACAACGGGCTCAGGATTGGGCCTTTCAATGTGAAGAGGGCTAGAAGTAGGTGTGGGAGGAGGACTATCTATGATATCTTTCCCTGCTACCTGACGCGGTCCGGTATAATCTTCTGATCTGGTAGCAATAGATATGGGTGCATCACCATTCATTATGAAAACCTGAGAGCCAAAAGGGGCAGAGGACTGAGGATGCTCCACCATCTAAGTTTGCTGCGATGGGAATGGTTCTTGAAGAACAACTAGAGTTCCTTGGGTGCCTTTGAGTAGTTGACTCACCTTGGCCCATCGTGGATAGTCCTTGGTGTAATGATCCTCATCATATATCAGACAAGGGTACTTCGGTTTACGTTTCGAACCATCATCAGCATTGGGCTTAGGAGAATCCTGTTTCGGGGTATTGGCTTTGGCCTTGCCTTTACCCTTCTTCTTACCTTTGAAATATTTATCTGTCAGGGTGGACTAGGCGACATTCACTTCCATGGTCTTGTTGGGATTAGGAGGTGGCTGAGAAGAAATATCAGTGGAAGAAGTATATTTTTGCTTCACACAATTGGGAGAAGACTTACGAGAAGTCTGAGACATGGAACCAATGATACCGTCGATGGATGACATCGCTGGTGCCAGACAGAGAGTACACGAGATCGAGGTACTGGGCACGAGCGATGGCTTTTTCCTCAGTAAAACATGCCCCCATAGCGATGTCCTTAGCAATCGGACCGATAAAAGAGGTAGTGAACCAATTAGTCAGAAGTTGATCAGGGATTTCAAACTTGATCAAACGATAATGCCACCTCCATTCATCAATATGATTGGATATATGAGTAGCCTGATCCTATTTCAAGGATGTTAGGAGGTGCATTCCCATTTCATAACAAACTAGTAAGTGCATGAGAAATGCCATGGCAAGAGAGTTTAAATCTTGAAAGATGTTGCAGGAGAGTTCAATGTACCACTTTGCAGCGACACCAGTGAGATTCCTTTGGAAAAGACATAAATGAATCAAATCATCAACCCAAGAGTTAGAGGAGAGCCATAGATGGTATGTCATAACATGTGCCTAGGGGTCTTCTCTGAACTTGCCTTCAAACCTGGGACAATCACCCAAGATCTTGGTAGGAATTGGGGGCCAATATGGATTATGAAGGATGGGATCATTCGTTAACTTTGACACATCGGGCAGTTCCAGTGTGGCAAGGAATGATAATTGTGGGTTGAAAGGCATTGCATGCCTTTGATAGAGACCAGTATTCGGGTTCCAACCAGGCCAGGAGAAATTCTGACCCCATATGTTCTGTCCCAGAGGATTTTGTCCATAGGGGTTATAATTTTCATAATTCTTCCCATAAACTGGTTGAGGACTAGGGTATTGATTATGAGTGAACTAGTGAGGCCCTGTTTGAGCAACATATGTATTTTTTTGCGGGATGTAAGCAATGCCTTGTGGCAGAACTTGTACCTTCGAAGGTTGACCTTGAGGAATGAAAGGTGGGCCCTGAGGCTACACAGACTGTCCTTGAGGTGCAGGTTGACCTAGATACTAAGGTTGAATAGGCTATCCCTAGGGTGTAGGTTGACCTGAAGGAGGTGGACCAGGTTTCCCCTGAAGACTAGGTTGACCTGAAGGTTGAGATGAGACAGGTTGCCACTGAAGACTAGGTTGGCCCGACTCACCAGTAGAGGGCTGACCTTGTTATACAAGAGATGGGCCTTGTTGAACGTAAGGTTGGTTCAGTTTCACAAAACATTGTCCCTAAGGTAGATAGGTTTTCCCCTGAGGAACATAAGGTGCTCCTTGCTGAACATAAGGTTGACCAACAGGACTGTAGGGTTGCCCCTGTTGGACCGAAGGTTGTCCCTGAGAGGGTTGTCCTTGTGGACCATAGGGTTGTTCCTGTAGGAACGTAAACTGGTTGGGGTTAACTAGTATCTGGGGCATTTAAACATACAATGGACCATGTGGAACGGGCCCATGGTAATAGATGTGATTTTTGTGCTCATCGTAGTAATGTGGAGGATCGATGGGAGCTTGAACTTGTTGAGAACCCTAGGGGAAGTAATTCTGTTGTTGAATGGCCATCATACACTGGTCGTACATCAAACATCCAAGAATAGGATTAGAGGAGATAGGTGCACTACCAATAGGTTGATGGACTCTCGATACGTGAGGTTGTGATCCACTCACAACGGGCCCAGCGGACATCGCGGAAGTAGAAGGAAGTGTTCCACTAACATCAGAAGATGACGACAATGATGGAATCACACTAGCAGATGGTGTGGACGAAGCCACACAAACAGTGGGCTAGGTTGGGACAGACATAATCGTCATCGAAACAACGAGAGTTGAAGATGATGGCCCTGACACGAATGACCCTGCAGAAGAGGCCGTTGTACTTGTGTTAGTCATCAGTATTTTTCACTGGTTGGTGATGACTAGTTGTAACAGCCAACTTTTCTAGCAGCTGATCTAAAAATTTGTCAAATTTGCCAGCTGGAAAACAACCATAAACTTTTTTTTCCCTCTTACCTTTCAGCCCGCCCATGATGAGATGAAAACTCATTATCAAATCCTACCTAGCCTTAGCCATACTAAGTCTGCCCATTAGTTCTAAAGAAACAATCCAAATCTATCCAAAGAAGTTTCCCCTAAGTTAGGTAGTGGCGCTTTAGGCATTCCTCCCTTGGAAAACCACTCTAAAGCCAAAGAACCTCTATCTGCTACAACCCAGCCATAACAGACCTTCCCATTCTGCAAATAAAGTTGGTTATAACCCTAGGTCATTCCACTAATAAACCCTCAAGTCTCAGCAGGACTTGTCCCATAGGTCAAACTGATTTTAGGTGTTTTTACTGTGTTTTAATGGATCTTTCAAGGAAAGAAGAATATCAGCATCCCAGAAGACAATTTTTGGCTCCACATGAGAAGACAACTGCTTCTCAATGTGATCTTGAGCCTGGGATGCAGCTACAGAGCATAGAGTTTTTCATTAAGCTCTTGCGATCACAGTCAAAGCATGAAGAATAGTGTAAGGAAAAATAACACTGTCAAAAGGTTGATGATATGACATGACCGAAAAACCTCCTTCATCTATAAGCGGAGGGTTTGAAGACTGAAGAAACTCCTTCATTTTATAAGTAGAGGGTTGAAGACTAAAAGCGCCTCCTTCATCTATAAGTAGAGGGTTGAAGACTAAGAGTGCCTCCTTCATCTATAAGCAGAGGGCCAAGGGTAAAGTTTGATTTTTAGAATAAAAATGACTGTAAGGAAAATTTTTTGAGTGCAGTGAAACAACAACTGAAGGTCTCTGCATGAAAATGATGATTAAAAGGTAGAGGTAAACCAGTGGTGTTTTTCAAAGATTGTTTGCATAAACCCATTGTTATTGAATTACAAGGTGAAGCTAATAGGTTGATCATGGGTGAAGAAATATTGTGAAGTTGATGGCCAAAGGAGTCAAAGGGTTTTGGCCTCAAAATGACCTCTACCATCAAGTATAAATGAAACCACTGTCAGTATGTTCACCAAACATCCTTCAGCTGATTAAGACAGAGGTTGAAAAGCAATCATGGCATATGGTAAAGATTCTAAAGGGACTGCTCTCAAAAAGGGTGAAATGAATGAAAACTCATGTTTTTGCAGACCCCCTTCACAGAAGAAGAAAGGGACAGACTTCCCTTGTTCACTTTTCAACTCAAAGTACATCATCCCCTGTTTTATTTTTACCCAAAGTCAAGAAGGAAGCTCAAACAGCGCCTACCAGCTATATCAGTTTCACAATAGGGCATCACTACCTCCAAAGCATCAGAAGAAGAAAAAAAAATGTCATTTTAGGTTTCAAAATGGTGAAGCTACCTCTTTCAAAGTGTCAAAAAAAAAAAAAACCTCACATAACACAATGTGTCTTTCTACAGTGACAACAAATGAACAATGCAAAGGACAGAGGTTAAGGAGCGCCCGAGAATTTTGCTTCAAAATGTATTTCTAACCAAACAGAGATGAAATTTACAAATGTGAGAGAGGTTTTTGTTCCTCATAGGATCAAGAAGAAAAACCTCCCTCATTTTCTGCACAGGTATCATGGTTTGTGAGAAATGTGAAAAATACAGATGTCACGGGAGAATTTCTGCACCAGGATTTACCATTTTGACCAGTGTTGGGACAGTCAGATTTTGAACAACCAAATGGACTTCAAATGAAACAATTAAAATTTTTCTGGAAATTATACTTCCATAGCTTTCCAACGAGCCATCTCAGGCCAAATTCTGACAACAAGAAGGCATCCAAAAATAGCCTGCAATCAACACTATTTGTTTCTGCACCAGCATGGACCATTTTTGACCAGTGTTGGGACAGTAAATTTTTGAACACTAAAATGGACACCAAATGAAAAAAATCAAGACTTTTTGGAAGTTAGACTTCCATAGCTTTCCAACGAGCCATCTCGGGCCCAATTCCGACACCAGGAAGGCATTCAAAAGTGGCCTACAAACAGCTCTATGCATTTCTGCACCAGGATTCACCAGTTTTGACCAGTGTTGGGAAAATCAATTTTTGAAGGACCATATTGATACCACATGAAAAAAATCAAGTTGTTCTGGAAATTATACTTCCATAACTTTCCAACGAGCCATCTCATTCCCAATTCCGACACCGGGAAGGCATCCAAAATGGGCTGCAAAGGTGCACGACGCGTTTGAAAAGTTGCACGGCGCGTTTGGGAGAGAAAATATAAAGGGTTACTATTGATGCGTAGTGCGCCTGTAGCACCAGTCAAAAAATCACCTAAAAAACTTCAAAAAACTATTTCCAAAGCTGCTCAACCAGTCAAACAAGGGCTGCCATCGACCCTCAAGGTATTGTGTTTTGTCTCCTTGCTAATTTCAATTGCTAGATAATGTTTGAGGCAGTGAAAGTCTTGGTTTAAATCAATATATTTTAAATAAATGTTTTGAAAGAGAGTTATAGTTGGTTGAGAGTAAAGGGTTGATTCTAGCTTCAAAGAGCCTATACACTGCCCTCAGAACAATGCATCAACGTACACCTGCAGGTCCAAATACAATTAGACTGCCCTCAAAACAAGGGTAAGAGATGAAGGCACTGTTTTAAAGAAGAAACTCAGTGTTTAAAAAATGAAACAGTGGCCCTAATTTCAACCACAGTAATCATCCATCTATCACTTGGTCATTGTTCAAATTTTTCCTCGATGTGGTGAAAAGCAGAATCAAGGCTGCCTTTGACCATAAACAGATTTTAGTATATGAAGTTGTAAGTTTCCATTTGGAGGTATTGACAAAATGGTGGGTGAGGAGTGGTGAATACAAAGGTAGTATCTTGATTAGGAGAGGTGTTTGCCTGCTACAGGGCTGTTTTGTTGTCCTCAAAACACCAAAACCCTGTGACCTTGTCCAAACACAGAAAATAATTTTGACTGTGTATGCCTTCTGTTTGACTGAGCACTTGTCATTATAAATATTGGTTGTTTGGCATGCAAAGGGCAGAAAGGATAGTGTTTTGAAGGAGCAAGGACCCAATAGCAAAGAAAACATTTTACACAGTTTTGAAAACCAATCTACTTTGATCAAAACAGTGATTGACAGAGGTGGAGCAGTTTTGGAAAGGGAAAATAAGGGTTGAAAGGTGAAACAGTGGGTCTATTTTTCAACTAGCAGTGATCATGGTGTAAAGGTTTTGGTCACCTCAAAGGTCTCCTCTATGTGGTAAACAAGGGAAAAAAAAAGTGTTGTCTCCTTTTACTCCATGAAACAGAGCTTTAGTATGTGAAACTGTCATTACCATTAAAGGGGGTTTATCAAAATCTGTGCAAGAAAACAGTGAAGGGAGGAGGGTGTGTTGATTGTGAAGAATTCTTGTTGTTTATCTGCTACAAAGCTGCATGTTCTCACATCAAAAATACCAAGAGCTGGGTGACCTTGCCACAAACACAGAAAAATCACCATGGACTGTGTATGTGTTTTTTGGTTGACTGTATGATGGTTATTGAATTTACTTGCTAATTGGCATACGGAAGAAGAAGAGCAGTGTTTTTAAATTGGAGAGATTTTTTTTTTGCCTTTGTCTAAAAAACAAAGTTGTCCTATTGTCCTCCAAAACACCAAAAGCTAGGTGACCCTACCACAAACATAGAAAAATCATTTCACTGTGTATTATCTTTCATTCACTGTGTTTTTGTTCTTAAGTTTACTTGTTGAGTGGCATACAAAGGGAAAAGCATTGTTTTGGAAAGAGCAGAGAATTGTATGTTAAAGGGGCAGCTCACACAGCATTTGAAAACCAATTTTACCTTGATCAAACAATGATTAACAGAGAAGGCAAATTTTTGTTTGAAGAAGACATTTCAAGAACCTTTGAGGCAGTTTGGTTTTGCAGAAGCACATCCAAGAAAAGATGCCTCCCAGGCAGGATAGTATGAGTGGATTGCACAAGAGGTATGAGCCTACCCCTTGGAAAAGAAATTGAAGAGGGCAAACAGGGATTTAGACCTTCAAAGGAGAATGACGAAGCATTACAAAAAGTTAAATCAGTTTGCCCGGCGCAAGTTAAAGGCTGCTCAAGACAAGCTCAAAGAGGTCAAAGGGAAGCACCCGACACAGAAAGTGAGAAAGGACATATCAGGACTTCAGATTTTGGCTTCTTCTTCATAGCATGTTGCTGAGAACCCTTGAGGGTCATGCTCACCAATTTTGGGCGATTTTCGACATATTTTGGTTTTTTGGCATTTTTGAGTTTTTGGCCAAAACTCATGGGCTTCACCATTTCATTTCGGAGGATCATCAATGGAGGATAATGGTATCATTGGATGCCATAATTTCAAGAGCACACACTCAGTGATTTTCAGGACATTTGAAGATCATTCACTCCTCCGAAATGGCGAAAAATGTCCACTTTTTCCACACTCTGCCTGGTCTATCAGCAAACTCTATTTTTTGGTTTTTTACAAACATTCCTATTTTTGGAGGACTTCCAAGCATTATATTGATAAAATTTCAGCTTTTTCAGAAAGTAGACACTCAGAGCTTTCCAACGAGCTATCATGAGCCTCGTTTTGACATCAAGAAGGCTGCAAAAAGTTGCCAGCAAGTTAGGGGACCTTTTGCTGATGTAAATTTTGAGTATTTTGTAAAATTGAACCTTTAAAAAAGGCTTTTTCTTCATGTGCGTTTAGCTATTTTTGCACATGAGAAGTTATGAAAATTCAATTTAATTCCCTCTTTTAGCATTTTTTAGATATTTTATGAGATATTTTGAGCCTTGGGCTTTGCAAAGCCTCAAGGACAAGTTTAGATATTTTGAATAGGCCAATGAGAGTGAAAATTGAACCAAGAGGTTTTCCTCACTTGAGCCTATATATTCCAAAGGCTTTCATTGTAAAAGAAGGCTGAACTTGATGATAGAAGCAATATATGGTCATATAAGCTTTGGAAGAAATACTTGTCTCATGCTTTTGGATAGTCTCTTGGATGTTCTTGGATGATGAAAGAGGGTTGTTGTTGGATTCCATGACTTCGTAGAATGGTATAGTGTCTCTTTCTTTGTTTTGTTTTCTAGTTTTCATTCATAAATACATGGTTCTTGCTTGCTATAGATCAGTAGAGAACAAATTTGAGACATGCCCTTGGAGGCACCTCAAATTTCCTGTTTCTTCATAGCTTTCATGTTTTCCTCTTCCTTAGTCACATTAAAGAATTCTTGACTGCTCTTTAATAACTTAAGGATATTGTTGCTTGTTTTCATTCATGGTTTTATACATGCTAAGTATGATTTACGGTATGCCCTGCTTACCTATGGCTAGTTATAGTTCCATCCATGAAATTTCTCTTTGACTGATTAGATTATCATTTTGTTGAACCAAGGAGGCCTAGTTCTGATCTAGCCCTTTGTCTAAAACTATGCAAATCTTGTTTTCAAAGTGCCCAATAACTTGAAGTGTTGTGTTTAGGCATTCCGGCATAGTAATTTAAGTTGTTTGTCTGTTTTAAGTGTTTTCCCCAAAGTCTGATAGCCATTTCCCAAAGTTAGAGGGTAATATATCTGTATGCATGGCTTGAATGTTTATTTCTATGTATTGATTAGCTTATAGTTACATTTATCATGATTAATGGTTTGCCCTACCATGTTTATGTCAGCTATTAAACTAGTTATGCTTGAAACTCTTTGTTGTTCCCAAACTTGATGTCCATTTTGTTCCATTTTTCCCAAAGATCCTTTCTACCTCGAATCAAATCGGCCCTTCAACAGCCTTGTATCACCGTCTGATAGCTTTCTAGACCTTTTTGACCCCATAGCCCAGTTGATCTAACATCTTTTTACCTATCTTATATCTTTGATCAGTTTCATCCCTCACAACCTAGAAACCAAAACCAAAAAAATTACTTCATAACTAACCTAAAATCAGAACACAATAAGCAAACACACAGATATCCCTTACACATATAGAGAGAGCCTTCTTTGAGTCCAGGAAGGCTAGGTCCTTGGGCTGCAAAGCTTGGTTTGATGTTACACTGTCATTTGGCTTGCCATTCAGCCAAATCACGGGACCCTAACATAATGGCGATCACGGTGGGACCCTGAGTAATAAACAAACTTAGTTTCCCTAATCTTTAGAGACTTTTGAGAATACTATCTGGCTGACCTATCCCACCGCTCACTAACATAATGGCCATCACGGTGGGACTCTGAGTGATAAACAAACTTAGTTTCCCTAAAATATTTAGAGACCTTTCAGAATACTATCTGATTCACATATCCCACCGCTCACTAACATAATGGCGATCACGGTGGGACCTTCTGAGTTAGTGACAATCTAAGTACTCCTTAGTAACTCTCGAAGTCTCATTCAAACTTAGAAACTTAAGTGTTGTCCGAAAAGTAGAATCTAGCTCTTTCACCATCTTAGCAAAATGATGACTCAGCTGTAGGACACTCTTACAAACCTTAGGACTACATAAAACTCAGAAAAACCCCAAAAAACTCCCTTAGATTGGTTTTTGTCAGTACGAGTGGTGGACCATACACATATACCTCAAAACAACTAAAAATCCACCTGGCGACTCCATTAGCTTCCAGTAGGCCTTACTACTTTACTAAAATCTAGGCTACTATCTGACTGAGCCACCTCATTGCCACACTAACATAATGGTGATCACGGTGGGAATCTGAGTGATAAACAAACTTAGATTCCCTATACATTCTAGCAGCCTTAAGAATACCATCTGATTGACTTATCCCACCGCTCACTAACATAATGGCGATCACGGTGGGACCTTCTGAGTTAGTGACAATCTAAGTACTCCATAGTAACTCTCGAAGTCTCAATAAAATTTAGAAAACTTAAGTTTTGTTTGAAGAGTCGAAGCTAGCTTTTTCACCATCTTAGCAAAATGATGATTCAGTTATAGGAAACTCTTCCAAACCTCATAGGCACATAAAACTCGAAAAACCCCAAAACATTCCCAGATTGGCTTTTTCCCTAGTTACTGGTGGTGGACCATAGCTACAACTTTACAAAAACAACCAAATTCCACCTGGCGACTCCACAACTCTCAATAGACCTAAATACTCCACTGGAGGAAGAACCTAAAACATGACCGGTCATCCTAGAAAGAAAAAGCACTCAGGCCTTAGTTGGATTCAAGAAATTATTGTCTTTATCTATAACTATGTTCTATCCTACTTTGAGCCTGATCAACAATACACCGATGAGATCTACATTGATCATTGGAAGGATCTCAAACCTCGAAAAATGAAGCCTCAAATTTCAGGCCATGAGAAGGCTTATACATCCGTGCTTACCCCAGATTCACCTATGGAAAACCTAGCAAAACATGAGCCTCATGCTACCTTTCCCACTCTGGCTGAAACCTCAAACAGTCACGAATCTCTTTTTACACTACCTATATCCACAAAGGTCCTAGAAAGATACAAGCCTCTGGTTTTACCTCCCATCTTCCGAGCCCTCCCTGCAAATCTTCAAAATAAATTACCCAGATTTGATGGAGAAAGCTCCAAAGTCACCGCTGAAGAGCACGTCCAAAATCTTGAGGATTTACTTGACCTTTATGAAATAGAAGAAGATGATGTGTGTATTATAATGTTTGCCTTATCATTACAAGGAAAAATTAAGAGTTGGTTTAAAGACCTTCCAGCTGCAAGCATTACCAATTTTCATCAGTTCACTCAAATCTTCCTAGATAGGTGGGTGATCATGGGTAATAAAGTTCTCATCATAAAAGAATACAATCAGTTAAAAAGACAACCAGGGGAGACATTGTAAAACTTTTCAGCCAGGTTCAATAAAGTATACCATGCAATGTCTGCCAACTTAAAGCCACCGCTCGGATGTGCTCTCTTGCACTACCCAGATTCTTTTGACCCAGAGATGGTTTTCCAAATAAGAAATAAAGATCCTCTAACCCTAGAAGAAATGAAAAGGATAGCAGTTGATGTAGAATTCAACATACTAAATATGGAGGCACAGCTAAGAATAATAGAGAAAGACAAAGAAAATCAAGAGAGACTAATATCTTCAGAGGAAAAGTTGGAAAAATTGGTATGTATGTTTGGCAAACTAGAGCATCTACTTGACAAGAAAAGAGAAAAACACAAAGTTAAGGTTAATACTGCTTATTCAAACCAACCTACACTTCTTCCTCAGGATGAACACACTCGACTATTACAAGACAAGAGTTATAAACAAAATGTGCCTAATGGGAAAGTTGCAAATAAAAACATAGAGGAATGATCTAAAGAGACTATCAGCCATTTTGAAATCACAGATTCTGAAATGGAAGAAGAATCAAAACCTTTAGGTTCTCCACCCTTATGCTTTAAATCATTCTAGACTTTGAAAGAAAATTTGCATCTTAAAGATCTCTCAGCAGTTATTCAGGAAAACCCTGCTCAAGTTAAATCTCACCTAAATCAAGAAGAGTTGTTTGAAGAGGAATTAAAAATCTGAGATAGAAGATAAATAAAAACCTGTAGGATCTCTACCTTTATGCTGGGAGTCATTTGAGTTCATAAAAGCAAACTGGCCTCCTCAGAATCCATCAGAGGAAACTCATGAATCCCATGTTTATTATCCTAAGCATCAAGAAGAGTTGAGTAAGGATGAATTCAGATCCGAAATAGAAGATCAATCAAAACCTGTAGGATCTCTACCTTTATGTTGGGAGTCATTTGAGTTCATAAAAGCAAATTGGCCTTCTAATAATCCATCAGAGGAAACTCATGAATCCCATGCTAACTATCCTCAACATCACAAAGAATTGGTTGAAAATGAAAACAAGCAAGAAACGAAAGAGAACCCATAGGATCTCTCTAAGGGCATAAGTGATGATTCATCATCTCTCATAAGTGAAGCCCAAAAATACATTCATCCTTCAAATCAGATTTCCCAAGAGAAAGAGGATTATTGTAGAGAAATGAAAATGCCTCCCTTTTTAACTGAAGAGAAAATAGATCAACTTATAAACATGTAGACAGCCTCTGAAACTTCATATAACCAAAACTTTTCTAATCTTTCTCCTGTTAATCTTGCATATCATAAGTCAAAAAATAGATTTGTAAATCAATTTGAATAAAAGCAATCTGATAGTCCAATATGCATGTCTGGTGACATTACTTATATTAATGATTCTCCAAGGTTTGATCAATATGTTGATGATTATGATTTCCAAACAGAAGCTAACTTTGCAGAATACTGAGTTTTTTATTTTTGGGAGGAAGCTCAGTTTCATAAACTTGAGAAAAGTAAGCAGCTAATATAGGTCATCTATGACACTGATGAGGAGATCCTTGAGAGTTTAGAAGTAAGTGAAGAGTCTCAAACTCTTTGCTCTACTTCACTTCAATCCATCAGAGATAACATTCACATAATTGGAAATCAACAGTCTTTCAGCTTTGATGTTGAGGTTGAGGAGGATGATGAAATTCTTGAGTAGGTTGTAAATGATAAGCCTTTTCCTGAAATGGTTGAGGAAATCATTTTGGACATGGAATCTTCCTTAACTCCAGATTTGCAGCCACCAAGTTCCATTGAGTTACAAATTGTAGATGAAGAAATAGAGGTTGATATGTAGAAATTTGAATAATTGATATATTATTCACCGAGATTCTCCTGATCACACACTATTTTAGCTTCATGCATAATACAGAATCTCTTCTACCATTGATCATCAATTGCGGAAATAAAATCACTTGCATGCATACATTAAAACCACAAACAATCACACATATGAACATAGTATTTTATGGGAAAGCTTAAAGCTAAAAACCCCAACTATCTGTATATTATATGTCATGGAGATCATGTAACAATCATAGTACAAATCTCCTCACAAGCTCTCAGAACCACCTCCAATTCCTACACACTATCAAGCTAGATCTAGCAAAACACATGCTCCAATCTTTCGCCACTTGATAGCCAGCCTCTATTGCATTTTCAATGATATGGGATGGCTTCATTAAATAGATAAACCACCTGGCTTGTACTGCGCAATCCTCATGGGCTTCTCCACCTATCTATGTGTTGCAAATAGCAACTGTATAGTCACAACTGATAGTTAACCTGCTCTTTCACCTATTTCTGCACTGGTCTCCACTGAAACTGTCCATGCACTAAAGTTAACTGATGCATTCTTTAGTTTATTAGTGAGTTTATAATTAGTGAATTAATTAATAATTAATTCACACCACTCTCACTAATTGTATCAATTAGTTAAACTGAATACAAATAGCTCAACTATGTTTAGATTAGTTAAACTGAATACAACTCCACTAACTTCCTCAATCAACTCCACCAAACTCTGTCACATGAGTTCTAACTGAAGTATCCATGCAATAGCTCCACTTAACCCTCAGGAATAGCGTAATTCCTTCTGTCAGCTCCTGTGCCACATCTGTGCACTTAACTGAAGTGCTCCAAGAGAATAATATAATGTTTAGAGTCTAAATATTATTAAGAGCTAATAATATTCGACATATCTATTTTTAGACTGGCAATCTAAAAATAGATTCCGCCCAGTATGTCTAAAAATAGAAGTCCATCTATTTTTTTCCGACTTGACCAACCATCCACAAATAGCATCCTGCAACTCATAGAACATGATCCATATGTCTAAAAATAGACATAGTCTAAAAATAAACTTTGAGCCAAAAATAGCCTGCGGACCCACTTAGTGAAGGCCACTCCTTTCCACTAAGCTCATCATCTTGTTGCAATCTCAACACTCCCTCTCAAAAAGATATTGATTATCTGCAACCCCTATCCTGCCCCTGTGGTATTCGAATTTGCTCCTGGTGAGCGCCTTTGTCGAACGCCCGACGTGCAGTCCTGCGTGGGAATGTGTAAATAACATTACCTTGGCACCGCACGCCGATCTACTGATGTGATGCAATCACAGGTATGAGCACTACGCCTCAACTCATCCTCACACGTAAGCACTGCCAGTCCATATCCGGGTGTACGGAATGTGTGCCTCTTAGATATCTCAATACATGCTTGCCTGCCTTCCAGTAGAACTTGGTTGGCTTAACCATATCTTGTGAAATTTGGTTAACAGCATAGCATATGTCGAGCTGTGTATTGACCAGATACATAAGCGACCCCACAACTGTCTATAAACAGTGGCATCCACTACCTGCGCCGAAGTAGCATCCTCCTTCCTCCAACCACCAGGAAGAGGAGTATCAACAGGCTTGCAGCCATGCATGTTGAACTTCTCCAGTATCTCTCGGGCATACTTACCCTGAGAAACAAACAGTCCACCACTGCGCTGCCAAATTTCCAATCCCGAGAAATAATGAAGGAGGCCCAAGTCCTTCATCTCAAACTCTTTTGCAAGATAATCCTTGCATGAGAGTATCAACAGCTCATCACCTGTCAAAATCAAATCATCTACATAAAGTAAAATGATCAGCAACTTACCCTCCACCACAATATGGTATAGGTTAGGATCCGCCTCACTCTTGGAGAATCCAAGTCTGGTGAAATAACTGTCTATCCGTGTGTACCAAGCACAAGGTGCTTGTTTCAACCCATACAGCGCTCTCTTGAGCCTACACACATGTGACTCGCTGCTGAAGATATCAAAACCTTCGGGCTGCTCTATGTACACCTCCTCCTCAATGACTCCGTTGAGGAATGCAGTCTTCACATCCATCTGATGAATGTGCCACCCCATCTACGCTGAGAGAGCAAGAATCGTACGTATGGAAGAATACCTTGCGATAGGTGCAAAGGTCTCCTCATAATCGATCCCCTCAATATGTGAAAAGCCTCGGGCAACAAATCTTGCCTTGTACTTCTCCACACTCTCGTCAGCTGCCTGCTTCACTTTGTAGATCCATCTCGAACCCACCAGTGATTTCCCTTCCGGCCTTGGGACAATCTCCCATGCACTGTTTCTGACAATCGAATCATACTCTTCCACCATGGCATCTACCCATGCGGGGTCCTCCACAACTTCCTCAAAAGAGGATGGCTCTGTCACGATACACTTGCTCATAAGAGCCATGTATCCAGTATACCGGTCAGGTGACTGTCTCTGTCTGTGCTATGATGTAGGTGATCCTACAACCTTCTCTGCATCTTGAGCCAGTCGCTCAGCTTCTGTAGTGCGCTTCTGCCCTCTGATGGTTGGCGCTACTTGAGTGGTCTATTCCACTCCATGAACCTCATCTTGTGGCTGATCCACATCCTAAGACTCATCCTTAGGAACTAATAGCTCCTCATCTGCATGCAAGTGTGGCTCCCTCTCAAGCGAACACTTCATGGCTTTCTCCTCCTAAAATTTGATATCCCGTCGCACAACAGTCTTGCGACTGTCTGGAAAATACACACGATAGTTGTGGGTTGTATCAGTGTACCCCACAAATATCCCAACCTTTGCAGTCGGATCCAGCTTCTTTCTGGCATCCTTCGTCACATGCAAGTAGACAAGTGAACCAAAAATCCTCAAATGGGAAATATCGAGGCCTCTTACCGAGAAAATGCCTCCTCGGGTGTACTCATAAAATAAGTATTGTGAGGACAACGGTTACGCACATATGCGCGGTATTGCATGCCTACGCACGAGTGAATGGGTGGCCCGATCATGCAACAACACCGTGCGAGGCACCCACGATCGTTGTTCTTTTGCTCGGCCAGCCACATTATGTTGTGGGTTGTGAGGTCTTATGAGAAGGCTCTCTTGGTCCTTCTATCTTGTAACTTGAATTCGCCAGCGATCAATTCACCACCATTATCGCTCTGGAAAGCCTTCACAACTACGATTCTTTCTCAACCCGATTAACGCGAACTCACAAAACTTTGAGTATGTCTTGCTCTTCTTCTACATGAAGAATATCCAGCACTTATGAGAAAAATCATCAACAAATATCACATAGTACCTATGCTTTGCTGTCGAAGCTACTGAGAAAGGTCCACACACGTCTGTGTGAATTCTCTCAAGGATCGTTGTGGCGCGACTATCCTTCTCATGAAAGGTGGCTTTCATAAATTTTCCCAAAGTACATCCCTTGCACTGATCTGACTGTGCAAGTGTACCTTTGGGAAGCCCGATAGAAATCTGCTGCAAAATTTTCAAAGCACCATGGTGAAGATGGCCCAATCTCCGATTACCACAACTCGCCATCATCCCAGCTCACCACTCCTTCTGCCTTGCCTGCCATTGTTGCGCAACCATCTACCTACAATTGATAAAGGTTCTTAACTCGAACCCCTATCCTCCGGGTCTCACCAGTTGCCTTACTGCGTAGGAAAGCCTTTCCCTCGCTAAAGACAACATCATATCCCTTGTCTTCTAACATCACCACAAAGATAAGATTCTTCTTCAATCCTGGAACATGCATCACTTCCTTCAATACGAAGGGTTTACCAGACTTCCTCTCAAAGGAAATGGTACCGATACCGGTCGCACTGTATCTACCATCATCGCCCATCTCGATGTGCACTCCAAGATCTTTCTCATCCAGATCAGTAAACAAATCTCTATCTCCTGTCATGTGAAAAGATGCACCATTGTCTAGAAACCACACTGATCTCGTCATACTTGATACCAAGCATGCGATCAGCAAAAAATCTAGCTCAAAATGTGAGGCTAAGGCCTCTCCAGCTGCAGTCCTAGCAGCCTGCTTATTTTTCTTCTTCTCTGGACAACTAGTGGCATAATGTCCGTGTTGGTGACAGTGAAAGCACTTCACCTTGGACATGTCCTGCTTCTTGCCTTTCGCACCGGATTGAGAAGCTTTCTTGTTCTTCCCCTTCTTTGTTTTGGTAGCCAAAGTGCAATTCTCTTCATCAGAGTTCTTTGATGAAGATCCATCCCTAGTACTTCGCCTTATCTCCTCTTGCACAAGATCCAACCAAAGTCTCTCCCATCCTGGCAATTTCTCCCGACCATTGACAGAGTCCTGATAGGAGTGCCAACTCTTCAGAAGCCCAAGGAGAGCCAAGCTCACCAAGTCCTCATCATCAACAGTAACCCCCACACTTCCCAGCTCATCCCTGCATTGGATGAACTTCGTGAGGTACTTGGGTATACTGTCGCTTTTCTCCATTTTTATGTTCCTGAGTTTATCCTTGAGCGCCAACTTCCTCTGATCGCTCTTGCTTTGGAATAAATCTATCAAAACTTTCCACATCAAGAACAGAGAAGCTTTACCATGAAGGCTAGACACTATGTGATCCTTCACACCTTCCAACAGAATCCTTCGACACTTTGTTGTCTTCTTTTGCCATGCGTCAAGTACGGCAGCATCACTAGAAGTAGGCTTTGAAATTTCCGCATCTATGAACTCCTTCAACCCATTGTCATCCAGCACCACCTCCATCCTATCCTTCCATGCAATATAATTTGAGCTACCCTCAAGGGCATACTCCAATCGAAATCCGTTGAAAGACATCTCAACTTCGACACCAAGAAAAAATTGCTGCAAATTCGAATTCCACTAGCACAAAACTCAACTGCTTCAATGCTTTTGCAATTTCTCCAATGATCAATATCGCTCTGATACCATGTATAAATTTGAATAACTGATATATTATTCACTGAGATTCTCTTTATCACACACTATTTTAGCTTCATGCATAATACAGAATCTCTTCTACCATTGATCATCAATTGCGGAAATAAAATCAATTGCATGCATACATTAAAACCACAAACAATCACACATATGAACACAGTATTTTATGGGAAAGCTTAAAGCTTAAAACCCCAACTATCTGTATATTATATGTCATGGATACCATGTAACAATCATAGTACAAAGCTCCTCACAAGCTCTCAGCACCACCTCCAATTGCTAAACACTATCAAGCTAGATCTAGCAAAACACATGCTCCAATCTTTCGCCACTTGATATCCAGCCTCTATTGCATTTTCAATGCTATGGGATGGCTTCATTAAATAGATAAACCACCTGGCTTGTACTGCGCAATCCTCATGGGCTTCTCCACCTATCTGTGTGTTGCAAATAACAACTGTATAGTCACAACTGATAGTTAACCTGCTCTTTCACCTATTTCTGCACTGGTCTCCACTGAAATTGTCCATGCACTGAAGTTAACTGATGCATTATTTAGTTGATTAATGAGTTTATAATTAGTGAATTAATTAATAATTAATTCACACCACTCTCACTAATTTTATCAATTAGTTAAACTGAATACAAATAGCTCAATTATGTTTAGATTAGTTAAACTGAATACAACTCCACTAACTTCCTCAATCAACTCCACCAAACTCTGTCACATGAGTTCTAACTGAAGTATCCATGCAATAGCTCCACATAACCCTCAAGAATAGCATAATTCCTTCTGTCAGCTCTTGTGCCACATCTGTGCACTTAACTGAAGTGCTCCAAGAGAATAAGATAATGTTTCGAGTCTAAATGTTATTAAGAGCTAATAATATTTGACATATCTATTTTTAGATTGGCAATCTAAAAATAGATTTCGCCTAGTATGTCTAAAAATAGAAGTCCATCTATTTTTTCCAACTTGACCAACCATCCACAAATAGCATCCTGCAACTCATAGAACATGATCCATATGTCTAAAAATAGACATAGTCTAAAAATAGACTTTGCGCCAAAAATAGCCTGCGGGCCCACTTAGTGAAGGCAACTCCTTTCCACTAAGCTCATCATCTTGTTGCAATCTCAACATGATAAACACATGAGAGTTGTCACACTATCCTTTCAAGATAATTTACTGTCAAAGTGTATCCCTGCCCATCAACCTGATGACCTTCACACAGTTTTCAGTCCACTTAATCAGAACATATCAGCTTGGAAAGAAAACTACACTGCAATATATGATGAGTCTGACAGTTCAAGTGATCATGAGCAAGGGGAAGAGTTGCTTTACCAGGACAGTCCCAAATATAGCCAAGTGGAAGAAAGAGTAGTCCTAAATGAAGCCTGTATATCAAATCCTCTAGATCATGTATTATTCCAAGATCCATTTGTTGTTTTCCTTGAGAAATCTGAAGGAGTAGTGGGTTCTATCATGAACAAGTTGCTACCAAGAATGAGAAAAAACTTACGCACTACTGTCCAAAAACAAGCCAAATGGGAGTGGCCTTTTCATTACTTCTGCATCATGAAAGAACTAAACCAAGATCAACCATGCAATCATCTACTTGACTGGCTATATTGGAAAGAAGAGTTCACCAAATGAATGCATGTTGTGTACAGTTTAGACTAGGATAGATAGATAGCTGTGAAAAATAAGTTCAGCCTTGTGAGCATCTTTTCAGTTTTGGTTTGATTGAAGAAAAAGTGAAAAAGAAGAAAATACAAAAACATTAAAAAGTAGAAAAAGAGGGCAGTTTATAAAAAGCAATGGTACAACCCCATGTTCCAAAAAATAGTCCTTCAGAAAGCACGCAAGTCTAAGTGCCGCTACTAGTACTCAAATGTCTTGTTCAGTTATCTAGCCTAATCATAGCTGAACATGTTTAAATTTATTTTCTGATAAGTTAGTGAGTGAAAAAGATGGTCAACATTTTGTAAGCTTGACTTATCAAAGAGATTAGATTAGGAAAAGATACTGGTTCCACACGCCCAAAACAGAACCAAAGAGGGAAGCGGGGATGAAAAACAAATTGTAAATCTTAGCCCTGTTTTTCCTACTTTCCATTTTATGCAAAATAATATTTGTGTGTAGCTTGTCTTTCATGCCGCAAATACATGAAAAATTAGACTGTCTAACCCTAATTTGATCATCTTTTCAATTTCGTGTTTTAGATTAGAGAATAAATTCCTGTCAAACAACTTAATCTTGACAGTTGATCTAGCATAGGTAGAGTAATGAAGGAGTTCATCAGTTTAATCTGAACTCCCAACAGATATAAGTGTAGAGTTAGATAGGTTCATTTTTCAAAAAGAAAAAATATATATTGTCAAAAGGGTAGCTGGTCCAAATGCACCCAAAGGAAGAAAAAATGTTAGGAAAGGTAGTGGGGTAGGTAGAAATATCATGAATGCTAATCATGCTGTCATTTTTCAGAAGTAGCATCAAGGAAGAATGAATTTTGCGCCAATGGGTAAGGCACTAGTCTTCATAAGCCAAAGATCTGAAATTCTAGACACCTCCTGAAAAGGAGCTGCCCTCCCCAAATGGAGCCACTGTTAGTCATCAGTATTTTTCACTAGTTGGTGATGACTAGTTGTAACAGCCAAGTTTTCTAGCAGATAATCTAAAAATTTGTCAAATTTGCGAGCTGGAAAACAACCATAAAATTTTTTTTCCCTCTTACCTTTCAGCCCGCCCATGATGAGATGAAAACTCATTATCAAATCCTACCTGGCCTCAGCCATACTAAGGCTGCCCATCAGTTCTAAAGAAACAATCCAAATCTATCCAAAGAAGTTTCCCCTAAGTTAGGTAGTGTCACTTTAGGCATTCCTCCCTTAGCAAACCACTCTAAAGCCAAAGAACCTCTATTTGCTACAACCCATCCATAACAGACCTTCCCATTCTGCAAATAAAGTTGGTTATAACCCTAGGTCGCGCCACTAATAAACCCTCAAGTCTCAGCAGGACTTGTCCCATAGGTCAAATTGATTTTAGGTGTTTTTACTGTGTTTTAATGGATCTTTCAAGGACAAAAGCATATCAGCATCCCAGAAGACAATTTTTGGCTCCACATGAGAAGACAACTGCTTCTCAATGTGATCTTGAGCCTGGGATGCAGCTACAGAGCAGAGATTTTTTCATTAAGCTCTTGCGATCACAGTCAAAGCATGAAGAATAGTGTAAGGAAAAATAACACTGTCAAAAGGTTGATGATATGACATGACCGAAAAACCTCCTTCATCTATAAGCGGAGGGTTTGAAGACTGAATAACCTCCTTCATTTTATAAGTAGAGGGTTGAAGACTAAAAGCGCCTCCTTCATCTATAAGTAGAGGGTTGAAGACTAAAAGTGCCTCCTTCATCTATAAGCAGAGGGCCAAGGGTAAAGTTTGATTTTTAGAATAAAAATGACTGTAAGGCAAATTTTTTGAGTGCAGTGAAACAGCAACTGAAGGTCTCTGCATGAAAATGATGATTAAAAGGCAGAGGTAAAGCAGTGGTGTTTTTCAAAGATTGTTTGCATAAGCCCATTGTTATTGAATTACAAGGTGAAGCTAATAGGTTGATCATGGTTGAAGAAATATTGTGAAGTTGATGGCCAAAGGAGTCAAAGGGTTTTGGCCTCAAAATGACCTCTGCCATCAAGTATAAAGGAAACCACTATCAGTATGTTCACCAAACATTCTTCAGCTGATTAAGACAGAGGTTGAAAAGAAATCATGGCATATGGTAAAGATTCTAAAGGGACTGCTCTCAAAAAAGGTGAAATGAATGAAAACTCATGTTTTTGCAGACCCCCTTCACAGAAGAACAAAGGGACAGACTTCCCTTGTTCACTTTTCAACTCTAATTACATAATCCCCTGTTTTATTTTTACCCACAGTCAAGAAGGAAGCTCAAATAGTGCCTGCCAGCTATATCAGTTTCACAATAGGGCATCACTACCTCCAAAGCATCAGAAGAAAAAAAAAATGTCATTTTAGGTTTAAAAAGGGTGAAGCTACCTCTTTCAAAGTGTCAAAAAAAAAAACCTCACATAACACAATGTGTCTTTCTGCAATGACAACAAATGAACAAGGCAAAGGACAGAGGTTAAGGAGCGCCCAGGCATTTTGCTTCAAAATGTGTTTCTGACCAAACAGAGATGAAATTTACAAAAGTGAGAGATTTTTTGTTCCTCGTAGGTTCAAGAAGAAAAACCTCCCTCATTTTCTGCACAGGTATCATGGTTTGTGAGAAATGTGAAAAATATAGATGTCACGGGAGAATTTCTACACCAAGATTTACCATTTTGACCAGTGTTGGGACAGTCATATTTTGAACAAACAAATGGATTCCAAATGAAAAAATTAAATTTTTTCTGGAAATTAGACTTCCATATCTTTCCAACGAGCCATCTCGGGCCAAATTCTGACAACAGGCAGGCATCCAAAACAAGCCTGCAATCAACACTTTGTTTTTCTGCACCAGCATGCACCATTTTTGACCAGTGTTGGGAAAGTAAATTTTTGAACACCCAAATGGACACCAAATGAAAAAAATCAAGAATATTTGGAAGGTATACTTCCATATCTTTCCAACGAGCCATCTTGGGCCCAATTCCGACACCGGGAAGGCATTCAAAAGTGGCCTACAAACAGCTCTATGCATTTCTGCACCAAGATTCACCAGTTTTGACCAGTGTTGGGAAAATCAATTTTTGAAGGACCAAATGGACACCAAATGAACAAATTCAAGTTGTTATGGAAATTATACTTCCACATCTTTCCAACGAGCCATCGCACGCCCAATTCTGACACCGGGAAGGCCTCCAAAACGGGCTGCAAAGGTATGTGATGCGTTTGAAAAGTTGCGCGGTGCGTTTGGGAGAGAAAATATAAAGGGTTACTATTGATGTGCGGCGCGCCTATAGCAGTGCACGGCGCACTGGTAGCACCACTCAAAAAATCACCTAAAATCCTTCAAAAAAATATTTCCAAAGCTTCTCAACCAGTCAAACAAGGGCTGCCATCGACCCTCAAGGTATTGTGTTTTGTCTCCTTGCTAATTTCAACTGCTAGATAATGTTTGAGGAAGTGAAAGTCTTGGTTTAAATCAAGATATTTTAAATAAATGTTTTGAAAGAGAGTTATAGTTGGTTGAGAGTAAAGGGTTGATTCTAGCTTCAAAGAGCCTATACACTGCCCTCAGAACAATGCATCAACATACACTTGCAGGTCCAAATACCATTAAACTGCCCTCAAAACAAGGGTAAGAGATGAAGGCACTGTTTTAAAGCAGAAACTCAGTGTTTAAAAAATGAAACAGTGGCCCTAATTTCAACCATAGTAATCATCCATCTATCACTTGGTCATTGTTCAAAGTTTTCCTCGTTGTGGTGAAAAGCAGAATCAAGGCTACCTTTGACCATAAACAGATTTTAGTATATGAAGCTGTAAGTTACCATTTGGAGGTATTGACAAAATGGTGGGTGAGGAGTGGTGAATACAAAGGCAGTATCTTGATCAGAAGAGGTGTTTGCCTACTACAAGGCTGTTTTTTTGTCCTCAAAACACCAAAACCCTGTGATCTTGTCCAAACACAGAAAATCGTTTTGACTGTGTATACATTCTGTTTGACTGAGCACTTGTCATTATAAATATTGGTTGCTTGGCATGCAAAGGGCAGAAATGATAGTGTTTTGAAGGAGTAGGGACCCAATAGCAAAGAAAACATTTTACACAGCTTTAAAAACCAATCTACTTTGATCAAAACAGTGATTGATAGAGGTGGAGCAGTTTTGGAAAGGGAAAATAAGGGTTGAAAGGTGAAACAGTGGGTCTATTTTTCAATTAGCAGTGATCATGGTGTAAAGGTTTTGGTCACTTCAAAGGTCTCCTCTATGTGGTAAACAAGGGAAAAAAACAGTGTTGTCTCCTTTTACTCCATGAAACAGAGCTTTAGTATGTGAAACTGTCATTACCATTAAAGGTGGTTTATCAAAATCTGTGCAAGAAAATAGTGAAGGGAGGAGAGTGTGTTGATTGTGAAGAATTCTTTCTGTTTATCTGCTACAAAGCTGCATGTTCTCACATCAAAAATACCAAGAGCTGGGTGACCTTGCCACAAACAAAGAAAAATCACCATGGACTGTGTATGTGTTTTTTGGTTGACTGTATGATGGTTATTGAATTTACTTGCTAATTGGCATACAGAAGAAGAAGAGCAGTGTTTTTAAATTGGAAAGATTTTTGTTTTGCCTTTGTCTAAAAAACAAAGCTATCCTATTGTCCTCCAAAACACCAAAAGCTAGGTGACCCTACCACAAACACAGGAAAATCATTTCACTGTGTATTATCTTTCATTCACTGTGTTTTTGTTCTTAAGTTTACTTGTTGAGTGGCATACAAAGGGAAAAGCATTGTTTTGAAAGATCAGAGAATTGTATGTTAAAGGGGCAGCTCACACAGCATTTGAAAACCAATTTTACCTTGATCAAACAGTGATTAACAGAGAAGGCAGATTTTTTTTTGAAGAAGACATTTCAAGAATCTTTGAGGCAGTTTGGTTTTGCAGAAGCACATCCAAGACAAGATGCCTCCTAGGCAGGATAGTATGAGTGGATTGCATAAGAGGTATGAGCCTACCCCTTGGAAAAGAAATTGGAGAGGGCAAACAGGGATTTAGACCTTCAAAGGAGAATGACGAAGCATTACAAAAAGTTAAATCAGTTTGCCCGGCGCAAGTTAAAGGCTGCTCAAGACAAGCTCAAAGAGGTCAAAGGGAAGCACCTGGCACGGAAAGTGAGAAAGGACACATCAGGACTTCAGATTTTCGCTTCTGCTTCGCAGCATGTCGCTGAGAACCCTTGAGGGTCATGCTCACCAATTTTTGGCAATTTTCGACATATTTTGGTTTTTTGGCATTTTTGAGTTTTTGGCCAAAACTCATGGGCTTCGCCATTTCATTTCGGAGGATCATCAATGGAGGATAATGGTATCATTGGATGCTATAATTTCAAGAGCACACACTCAGCTATTTTCAGGACATTTGAAGATCATTCACTCCTCCGAAATGGCGAAAAATGCCCACTTTTTCCACACTCTGCCCAGTCTATCAGCAAACTCTATTTTTTGGTTTTTTTACACACTGTCCTATTTTTTGAGGACTTCCAAGCATCAGATTGAGAAAATTTGAGTTGTTCCAGAAAGTAGACACTCAGAGCTTTCCAAAGAGCTATCATGAGCCTTGTTTCGACATCGGGAAGGCTGCCAAAAGTTGCTAGCAAGTCAGGGGACCTTTTGCTGATGTAAATTTTGAGTATTTTTGTAAAATTTGAACCTTTAAAAAAGGCTTTTTCCTCATGTGCGTTTAGCTATTTTTGCACATAAGAAGTTATGAAAATTCAATTTAATTCCCTCTTTTAGCATTTTTTAGATATTTTATGAGATATTTTGTGCCTTGGGCTTTGCAAAGCCTCAAGGACAAGTTTAGATATTTTGAATAGGCCAATGAGAGTGCAAATTGAACTAAGAGGTTTTCCTCACTTGAGCCTATATATTCTAAAGGATTTCAATGTAAAGAAGGCTGAACTTGATGATAGAAGCAATATATGGTCATATAAGCTTTGGAAGAAATACTTGTCTCATGCTTTTGGATTGCCTCTTGGATGTTCTTGGATGATGAAAGAGGATTTTTGTTGGATTCCATGACTTGGTAGAATGGTATAGTGTCTCTTTCTTTGTTTTGTCTTCTAGTTTTCATTCATAAATACATGTTTCTTGCTTGCTATAGATCAGTAGAGAACAAATTTGAGACATGCCCTTGGAGGCACCTCAAATTTCCTGTTTCTTCATAGCTTTCATGTTTTCCTCTTCCTTAGTCACATTAAAGAATTCTTGACTACGCTTTAATAACTTAATGATATTGTTGCTTGTTTTCATTCATGGTTTTATACATGCTAAGTATGATTTACGGTATGCCCTGCTTACCTATGGCTAGTTATAGTTCCATCCATGAAATTTCTCTTTGACTGATTAAATTATCATTTTGTTGAACCAAGGAGGCCTAGTTCCGATCTAGCCCTTTGTCTAAAACTATGCAAATCCTGTTTTCAAAGTGCCCAATAACTTGAAGTGTTGTGTTTAGGCATTCCAACATAGTAAGTTAAGTTGTTTGTCTGTTTTAAGTGTTTTCCCCAAAGTCTGATAGCCATTTCCCAAAGTTAGAGGGTAATATATCTCTATGCATGGCTTGAATGTTTATTTCTATGTATTTATTAGCTTATAGTTACATTTCTCATGGTTAATGGTTTGCCCTACCATGTTTATGTCAGCTATTAAACTCTTTGTTGTTCCCAAATTTGATGTCCATTTTGTTCCATTTTTCCCAAAGATCCTTTCTACCTCGAATCAAATCGGCCCTTCAACAGCCTTGTATCACCATCTGATAGCTTTCTAGACCTTTTCAACCCCATAGCACAGTTGATCTAACATATTTTTACCTATCTTATATCTTTGATCAGTTTCATCCCTCACAACCTAAAAACAAAAACCAAAAAACTTACTTCATAACTAGCCTAAAATCAGAACACAATAAGCAAACACACAGATATCCCTTACACATATAGAGAGAGCCCTTTCTGAGTCCAGGAAGGCTAGGTCCTTGGGCTCCAAAGCTTGGTTTGATGTTACACTGTCATTTGGCTTGCCAATCAGCCAAATCACGGGACCCTAACAACTTGACCATAGCAGATTCTCATACAAAGATGTAGCACCAGAGATTAACTGACTCAAAGAACGATAACGAGTGAGGAGAGTTGAAGGTTGAGAGGAAGGTTGAGTTGTGATATGAGGAAAATTCTCCGAAGGGAACTTATATTCTCCTGTAGAAACATAAGTCTCTTCACTACTAATAAAACTTGTGGCATCCATATTGGATGAAGACATGTTGTCGGCGAAAAGGTGATGAGTGGTGGCAAGTAAAGCACACGATAATGGTGACTCAAGCGGTTCTGAGGGTAGAGGGGGATCTTCCCTCAAAAAGGCCCAAGCATTTGGAGGTTTCCAATTGATATCAAATGGTTCCTCAGGAGGGGGTCGAGTGGTGAGAGGTTGAATACTCAGAATGATAGCATGCCAGTAGCCTCGAGTCCCCACAGACTGAGATGTCTCTGAAGAAACTTCGACGAAATGTTCTTCACTATGAGGTAATGAAGAGGATGACGAAACTGGTGGTTCCGCCACTATTACTTTGTCTCAAAGAGAAGGGGAGAAAAGAGATGATAAAATCGAGGCTTTAAGACCAATCACTAAGGAATTACTTATGAACAAGCCAAGAAAATAATTTTAATGGGCGTGTAATCGTAGGTAATTAATTTTATGACACTGAAACAAAACTATGCCTTTTCATATTTTAAGAGTCGAGAAAAGGACAAAAGGTGACTCTAGTCACTTTCAATTTGGATGAGCTTGAAAGGACAAGTGCTTGATGATCTTTTAAAATTTTAAAGAGTCACGGAAAGATCAAAATGACTACTCAGGAACTCTAAGCAAGAGGGTGTACCTAGCTCTCGTGAACTACAATATACACCTTCGTGGTCAAATGAAAGAGAAATTACCAAGGACTTAATGTACATGCAGGCAGTCTCCCCGAATGCTGTGTTTGGTGTATCTCAGTTACAGGGTGACAGACTTGGCTTCTTATGGATAAAGGATTGCAACCTAGGAGGGTCTTGCTTTATATACGAGATGGTACGGGGAGCATAAGTCTGTGCTAGTGCTCTCTAATGCCTAATGGCGAACGACATCTACTAGGTTTAACGACGCTGGAAGACATCACTATCCTAGACCGCTAAATGTGAGCGTTAAGTTTCAATGCTTCCTTAGGTTGATTGAGTTCATTTTAAAGTTTATCTTGAAATTATGTTTCTGTTTCAAGGCCTTACTGAATGTAATCTTAAATCTCTAATGCACAACTACATGAGAAACAATATCATTCTAATTCAATGAAAAGCTAGCTAAGAGAGGGATAGAAATTCACAACAAAGCAGC
This sequence comes from Pinus albicaulis, assembly GCA_034641835.2. Taxonomy (NCBI): domain Eukaryota; kingdom Viridiplantae; phylum Streptophyta; class Pinopsida; order Pinales; family Pinaceae; genus Pinus; species Pinus albicaulis. The sequence goes on from CM076579.1 coordinate 1,581,538,077, forward strand.
AATCAATCGAATGCAAGAATGAATTTTCCTAATGCTACTAATGCAGCTGAAGTAGAAAATGAAATTATATTCTCTTGCTGTTCACTTTTAATGAGAAAGAAAGCTACTAAAGAGAAAATAGTACTTTTCATTTTCAAATAGAGAGAAAAAATGTAAATTTTGTTCTTTTATGTGAATGAGAAGCAATAATGCAATGTTACAGTAAAAGGAGAAAACGAACACTAGTTTTGAGCAATTCGAATGAAATGATCAAAACACAAAAGGACCAATCCAAAGCGAATATAAGACACACTCAAAATTAGACAAGCATTCCTTCACGCAGAGGAAGAAATTTCAAATCGACTCAATGAGAAATGTGATCTATGCTCAGGGTGACAGCTGGAGGGTCAAACAAACACCAGGATGAAAGTTTGACAATCCTACAACACGTAGAATCGAGAGAAATGACCAAGAAATTAGACAATAAGCTAAAAACCTGAATGACTAAACTGACTCATACACATCTCGGAAGCTCAACGAACATGTGGCCGAACAAGCAATCAAAGACACCTAGAAACCCTAGGATGAGAAGCCACACTGATCAGATGAGAGTCAATCAACTGAAAAGAATGAGACAGGGAAGTCAAAAACAATCCAAGTGGAATAATCCAGGGAGGAAAAATAAGGAAAGAGGCCTAAACCCAAACATATAGGATTTGGCGCGACTGTTCAGCAGTAATCCGCGCTGGACAGGGGAAATTGCACCTGTAAAACAGGAAACCTGCGCCAATCAGCGCTACTGTCAGGGAAAAAACAACGCCGAGTAAGGAAACCAAAGAAAGGAGAAAAGGCAGCTGAGAAAAGACCAGGCTTATCACTCTAAGAATAGATGAAGTGGCTTGAAACAGTCAGATAAGAAAAACAAACCAGAGAAATGGAAATACAACCTAAGTCAGACAGACAAGCAAAACTCCAAAATGAATCAACGAGAGACGACAAACACACTAATCCCTAGTATGGTCACCAACTTATTGAGCAGGAAAATCCCCTTTGCGAACAGAGACGTTCCCTCGAGCCCTAGGGTGGGTCTAGCAACAAGGGAACACACTCGACTCCTAAATTCCTAGCTTATAAATGAAATATGGGCCGAAACAGATATCCTAACTCCGTCCAATGATTTTTTCATGGCACGCGGCAGTGATCCTTTGATCTTTGTCTTCATGCCTTGCGCTCCGTGTTGGTGACGATTTTCACGCATCTGCACAAAGATAAAAAAAACGATGACAACATACAAGCATATACATTCATCTGCAACTATTCAACTAGTCAAGGAGAGCTAAACACTTTGCATATAAATGGAAACAAAGTTGGAACCAGAAACTAGTCTTGTATTATTGATATATGAAAAAGAATTTTACAACCTTATGCCTTGACGTTGCAGATCTCCTTTGATGGGTTCAGTCGGACGCATCTCAAGAGATAAAACATCCAATGTGAGATAAAACGTCTCTCAACAATGGATTCTTCTCTTCTTTCTTCAAACACACCAGTTATACTAATGATTGTTCAACTAGCTGAATCAAGGTGAGGAGGAAGAATTTATAGGAGAGGAGGAGGAGGTTTGGGATTCCACATAAGGTGGAGGAGAGTTATATCCCTTTGGGGAGTTGCATAGTTGTAGGAACAAATAGGCCAAAGGGAGAAACTCGACTTGATTCAGTCAAACAAACCATGATAACTCCGCTCATGAAGTTGTTAAGCATGGAAGCTCTATTTCTATTTTGAAAAAATTTCCAAAAGCGGCTTGGCGCGGGTGCCTTTATGAGACAGAGCACCAAAGGGTGTTGGGCCCAGTGTTAATTTCTTCATGGGTGCGAGGCCATAACTGCCTACCAGCGCTGACCCAAAATCATATGTTTTTGAAGGTCTGCTTGAGGAATGATCAAAAGAGATTATGATCTTGACATGCCAAGGGATGCAATGACATTTATGGTAATGTATGATAGTACACAGGGGTCACTGAAATGGTCCTCCAATGTTCAGGATGGGGATTGCAGGGACGGTGACAAAATAATGTGTAACACTACTCATCCAAGAGAAGAAAGAATAAATTTGTTGGCATCAACATCAAGGTCTCGAGGTCTGATCAAATTATGAATTCTCAAGCTTTGACCCCAAAATAATGAAGAAATTACAATGAACTATATATATGTCCAAAAATATTGAAAGGAATCAATCTCTCTTCAACCAAACCAAGTTCAAGTTAATCAAAGTTATGGATTCAATATCATATTGTCACCAAATAAAGAGACTTTTGAATTAAATGCATGCAGAGCGATGATACATCATTGTTTCATAAGGTCGAAGGCATAATTCAAAAATTATTTAGCGGGAAAAGAAGATTGTCTTTATACAATTTGATAAGCAGTTGAATCAAGAAACTACAGGAAAAAACTAAGTGCAACAAAAAGAGTCTCCACTATGAAGTATTGTTGCAAATAAGTTGTGTAGTCTTCAAGGTGGAATAAAGAAGCTACAATCATTCCTTGTATTAAAGAACTTGTGAAGAAGAAGGTCACATTAAGAGAGCAGTAAAATAAATTTTGAAAGATAGCAAAAAGGTGATAATAAATACCTTTGTGAAGAAGACATGGCATCATAGGTATGTTTCCATGAGGTATGATATTTTTGTTAGTGTTAAGGGTCCATCATAAATATTATAGGATTTAAGTTATGACTCTAGGGTTTGTGTAGATGGCTCATAAGAAACCTTAGTATTTATAAATCTGGATTTTAAAGTATTTGTTCCTTATGATTTGACTTCTAGGGTTTTAGGGCATGAGAGAAACCCTAGTGTGACATAACATGATTTAGGGTTTGCACCTAGGAAACCCTAGGATGACCTATTAATTGAAAATAAACCCTAGAAGGGTAACTTGACATCATGTTTTGGTATCGTATTCTTTTATTGGTGTACTTGTTAAGTTCTAGTACAAGTATAAGAAGTAAATACAGATGGGTTGATCCTTTAAGAAAAATGATGGGAGAAGGGAACTGCATGGACCCTTAGAATCTATTCATGATGAAGATAAAGGGAAATAGAAGATGAAATACCTATACCATGGTTGGAGAATAACATGATGCATCTTATTAAGAAAGCATCATAGTAATCATACAATTGAAGCAATATCTCATGTCATAGCTAAAGTAAAATTCCACATACTTGCAGGAGTCATTATAGGAAATAATAGCTCCTAGAAGCACAAGTAGCACTTATGAAATAGATATCATCATACATCATTAGAAAGGAGATTTTTTAGGACAAGGATGTTTAAAATCCTTCATAAGAATATTCATTAGAAGGTTCATCTCTTGGAAGAAGCAAGTTTCTTGCTAAGAATACCACCTTGGATGGGATTCACTATTTAGAAGAATGATGTTATGATGATGATTGAAGCACTCTTGATTAAGGATAGAACGTTGTTGAAGGATGGTCTATATGACCAAATAAGAAAATAGGTATGTATGCATATGTTCAGTGTGTCAATTCATGTCATTATATAGTTGCAAATGGTAAGGATGCATGCTCTACCTCATGAGCATGATCAAGGGAAGATGATCTCTTTCATTAAGTGGATGCATAAGGGCATGGATCACATATTAACTAGATGGAATGAACATAATATGTCCTCATATGTAATATGAGGTGGTCGACATAATGAAGGAACTATTATTGGGAGTTCCTCTAAAGTAATATGTGAATAAAGATAAAGGAAGAGATCGTAAACAATGCAACTATGGAGAAGGAAATAAACATATCATGACAAGAAGAATTGACTATGATATCTCCATGGGAAAAATATGATGGCCTTGGAAAATTATGAAAAGAAATAATGCCCTTGAAAAATGTATATATTGGAGATGTGTCAATATGAATGTAGGATGTCGCAGCAAGAAAATGTCATGATGAAGGGCCATGTGACAAAAGGTACTTTTTGATTTGATGTTCATTTCCAATTTTTGAACAATATATGGATGGGATAATACATGGCTACCGAAAGGGAAGTGTGGATGTCATCTACAACTGATACTCACATGGAAGGATGGAAGATACAAAATGATAAATGATGTGGAAAAGGTAGTTGTATGAGGAAAAGCTAGATATGGTCCAATGGATCTCTCTCCGATGAAATAAAGGATGACATGGTTGCCCTAATTTAAGAAGGAAAGTGATGGATGGACGATGCCCTACATAGAAGTCCCAAAGATGAAGGCTCCATAATAGTAAAAATGAAATTCATGACATCGAAAGAAGGAGCATTACAAGCACCTAAAGGTCCCATGATCTCCACCAATGAATAAAAAGAGATGTTATTGGAAACAAGGCCTAGTAATAAAAAAAGCGTTGATTTTATAATACAAAGTTTATGTGCGATAAGGTAATAGCATGCTAGGTTCCACCTTGTACTATAGTTGATCATCTAACCTCCTTCAATCCTCAGGTTTTAGGAGATTGAGAGTTCAAAGCTGACATTGACCACCACAAGTACCTTGGGTGCCACTAGAAATGTGTGGTCTACTTCAAACAAGTTGTGATGATATTACATGAGTGGTCCAAAAATAATGACCCCTAAATGACAATGAACAACTTATTTATAATTACAGGAGAACTAGATCAAAATGAGAGTACGTCAAACACGTAATAAACATGAAAAAAACGTATTTTGTATATAAAACATTTTATTCTATTAAAATTAATCATAATTTATTATAAAACAAAAATCTATACTAAATCAATCCCAAAAAAATATATTAATTTTTTTAATATAGAATAATCCAATAAAATACATAAAAAAACATGGAATTAATTAATCTACTATTTTAACAATATTATTTAAAAATCCTTTTTCTTTATTAAATGTGTACTATCAACATTTTCATATTAATTTTAGAGTATTACAATTTATCATATACTACATTTAAAATCATAATTCTTTAAAATATTTTTGTTATTAATTTATAAAGTATGATATATAAATATTTTTTCCAGTTACTAAATTGAGATATAAAATATTTATTTATTTATTACAAAATTAATTAACTAAAATATAATGAAACCAATTTAATTTCATTTTAACTTTAGATTTTCTAAATGTAAAGAAGGATTAAATATTTTGTGATGCAAACATCTTTTTAGAGTGAAAAGACATTTGATCCCTACTTGTCTTGGTAGATCCAAACTTAAGATGGATCTAGGCTAGTTTGATTCCCTTCTTTAAATAGGGTATATTTCACATAAATACCATGGTTCAATACTATGTGTTATCATAAACATGGAGCTCAAAAACCACTAATAAATTGACCAAATCAAGTTTACCTTAACTACCCAACAAAAATTAATAAAAAAATATTAATAAGAGAGATAGTTTGAAGCTATTTTTATTTTAACACAAGGTTATTATTTATCTATTTTTTTATTTTTTATTTTGATTAAGTCAAAATGTATACAATACATTAAAACATCTCTACCATATTAGACTATAACACCTCTAGCAAATATTTAAAATTAAAAGTTCTTTTAAAAAAATTAAAATTACCCCTTCATATTTTTTTCTTTATAAAATTGAAAAGTAATCTGAAAATATACTCACTATTAAATTATACAACCAATATATATTTAAATTTTTTTAATTTTTAATTATATTTTTAATTTCCGAGTAATCTTAAAATTTATCGGCTATTGATTTCAAAAGAATAAAGAATTCCCCAAACGAATATATATATATATATTTTTTTCTTTAGCAAAGAAATATATATTCATAAAAAAAGAAATGAGCCAACCAATATATATTTACAAGATTTGTGTTTAACCCACGAATATATATTTAAAATATTTTGTTTTAGTAAATTTGAAGGTAATCTTAAAATCCACCTCATTGATTTCAAAAGATCTTGCTATTTGTCTTTCTAGAATTAGTACGTAATCTTAAAGAAGTCTACTCACTATTAACTTTATGAAATTCGGAAAAAAAGTTAGCCGACCAATATATATTTAAAAGATTTTTGTGTTTATAAAGCTCGAAGATAATCTTTTAAGTCTACCCACCATTGACCTCAAAAGTTTTTGTCTTCGTAAATTTAGTAGGTGATCCTAAAAATAAGTACTTCATTATATATAATATATATATATTTAAAAGGTTTTTAATCTTTTAAGTCTACCCAACAATTGACCTCAAAAGATTTTTGTCTTCAGATAATTCGTAGGTTATCTCAAAAGGAGTTATTCATGATTTCAAAGTGACAAATTACAGAATGCTTTTTGACTTCATTGAGTTACTGTATTCAAATTAGGGAACCGAAATTATTTGTTTGCAAGATTTTCCAACTGGAAAGTGGTCCGTATTTCTTGACAAGACTTCTCCACTCGTAAAGTTTGTAAGTGCGTTTAAAGAGGTCCCATAACTATTGACTTCATTGTTTTTAAAATATCAGACCTTCCTTAAATTTTATGAAAAGTGGGGCCCATTATTTCTTCCGTCTCTGTTACGTTTGTATTTTTCATCCTCATCGGCGCGCAATAACGTCAGAATTTCTATAAATAAACGATGAAACCATTCCCATTCCCGTTCCGTCGAGAGCAGAGGAACATGGAGATCTGTAACATTCCCTCTCTTTTTTGGGCTCTACTTTTCCTCTTTTCTTTTTTCATTCCCTTTCTCACTCCCTCCATATTTTCTTCCACCTTTCCATTGTCTGACCACCGGCATGTTCATCACGGCAATGCTTCCGATGAAGAGGCTCTCCTTGGGTTTCTCTCTGCAATCACCTATCATCCATATTCTCACTCACTAACCACTTCCTGGAAACGCAATGTTTCGTTCTGCGAGTGGAGAGGTGTCATATGCAGTCGGCGCAGACAGAGAGTCGTTTCTCTCAATGTGTCGCACAGGGGATTACAAGGTACAGTCTCTCCTCTTCTCGGTAATCTCTCGTTTCTTAGAATACTTGACCTTGGCAACAACACTTTCCATGGTCACATTCCCTATCAATTGGGAAATTTGTTTCGCTTAAAGAAGCTTTACCTGTATATGAATCAACTCCACGGTTCTATTCCGCCCACTCTTGGTAGGTTCCCCAGATTATCGATGTTGTCTTTGACCGAGAACAATGTATCAGGAAGCATTCCCCCAGAACTATGTGTTCTCCCCATGTTAAAAACCCTTGCCTTAGGAGTTAATAGTTTGACGGGAACAATACCGGCCTGCTTGGGAAACATATCCTCTTTGAACGTGATAGACTTGTCTCGCAACAGCTTTCATGGGAGTATCCCTTTGGAATTGGGTATGCTAAGCCAAATCAACTATATATCAATGGGTCTTAACTATCTTAGAGGACAAATTCCATCTTTCTTTTCCAACTTCACCAATCTTGGATTATTGGATATCACTCTTAACCAGATCACTGGTCACATTCCCGTCGAATTGTGTAGCAAGAACACACAGTTGACTGCACTGTATCTGGGAGTTAATCAGTTGAGTGGCACCATTCCTGCATCCCTCTTCAATTGTACAAACCTTCAGTTGCTCGACTTAAATGACAATCAGCTCCGCGGAATGGTGCCCATGGAGTTGGGTAAGTTGACGCAGCTCCAACTGCTCGACCTAGCCGGGAATCAACTGGTTAGCGGTAGCAGCACAAGCATCCCCATTCTTACTGTGCTTACTAACTGCTCCACCTTAAATTTTGTAGATTTAAGTTATAATCGTCTCACGGGACGTTTGCCCATTTCTATAGGCCTCCTCTCAAGAGAACTATACTCTCTGAACTTGCGCGAAAATGAATTATATGAGGAAATACCTCTACATATTGGAAACCTATCTAGTTTAACATTTCTTGATTTAGAAGCTAATTGTTTTACTGGGGCAATCCCAGTTACACTTAAAATGCTTCAAAAGTTGGAAAGGCTATTTATGGGACAGAATCATTTACAAGGAAACATTCCAATGGAAATTGGGCAGCTCAAAAGTTTAGGGCTTTTGGCTATCCATTACAATAATCTTTCTGGAAGGATTCCTGATTCTATTGCTAGCCTCCATCAACTAAGATATCTATATCTTAATATGAACCAACTATCGGGTAAAATCCCTGCAAATCTAGGGAAATGTGTGAACTTACTATTGTTAGACCTATCATACAACAAGCTTAGTGGTGACATACCCCATGAGGTTGCAAGTCTTCCTAATTTAGCTTTCTATTTCAACCTTTCAAACAATGTGTTAGACGGTCCCTTGCCTTTGGAATTAAGCAAAATGACTATGCTTCAAGCTATGGATGTTTCTGCAAATCGACTAACTGGTTACATTCCAAGTGGGCTTGGAAGTTGCAAAGAACTAGAATACCTAAATCTTTCTTACAATGCACTTGAAGGTCCGATCCCAGTCTCACTTAGTGAACTTCAAAGTCTTCAAGACATGGATTTCTCCTCCAACAATTTGTGAATACCCACAGTATTGGAAAATCTCAAAATGCTCATTCAATTGAATTTCTCTTTCAACAACTTGTGAGGAGAAGTCCCAAAAAGTGGAGTTTTCAAAAAGCTTGGTGCCACATCATTTATGGGAAATCTTGGTCTTTGTGGACCTTGGGTAAATTTGTCTCTATGCTCTAATCACAAACATAATAGAGTTTCTCATTTGAGAAAAATTGTCATACTTATTGTTATAGTTGCCATCACTATTGTATTGTGTTTATTTCTAGGAATATTGTGTAGACTAAATCACAAGAGGAATATCCCTATAGAGGTTGGAGAGTCTTTAAATATGGGGCGACAAAGGATTTCCTATGGAGAGCTCATCACTGCAACAAATGGATTTAGTGATGCTAACTTGTTAGGAGTGGGTAGTTTTGGAAAAGTGTACAAAGGGGTTTTGAACAATGGCACATTGGTTGCAATCAAGCTTCTCGATTTGGAAAACGAAGGAGCTCACAAAAGTTTTAAAAAAGAGTGCAAAGTTTTGGGTAGAGTTAGGCATCGAAATTTGATTAGAATCATAACTTCCTATTCAGATCTCCAAGTGAAAGCTTTGATATTTCCATTTATACCGAATGGAAGCTTAGAAAAGTGGTTATATCCTGATGCTGAAGTAGAAAGTGGTTTGACATTGCTTCAAAGGTTGAATATAGCAATAGACATTGCCCAAGGCATGGTGTATCTCCATCACCATTGTTTCATCCAAGTGATCCATTGTGATTTGAAACCAAACAATGTGCTTCTTGGTGAAGACATGACAACATATGTAATAGACTTTGGAATTGCAACCATATGCTTTGCAAATTATGAGGATTCCACTCTCACTTCTACACTTGCTCTTAAGGGATCTGTAGGCTACATTCCTCCAGGTATTATTTGAATATAATGACATGCTATACAATTTTATGAGTTTCATATTTTTATTAAACATTTTGAATTAAACACCTTATGATGAGAATGTTTGAATGCAGAATATGGATTTGGTGGACATGTCACACCAAAAGGTGATGTTTATAGCTATGGAATAATATTGTTGGAGATGCTGATTGGAAAGAAGCCAACCAACAACATATTTGTGGAAGGAATGAACTTGCAGAAATGGGTGGGTAACAATTTTCCAAATAAACTAAGGGAAGTGGTGGACAAGAGTTTATTAAGAAGAACTAGTACAAGCACTCAAGTAGATAAAGATCTCAATTGCCTTAGTCAATCCATAAGTATGGGTTTGCTTTGCACAAAAGATTCTCCTGAAGAACGACCTACTATGATGGACATTGTGCGTACACTCCAATCTATTAGAGACACTTTTCAAAGAATTGTTGGCATTCCAAAATCCTAATCAAATTACACATGTCTGTTAGGTGATCCAAGTACATATCATAACATCACTAGCGAAGGCCAAAGTTCTTCTACATTCTAAAGTGTTGTAAAAGAGTGGTAACTTTATCACTAGACCATATAGTAATTTGAGTGCATTATCATTAGATATATGTAGTTTGAGTTTTATTGGCCTTTTTCGTGTTGCAACTTGTTTATTAGTTTTATTCCCCGCTCCTTCTACATGCATGTCTATTGTCACACAAAAGTCTGTGTAAAAATAAAGTTACATAAGCTATGAAGATCATTTTCTTTTACAACTATAAAATCTCCTATCTTTGTCTTATGAAAACTTTATGCATATAAATCTTATTAGATGTACAATAAAACACACTACAATTTGGTTTTACTTGTATTTTTTAAGCCATATAAATATACCATGAACTTTACATGTTCTTTAATAAATTACAAAGCAAACCAATGGTACTTTTGTTTCCACAACCATTTATGAGGCTATCAAGTAAATAAAGACAAAAAATATGTTGACTAAGATTATTTTTTCTACTTTTCCACATATGTAATGTGTTACTTATTCATAGTAACACTATGAAGTTAATCAATATGTACCTAGAACAACTAGCATCCTCAAATTTGTTAATAATTACACTTGACATATACCTGTCATAGATCTAGAAGGAATTAGGATTGACACATATTTCTATGAAGCTACTTGGTAAAATTGAGTAGCACAATTATTATTATGACTTGAAGATTTATATTTTGATATTTTTTAAGAAATAAAATTTATTGTCCCTTGTTTTTAATTATTTAAGACCAAATATGAATTTCAATAATGTATTTTTGGTGCATAAAAATATTCTACTAAAAATAATAAAACACACTACAATTTGGTTTTACTTATATTTTTTAAGCCATATAAATATACCATGAACTTTACATGTTATTTAAGAAATTACAGAGCAAACCAATGGTACTTTTGTTTCCACAACCATTTATGAGGGTATTAAGTAAATAAAGTGAAAAAATGTGTTGACCAAGATTAATTTTTCTACTTTTCCACATATCTAATGTGTTACTTCTTCATAGTAACACTATGAAGTTAATCAATATGTACGTAGAACAACTAGCATCCTCAAATTTTTAATAATTACACTTGACATATACCTGTCATAGATCTAGAAGGAATTAGGATTGACACATATTTCTATGGAGCTACTTGGTAAAATTGAGTAGCACAATTTTCATTATGAGTTTGAAGATTTATATTTACGCCGTAAGGCGTTATTATTTGAAAACAACTTTTCTGATGTGCATCGTGTCATAATGTGAAACCCTTAGATTATATGTTAGACGATTCAAACATTTTCAACCCTTGATCCAAAAATTAGTTTACAATGCAGTTATGAAGGTAGGGCATTGGCCGACCTGGACATTCTCAGATTTCAAAGAGGCGTAGGGTTTTTGTGCTGTTTGTGTGTTGATAACAGAGGTTTGTTTCTTAGCTCATTGTGAGCCTGAGCAAGAATGGTAGGCAACTGCGCATCTGCGGTTCTCTTGGCCATTGGAGTGACTGCATACTGTCCTAAATGCTCTGGTATTGTTTTGTAGAGTTGAATCTGCGAGAGGGCTCCATTCTGGTCTTGTTTTGTTAATCACATCTTTCAACAGTTCCATGACAGGGCCGACAGTATTGTTGTTTATGGCATTTCCTGATACAACAATAATGCGCTGAAGAAAGTCATTTTGAAAGTCTTCACAGACACGATTAAAAGATGCTTTCCAATCTCTTATTTCTTGGGAGATTGTTCTGCGATGGAGATCGAATAGGTCTTTTGCCTCTGTAAGAGAACTTTGTAGCAACCGAAAGTAGTTCCTCATGATCTGCAGTAGCTCGATCTTTTGACCTTGGAAGAGAATGGCAATATCAGGCTCATCCTGGAAGACGGTGGTAATATATTGCAGAAGGCTCTCCATATGCCTCATGTCAGTCTGCAGAATGTGACGGTTATGGTTTGTGGAATTAGTTTGTCAGGGTATTTAAGTTGTCATCTGGGCACATGAACTTGTAATTTTTATACTCGAGGTTTCAAATCTTCTGTCTTTACAGAAAAAATACCATACCAAATGTTCTAGGTCTCATGCCACCGGCACCTGGGGTTAATACCTATCACAAATAGTGGCATACAACTATCACCAGCACAAGTCATATGTCAAAGCTATTTTTACCAATTCTGGTTTTCTTCCTTACATTTGCTCTAGTGATTGCTCTGTTTATTGGACACTCTTCATTGACTAAGAGAGTTGCAGGCATAAAAATCCAAGTCTGACAAACTATAATTGTAGTTTATATACTGAATGGGCATGAAGATGAGGCGTTGAAGCTTTTCAGGGATATGCCAGAGAGAAAAATTGATTCATGGACAATTGATTACAGGATACACGCAGAATGGACATAATGTAGAAACCCTGGAACTTTATAGACGAATGCAGAATGCCTCCATGAAGCCGGACTCGAAGACATTTTCCACTGTTCTTTCTGTCTGCAGCAAACTGGCAGCTTTGGAACAAGGCTCTTCGAATAGATGCAGCACTCTGGTATAAATCCAAACCATGTCACTTTGCTTTGTGTCTTATCAACATGTTGCCATGGTCGCTTACTGCATGAGGGCAGACAATATTTTGATTCCATGATTCGATGCTATAAACTCACACTAGCAACGGAGCACTATAGTTGCATGGTGGACCTTCTTGGCCGCTCTGGGCACCTCAATGAAACAAAAGACTTAATCAAAAAGATTGTTCTGCGATGGAGATCGAATAGGTCTTTTGCCTCTGTAAGAGAACTTTGCAACAATCGAAAGCAGTTCCTCATGATCTGCAGTAGCTCGATCTTTTGACCTTGGAAGAGAATGGCAATATCGGGCTCATCCTGGAAGACGGTGGTAATATATTGCAGAAGGCTCTCCATATGCCTCATGTCAGTCTGCAGAATGTGACGGTTATGGTTTGTGGAATTAGTTTGTCAGGGTATTTAAGTTGTCATCTGGGCACATCAACTTGTAATTTTTTATACTCGACGTTTCAAATCTTCTGTCTTTACAGAAGAAATACCCTACCAAATGTTCTAGGTCTCATGCCACCGGCACCTGGGGTCAATACCTATCACAAATAGTGGCATACAACTATCACCAGCACAAGTCATATGTCAAGGCTATTTTTACCAATTTTGGTTTTCTTCCTTACATTTGCTCTGTTTATTGGACACTCTTCATTGACTAAGAGAGTTGCAGGCATAAAAATCCAAGTCTGACAAACTATAATTGCAGTTTATATACTGAATGGGCATGAAGATGAGGCGTTGAAGCTTTTCAGGGATACGCCGGAGAGAAACACTGATTCATGGACAATTGATTGCAGGATACATGCAGAATGGACATAATGTAGAAACCCTGGAACTTTATAGACGAATGCAGAATGCCTCCATGAAGCCGGACTCGAAGACATTTTCCACTGTTCTTTCTGTCTGCAGCAAACTGGCAGCTTTGGAACAAGGCTCTTCGAATAGATGCAGCACTCTGGTATAAATCCAAACCATGTCACTTTGCTTTGTGTCTTATCAACATGTTGCCATGGTCGCTTACTGGATGAGGGCAGACAATATTTTGATTCCATGATTTGATGCTATAAACTCACACTAGCAATGGAGCACTATAGTTGCATGGTGGACCTTCTTGGCCGCTCTGAGCACCTCAATGAAACAAAAGACTTAATCAAAAAGATTGTTCTGCGATGGAGATCGAATAGGTCTTTTGCCTCTGTAAGAGAACTTTGCAGCAATCGAAAGCAATTCCTCATGATCTGTAGTAGCTCGATCTTTTGACCTTGGAAGAGAATGGTAATATCGGGCTCATCCTGGAAGACGGTGGTAATATATTGCAGAAGGCTCTCCATATGCCTCATGTCAGTCTGCAGAATGTTATGGTTATGGTTTGTGGAATTAGTTTGTCAGGGTATTTAAGTTGTCATCTAGGCACATCAACTTGTAATTTTTTATACTCGAGGTTTCAAATCTTCTGTCTTTACAGAAGAAACACCCTACCAAATGTTCTAGGTCTCATGCCACCGGCATCTAGGGTCAATACCTATCACAAATAGTGGCATACAACTATCACCAGCACAAGTCATATGTCAAAGCTATTTTTACCAATTCTGGTTTTCTTCCTTACATTTACTCTAGTGATTGCTCTGTTTATTGGACACTCTTCATTGACTAAGAGAGTTGCAGGCATAAAAATCCAAGTCTGACAAACTATAATTGCAGTTTATATACTGAATGGGCATGAAGATGAGGCGTTGAAGCTTTTCGAGGATATCTGGGAGAAAACGATTCATGGACAATTGATTGCGGGATACCTGTGAGAATGGACAGGAGGTAGAAACCTGGAACTTTATTAGCCGAATGCGAATGCCTGTGAAGGAAATTTGGACTCGAACATTTTCCTTTGTTGCTGTGCAAATGACGCTGACTTTTAGACAAAATGTCTTCGAATAGATGCAGCACTCTGGTATAAATCCAAACCATGTCACTTTTCTTTGTGTCTTATCAGCATGTTGCCATGGTCGCTTACTGGATGAGGGCAGACAATATTTTGATTCCATGATTCGATGCTATAAACTCACACTAGCAATGGAGCACTATAGTTGCATGGTGGACCTTCTTGGCCGCTCTGGGCACCTCAATGAAACAAAAGACTTAATAAAAAAGATGTCAATGAAACCTGATGCTAATGTATGGGGTTCTCTTCTTTTTTCATGTAGATTTCATGACAATGCAGATCTAGGAGAATGCATGCCAGATTTCCTTTTTGAATTGAACCCTCAAAATTACTGCCCTTATGTACTTCTTTCAAACATTTATGCTTCTTCTGGCAAGTGGAATGGCGTTCAAAGGGTGCGAAAAATGATGAAGGACAAAAGGGTAAACAATACTCCTTGATATAGTTGGATTGAGGTGAGTAAACATGTGCATGCTTAGGTGAGCGTTTAGTTTTTTTTGGGTATTCTTGATTTTGTCTGCATTTCTGTTTGATAATTGAACTCCTTCTCGCAGCCTATTCGAGGAATCACTTTTCTTTCGCATTCAGACTCTGCCAAGCTATGTTCTGTTGGCCAAGATAACAAGCTTATAGCCTGGGACTGCCATACAGGCCAAGTACTTTAAGCTTTCACATACACTAAAATTCTCCTCTTCTCTCTCTCCTCTCTTCTAATCTATTTATGAAAGCTTACCATCTTCTTTACAAATCAAGAGATAAATAATTGTAAGGGAAACCAACCGTTGCCATCATTTCAAGGATGGGCAATGTTCTTGTGGAGACTATTGGTGATACTAACTGGAAAAAATATACAGATATGATTAAAACAATATTATGTGGACAGTTTTGTAATGGTTCCATGATGGGGACTTTATATTTTTTTAGCAGTGTCTGCTAAGAAAAATCAGAGAATTTTGTTAGTACAGAAGATAAAGGAAACAAAAGATGTTTAAAAAATGAATATTGAAAAGGAAAAGTGAAACATATCAAGTCTGAAATTCCAGCCTAGAATCTGCATCTCACACAAAAATAGGGAAGTGAATGCAAATTCCAGCCTATAATCTGCATTTCACACAAATTCAATTATGGGGGTGTGCCCTCTTAATCATATTATGCGCCTCATAATCATTTGATTGAACAGTGCACTTGGACACGCCATGAGACACATGGCATCCCTCAGTGAAAACTACTTCCACTGTCTAAGTGTGGTCCTCAAAACTCTTTTTTGGAAAATACTAAAGGGCTATGCTGCTTTTGGACTGATAAAAAAAGTAATGATATCATTCATTCTGGTGATAAGATTCGCAGATTCTCAGGGAATTTAAGCCCAAAGCAGAGCAACAGCATCACTGTCATTCTCCTCCTCATCATGACAAAATGAGAGATTCTCAGGCTTTCTCCTCCACATCATCAGAATGAGAGATTCTGAGATGAAGCCGGACTCGAAGACATTTTCCACTGTTCTTTCTGTCTGCAGCAAACTGGCAGCTTTGGAACAAGGCTCTTCGAATAGATGCAACACTCTGGTATAAATCCAAACCATGTCACTTTGCTTTGTGTCTTATCAGCATGTTGCCATGGTCGCTTACTGGATGAGGGCGGACAATTTTTTGATTCCATGATTCGATGCTATAAACTCACACTAGCAATGGAGCACTATAGTTGCATGGTGGACCTTCTTGGCCGCTCTGGGCACCTCAATGAAACAAAAGACTTAATCAAAAAGATGTCAATGAAACCTGATGCTAATGTATGGGGTTCTCTGCTTTTTTCATGTAGATTTCATGATAATGCAGATCTAGGAGAATGCATGGCAGATTTCCTTTTTGAATTGAACCCTCAAAATTACTGCCCTTATGTACTTCTTTCAAACATTTATGCTTCTTTTGGCAAGTGGAATGGCGTTCAAAGGGTGTGAAAAATGATGAAGGACAAAAGGGTAAACAATACTCCTGGATATAGTTGGATTGAGGTGAGTAAACATGTGCATGCTTTTATTGTAGGAGACAGATTGCACCCTTGAACAACGAAAATTTATGAGAAGTTGAAAGGATTATCTATGAAGATTAAGGCAGCAGGATATGTGCCTGACACAAGTTTTGTCCTGAATGATGTAGAGGAAGAGTAGAAAGAACAACTTCTTAGCCACCATAGTGAGAAGCTGGCAATTTCATTTGGGCTTATCAACACAGACCTTGGTACTGTTATTCAAGTTACTAAAAACCTTCACATTTGTGGCTATTGCGATTCGGTTGCAAAGTTCATTGCCAAGATTGTTTCTAGATAAATAATTGTAAGGGAAACCAACCGTTGCCATCATTTCAAGGATGGGCAATGTTCTTGTGGAGACTATTGGTGATACTAACTAGAAAAAATATACAGATATGATTAAAACAATATTATGTGGACAGTTTTGTAATGGTTCCATGAAACAAAGAGTGAATTGGCTGCAAAATAGCAGAGAAGAAGAAAAAAAAGCAAATTTGCTGCATAATAACAGAGTGAATTGGCTGCATAATAACAGAGAAATCATCTCAAAGATTCAAAGAGTGAATTGGCTGCAAAATAGCAGTGTGAATTGGCTGCCTAATAACAGAGAAATCAGAAACAAAAAGTGAATTCGCTGCATGCATGATAACAGAGAAATCATGGATATGGACTTGGATATCATCCCTGAGAAATCTGTAGCGATGGATATCGAAATGGATATCATCTCAGACAAACCAGAACCAACAGGAGGAAACAAGAAATGCTCAACCTCCTACTCCTACAGCCACACCTCCAAAAGGAATAATAGCAGATGCAAGAGAGTACAGATTCTAAAAAAAGATAAAGCATGCCGCTATTGGCTTGCTGGAAATTGCAAGTACGGAAGCGTGGACTGCAAATATCTGCACTCCGATGTTATTGAAGGTTCCAACGTCACTTTCTTGACTAAGTTGGTTGGCCACGATAACAAGGTATGCTTAGTTTGTTTCTTAGTTTCCTTATTTGCTTTGTATACTTTTGGTTGAGTTGTTTCTTGCTTTGCATATCCTTGATTTAGTTGCTTGCTTGCTCTGCATAATCACTTTTTCAGCGTGTTTCCTTATTATTTGCTCTGTTTCTTAGTTTGGTAAAGTTTAGGTGAGCATTTAGTTTTTTATGGGTATTCTTGATTTTGTCTGCATTTCTGTTTGATAATTGAACTCCTTCCCGCAGCCTATTCGAGGAATCACTTTTCTTTCGCATTCAGACTCTGCCAAACTATGTTATGTTGGCCAAGATAACAAGCTTATAGCCTGGGATTGCCATACAGGCTAGGTACTTTAAGCTTTCACATACACTAAAATTCTCCTCTTCTCTCTCTCCTCTCTTCTAATCTATTTATGAAAGCTTACCATCTTCTTTCTTAAACAGGGCACAGATATCCCCTTAGGCAGCCACAGCAAAGTTGGATGCCTTCTCAGTGAAGGTTCATGGCTTTTTTTCGGCCTTTGTAATGCTGTCAAGGTAATTTAACACGCTTAGCCTTAGCCTCAAAATTGATTTAAACAGAATGAATTCCATAAGTTAACACGTGTATCTACTTTGCAGGTTTTTAATACTGTCAACTTGACAGAGCTATTATTAGACGGCCGTAAGGGACAAGTCCATGCCCTGGCAATCGCAAATCAAACTATTTTCGCTGGAACACATGTAAGGAAACTCCTGCCTTGCCTTGCCTTGCCTTTCCTTGCCTTGCCTTTCTATAATCATGTGTCATGAGTTTTGCTCTATCAAGTTAAATATAGGTAATGATTTTATTGAATTATATAGCCCTGCTGATTTGTGTTTTTACTTTCCATACCACAAGAAGTTTAATTCTGCAACCAATGCTGCCAATGCTAGGGTGCAAGATGACTTGGATCTCTGAAACTCTCATTTAATAAATAAATTATTAGATTTCCTTCTGAAATCCGATGCAAAATTGTTCTTTTGTTGTTATTTTTTGACCACTGTTACTTATGGTTGTGGCCTAATATAGTTCTGTTGTCCCCTCCATCTCCAAAACTCTCCCATCTCTTTCAAATGGATTTTCAGGAAAACCCTTAACCCATTGATACATGTTCAGTCTGATCCACGTTCCTTTTCCATGTGTAATCATAAATATCAATACTATTAATAAGAGGAGAGATATCAAATTATTCTGGCGTATCCAAAAGATGAGCATTGTTTCCTGTTATCAAAATTCAACAGTGACCAAACAAATTCATTTTAAATTAGTTATATTGGCCTTTGGGGAAACCAAATTTTATGCACCATATTCATAACACTATTTGACAACGTTTCTCTTTTCTTCATTCCATCTCTATCCTTGCAGACTTCATCATGCTGTCCAATATTTTCCTTAACATGCATAAAGGCCATAATCCCTCACGTAGGTCACTCTGCCTCACAAAGTATTTATGTTCTTTCCCCCTTTGACCCACAGCTAGAAGATTATTTGACCCACAACTACATCAATTCCATTCTCTCTTGTAGAAGATTTTATTTTGGTTTCTCTATAGTTTCTATCCCTCCAACATTCTTTTAAACATCATCAGTTTTTGTTGTTTTGGCTATCTGTATCCTAATTCCTTTATATCTATTTTTGACAATCAATATCTTAATTTCTCTGTTTAACATCAAATTAATTACAATCGATTTCTTTCTAGCTTCTTCCTTACGGCGTTTCCTTTGCAACATTTTTTTTTTGTAAGTTAGGTGGTGCCTTTCTATTTTCTATTTATAAATGCAGGACAGGCTACATTAAAATATTCATACTTTGGCCTCAACCTGCCCGTAGGAAACCAGGTCTGTTGGCCATCTATGTGCTTTGAACGCTTGCCAAAATTGAAATTGTCTCTTTATCCTATACAGCGCATTAGCTAGCTGTCCTACTACTTCACCATGTTCAAGCATATAACATAAAATAAGTTCTAGCATATAACATAAAATAAGTTCACATTCTTCCAAAAAAACAAGATCCTATAAAAACTAGCCATCAGAAGAGGAAATCGGGGCTGGATCCTTGGCATTCGATCCAGGCATGTCCACCTGTTGCATCTGCTGAAGCAACTTCTCCATACGTTCCATCCTATCGTCCTTTGCAACATTAGGTGCAATTGCTAGTTTGATATTTTTTAAGAAATAAAATTTATTGGTTCTTATTTTTGATTATTTAAGACCAAATATGAATTTCAGTAATGCGTTTTTGATGCATACAAATATTCTACTAAAAAAAAATGTTTTAAAATGATTTGAGATAGCCAGAGAGTTTAGAGAGTAATTAATTAACACCACCACATTAATAAATATGATTAATATATATCGATAAACACATAATAATAATAATAATAATAATAATAATATATTAATATTAAAAAAATAATATTAATATTAATAACAATAAGTTTAACACAACCCCAACCTCATCTCCTTTTATATGCATGTTAGGCGTAAAAATAAAGTTACATAAGTTATGAAGATCAATTTTTTTTACAACTATAAAATCTCTTATCTTTGTTTAATAAAAACTTTATGCATATAAATTTTTTACATCTACAATAATGCACACTACAAATTAGTTTTAATTGTATTTTTTTAAGCCACATAATTATACCAAGAAATTTACATGTTCTTTAAGAGAAAATCAGTGGTTTTGTTTCCATTAAAATAAAGAGCAAAAACATGTTGAACAAGTTTAAATTTTCTATACTTTACCACACATCTAATGTCTTACTCCTTTGTCTTACTCCTTTATAGGAACAATATGAAGTTAAAATTACTCCTTTAATTTAATTTAATTTATTAATTAATTTTGTAAATATATTAATTAGTGTATAATTAAATAAAATAATAATGAAAATAATAATAATAATAATAAATAATTAATTAATTAATTAAAATTTAATTAAATTAATAAATAATGGATTAATTATTTTTTCAAAGTCAAACTAGCTGTTATCCTAACGGCTAGTTGAGCCATTTCTACACCTATTTATACTTAATGACTAGATCTGGATTTGATCTCTCACATAGTCCTGATGATGAACCACACTAGTTGGTTCGAAATGCATCGTTTTATTTCATGTGATTATTACCGAAAGAATTATGCTAATTAACAATATGGAGTTAAAATTGAGGAACAAGATAAATATGTAGATGGCACAAATAACTTATTCTCAAATTTGTTAAGAATTACACTAACACATAACTTTTATAGATCTGGAAGGAATTAGACTTGACACATATTTCTATGGAGTTATTTGGTAAAATTGAGTAGCACAATTATTATTATGATGTGAATATTTAGATTTTGATATTTTTTAAAGAAATATACTTTATTGTTTCATGTTTTTAATTATTTAAGACCAAATATGAATTTCATTAATGTGTTTTTGGTGTATAAAAATATTTTACTAAAAATAAAATGTTTCAAAAAGATTTGAGATAGGGAGAGAGTTTGGAGCCTAAATAAACTAGCACAACCATATTAATAAATGTGATTGATATAGGCTGTTATGCATATTAATCATAATAATAATAATACTAATAATAATAATAATAATAATAATAATTTATATTATATTAATACTCATATATTCACTGATATATTTAGTATATATTAATTTTATTAATATATTCATATAAATATTATTATTAATATTGAAAAAAAATATTAATATTAATTTTTACGAAATTGGGTATTGAGTTATCTATTCCAAAAAAGAAAAGGAGCAAGCTCCCATTACAAGAAGGAGGTTAGAGATAAGCAAGCTATTGAAAGTAGGAGCGGGAGCGCAACCCCTATTACCTGTAGCCCAACTTCCAAAATTCTCGGATTTCCTACTACATTTTTAGCAATTGTCTTACATACTGATTAAGCAGAAATACACATTTACATAACATATTAGAAGATGATATTATATGTCAAAGGGAGGTCCTTTATTCACTTCCGAGTTCTTCTAGTTGTTGACTGATAATTCTTGCTGAGATCTGTGTCTTCTTCCTTGATAGTTGAGATCTCCCCTTCCTGATTCAGAGTGATGCTCTTGAGGTATCTGATTGACTCTTCCATATGAGTACATTTGGTTTTGAGAGTTGCTAATTCTGCCTTCCGATCCTCGAGTTGCCTCTTCAAGAAAGCGTTATCAACCTTTGCTTGGTGCCTCATATCTAGCCACTATCTCCCTTAGTTTATCAATAATAAACTCGTTGGCTTTGTAGGTGGCACATTTCTCATTTTGTGATTCTATTTCAAGTGGATTCATATCCATTTTTGCATGCATGGATGTCTTATTGCCGGTCTGCTGATGGAGAAAGATAGGGAGAATATGCCACAGAGTTGTGGAAACTGTGGAAGCTACTCTATCTCCCAAATTATTTCTGTTGACAGAAGGAGAGTCTTCAAATAGTTGTCTTCTGAAAAACGTAGAGAGGTGGAGGAGCTCGTATGAGATGAGAAACTTAATGTAGTGCTGATAGAGATTGGTAGAGGAAAAACTAAGCATGTTGGGTGGAGGCAGTGCTGATGGCGAAGGGGATGAGCAAGGCTGATTACAAAGGAAGGAAGGAGGGACAAAAAACAAATGACAAGAGGCTTGATCGTGCTTGATTAGGATCGTACTCACGATCTTGTCTAAGGTAGAAGTGAGAGAAGGGGAGAGATTAATTAGGATCACACTCACAATATCGTGCCCGAGGATGGTTGAGAGGCCAAGAATGAGGCCATTAAATGGCATTAGAGGAAATTTCAGCCTAAAAGTACCCATGAAATTTTGATGTAATTTCCATGTCATAATATGTAAAGCAATAAAATGATTTATACTTAAAAAATAGGTACATGTAAATATTTTGGAGGGAAAAGATGAAAAACTACTTTTTTTAATTGTATATTTGACTTATCTCCTTATAGGTTTACTCAAATTTCAAGTGTAGACACTCGTTGAATGCAAATTAAATTCCACATCCAATGAATACCCATTATGCATATTTGAGAATATTCACATTACTAAAATTTGCAGATATATTAAAAAATGTATTTAAACACATTTTTTAATGTATCTGCAAATTTTATCATTGTGGGTATTCTCAAAAGTATACATAATGGGTACTGATTGGATGTGTAATTTAATTCTACATCTAATGATGTCTAAACGTGAAATTTGAGTAAACCTATAAGGAGATAAGCTGAAAGTATAATTAAAAAAAGTAGTTTTCTTTCTTTCCCTCCAAAATTCATCTCTTATTTTATTATTTTTACTATTATTTTATTATTTTTCCTTAGGAGGCAAACTTTAGGCTGAAATTTCCTCTGATGAGAAACAAAGAGAGATTTGGATAAGGTTGATTCACGGGAGAGGAGTGACTTATCAGGCTTGATATCCAGGCTGCAAAGATTACCATGAGAATTACGGATTTTTGATGGATGAATATGCATAAGATATAATTTTTTAATTGTTTTAGTCAATCTTCCAACCTGGAAACTATGTGACTGTGGCGGGGGAAGGGAGCAGGGAAAATTATGGTATTGGAATGAGAGATATATCATGATGAATTCTAGATTGCCCTTTAGGACAAGCCACTACCAGGTTGGCCTAGAGGTCAGTAAGGTTGTTATTGTCTCGCAAGATGTGTTTGAAGGAGATATGGCTCAAATTTTCTAGATTTTGCCTGATTCGTTTGAATATTTGGCACATCGCTGCAGTAGGATGATTTATTTTACTTATAATGGCTTGGATGATTATAGATGAGTCTCCCATGATGATTGGATTCTGAATGTTATTTTTTTAGAAGCATGGTTCCCAGAAGCAGACCATATGCATCAGCCTTATTATTTGAGATTTTTCCAAGTCACCATTCAAAGGTGATGGGGTTGTTTCCTCCCAGTTCTAAGAGGATGCTACCTGCACCAACACTTCTCGGGTTATTTTTTAATGCTCCATCAAAGAAGAGACATTGTTTGTTGAGATTTTTCATCCAAAGGATGAATTGATCCCTTTTTAACCTTATTTTCGAGTTATGGGAGTCTACCTTTATCTTGGGACTGCTTGACCAATTGTTTCTACCTATTGCAAAACTTATCCATATCCTCTCTTCTTGTTGGAGCTCATTAATTTCCATTGCTTTCAAACCTTTCGTGATTAAAAATTATGTTGTGAGTCCCCAAGTCTTTGAAAAAACTTTGCCTATGTTTGGGGGATGGTCTTTGAAGATTTGTTGGTTTCTTGTTAACCAGAGTTGCCAGCAAAGGAAGGATGGATGGCTTTCCCAAAATATTTTTATAGTGTTCTTTTGCTTCAATGGATAAGGATATTTTGTTTCCAAAAAATGAATAAGTCATTAAAGGTGCTTGAGAAATTCATATCAGTTCCAAAGGGCTCACTAGCAGGTGCCAACATTATCTTGCAAAGGGACAATCTAGGAATAGATGTTGGATGATTTCTTCATCATTCAAGCATAAGGGGAACCTACAGGGCCCTGAGAAACTTTTGAGATTAACTGTTGTAAGAAATTTGCCTTTTAATAGAGTCCAGATGAATATTTTTACCTTTGGAAAATTTCTGATTTCCATATTGTTTTCCACGATGTACAATCCTGATTATTTTGTTGAGCTTGGATGGTTAAATACCCTGATTTGACCGAGTATTTTCCTCCATTGGGATCCAAAATGAAGGACCCTTGAACCTCTTAGTTAGTTGGTGCAACTCCCTTGAGGTAGATGAATAAGGTGTCCCAAAGTTTTATATTGTGTGGCATGTTGGGAGTGATACAGTCAACCCAATTTCCATTTTTCCAAAGAGAGATAGAGTCTAAGGTGGTCAAACCCTTAGAGCACATCCACCTTTTTAGGTCTTGGAGGTTAGTGTGGGAGGCTAGGGGAAGTTTCCCCATTATTCTGTCATCCCAAAGGTTGACTCTTCTTCCATTCCCAGGGAGCTTAGAAGTATGCTTTAACTAGCTTCTATACTTGAGAACATGGTCTGATTAGTGCGCTTTCTTCTAGTAAGAGGGTTCGATGTTGATTCATATACTTTGAATCTAGAACTTGTTCCCACCATCAATCATTCCCAGTGATAAGCCTCAAAGCAATTTTTTCCCCAAGGGCCACATTCATTAATCCATTAAACCTTATATATAGTCCTCCTTTTTCATAAGGGAGTGTTACATGATCCCATTTAACCAACTATTTTTTTTTTTGTTTTTGTTCTGTCTTTCTACCTTGCCACAAAAATCCTCTTATTATGAACTCTATTTGTTTGTGAATGCTAGCAGGTGCCAAGATTGCTGCAAATTGGTAAATAGGTAGCGTTGTAAGAATTTATTTGATTAATATCACTCTACCTGCTAAGATAAGCCATTGCATTCCCCAACTTTGAATTTTTTTCCTCATTTTCTCAATTTGGATGTTCCATAATTCTTCCTTCATATTTTATTTTGATATAGGTAGTCCTAGATAATGAAAGTGGCTCCAATTTGCTTGTGTAGGAATTTCTAAAATCTAGGATATGTTTTGTAAAGTGCTTGGGGGTGCATTCCAACCATAGATTATGTATTTTGCATTGTTTAGAAGTCATATTGAGACTTCCATGAATTTTTCCAACACTTTTTTTTAAACCTTCTTGCAATAATACATGAATCCCCTCCCATCAATAGTGTGTCATCGGTGAATAAGGAATGGTTTATCCTTTTAACACCTTGGGAGATATGGAGTCCAATTAGTGATCGATCTCTTCTTCTCTTATCCAAAGACTGAATTAATGAATCTGCCATAATTATATACAGAAATGGGGATAGGGGGCATCCTTGCCTCAACCCGTGGGAGCTCTGAAAAAGTTCACTTGGCCTTCCATTATCAATGGAGCAATCCAAGGTCCCACAATGCAAGCTCTGATTATCTCAATAATCTCACTTGAGAATCCACATTTCTTGAGGACTGTTGAGAAGAAGGATAATCTTACTCGGTTAAATGCATTCACCATGTCCAATTTTATGATGATTCCTTGCTCTTTCCTTAACATACTTGAATGAAAGGCTTCTTGGACAATCAATACATTGCCTAGGCTCTGTCTATTTGGCACAAAACCTCCTTGGTTTTCTGATATCATATCAGGCAGGAGAGGATTTATTTGATTGGCTAGAATCTTTGTAATAATTTTATAAGAGGAGTTACATAATGAAATTGGTTGAAATCGACTAAAAGTAGAGGGCTTTGCATCTTTTGGAATTAGAGAAAGGTAGGAGGAATTTGTGAATCCACCCAATTTTTTTCTTGAAAACATTCCTTATCATTCTTGTTAGATCCTTCTTGATTATGTGCGATTTTTTCCTGTAAAATGCAATAGAAAAGCTATCAGGACCCGATGCCTTATCTAGATGGGGCCCCGAAACAGGACTTTCGATTTCTTTTTCTTCAATTTCTTTAATGAGATTCATATTGTGTTCAACGTTTGTTTTGTTGGGGACAAGCTATAAAAATGTCTCATAATATTTTCTGGATGCACTTGCTGTAAGGAAATTTTTTAAATGGTTATATTCTTCTCGTTCCAACTCTTTTAGTCCTCTGATCTCCCTTTCTTCAGCCTGAATATTGTGAATATGATTTCTAGTTCTTCATATTTTCATTGAGTTGTGAAAGAACGTTGTATTATTGTCTCCTGCTTTCAACCAGAGGCTGCGAGATTTTAATCTCCAAAATTCTTCCTCTACTCTTTTCTCTCTATAAATTTCCCAATAGAATGATTTTTCCTAGAGTTGTCTTTCTTTGTTTCTTCCTTTTTTTCCTCTGCTTCTTGAAGTATTTCCATTTTTTTTATTAGTTCAACCTTCCTTTTTTGAGTTTTTTTATGGTGTTCCTTGGCTCAAATTTTCATTTCCTTTCTCAATGTTTTAAGTTTGGTCTCCCACAAAAAGTAAGGAGAGCCAATGAATTTTTCGGAGTATATTTTTCATAAGGGAGTGTTACCTGATCCCATTTAACCAAAATAAACTTTTTTTTTTTCTGTCTTTCCGCCTTGCCACAAAAATCCTCTTATTAAGAGCTATATTTTCCGTGAATGATAACAGGTGCCATTATTGCTGCAAATTGGTAAATAGGCAACGTTGTAAGCATTTATTTGTTTAATATCACTCTGCATGCTAAGTTAAGCCATTGCATTCCCCAACTTTGAATTTTTTCCTCATTTTCTCCATTTGGATGTTCCATAATCCCGCCTTCAGATCTTATTTTGATATAGGTAGTCCTAGATAATGAAAGTGGCTCCAATTTTCTTGTGTAGGAATTTCTAAAATCTAGGATATTTTTTGTAAAGTGCTTGGGGGTGCGTTCCAACCATATATTATTTATTTTTCATTGTTTATAAGTCATCCTGAGACCTCCATGAATTTTTCCAAAACTTTTTAAAATCTTCTTGCAATAATACATGAATACCCTCCCATCAATAGTGTGTCATTAGTGAATAAGGAATGGTTGATCCTTTTAACACCTTGGGAGATATGGAGACTAGTTAGTGATCGATCTCTTCTGCTCTTCTCCAAAGACTGACTTAATGAATCTGCCATAATTATATATAGAAATGGGGATAGGGGGAATCCTTGCCTCAACCCTCGAGAGCTCTGAAAAATTTCACTTAGCCTTCCATTTATCAATGGAGAAATCCAAGGTCTCATAATGAAAACTCTGATTACCTCAATAATCTCACTTGAGAATCCAAATTTCTTGAGGACTGTTGATAAGAAGGATAAGCTTACTTGATCAAATGCATTTGTCATGTCCAGTTTTATGATGATTCCTTGCTCTTTCCTTAACATAATTTAATGCAAGGCTTCTTGGACAATCAATACATTGCCTAGGCTCTGTCTATTTGGCACAAAACCTCCTTGGTTTTCTGATATCATATCAGGCAGGAGAGACCTTATTTGATTGGCTAAAATCTTTGTAATAATTTTATAGGAGGAGTTACATAATGAAATTGGTTGAAATCGAATAAAGGTAGAGGGCCTTGCATCTTTTGGAATTAGGGCAAGGTAGGAGGAATTTGTGAATCCATCCAATTTTTTTTTTCTTGAAAACATTCCTTATAATTCTTGTTAGATCCTTCTTGATTATGGGCCAATTTTTCATTTAAAAGGAAATAGAAAAAAAATCAGGACCCAGTGCCTTATCCGGATGGAGCCCCAAAATAGGAATTTCGATTTCTTCTTCTTCAACTTCTTTAATGAGATTCATATTGTGTTCAACGCTTTTTTTGTTGGGGAAATGCTGTAAAAACGTCTCATAATATTTTTTGGTTGCAGTTGCTGTAAGGAGATTTTTAAAATCATTATATGCTTCCTGTTTCAACTTGTTTAGTCCTCCGATCTCCCTCTCTTAAACCTGAATACTGTCAATATGATTTCTATTTCTTCGTATTTTCATTGAGTTGTGAAAGAATGTTTTATTCTTGTCTCTTGATTTCAACCAGAGGCTACGAGATTTTAATCTCCAAACTTCTTCCTCTGCTCTTTTCTCTCTATAAATTTCCCAATAGAGTGATTTTTCCTAGAGTTGTCTTTCTTTGTTTCTTCCTTGTTTTCCTCTACTTCTTGAATTATTTCCATTTTTTTATTAGTTCAGCCTTCCTTTTTTGAGTTTTTTTTTTATGATTTTCCTTGGCTCAAATTTTCATTTCCTTTCCCAATGTTTTAAGTTTGGTCTCCCACACAAAGTAAGGAGAGCCAGTGACTTTTTGGGACCATACTTCTGCAATTATTTTTTTCATTTCCTCATTGTTGTTCCATGATGGACAATATATAAAAGGCATGGGTCCCTTATTTCCCATAGTCCCTAGAGAGATAACCACTGGCTTATGGTCAGATGCTGAGGTATGAATAATCCTTGATACTACTGAGTTGTATTTAGATAAAATGTTGTCCTGGACTAGGATGTGATCTAGTATTTATTTTATGTTACTACTACCAACTCTCTTATTTCTCCACGTGTACTTTCCATTGTTGGGAGGAATGTGAAGAAGATTGAATGATTCCATTATTTTTTTGAAGGGGTCCTGTTGACGAGAAAATCTGTTCGGCCAACAGCAGGGGATCTCCCCAGTAAAAGGTCCCAATTAGACAGCCAAACCCAGATTTGGAGTAGGAATCTTGAGTCAGGGGGTGTGGTTCCGGCCAGCCATTGATTTATCCTTTCTTTGGGTCACCAACTTAAACTCTATAAACGGTGGATACACCTAATCCAAATGATACAAGACATATGATTGATGCATTAAATATGTACAACACTGCATAGTGTTTGTACGGAAATAATAAAGCATGAAGACCGAAGGAAGTGTTGTTAACAACACTTCATTAGGGTCATGCTTGTAAACTGTTCTGACCACAAAGGAAACAATTCCTCATGGCAAGAAAACCCTTCGCTTCCTAAAAGTTTTTTAAATGGTAACACAAATGCTAATAAACAAAGCCATCAGCATTCGTTAAGAAAGTGAAATGAACTCAACCACCATTAACATACTCAGGAAACTGTTATACAATTGTGATATGAATTAAAGATACAGTTACCTTCATCTAAAGATGTTCAGAAACTGAAAATATAATACTCAATAGCACTCATACATATGACAACACCAGATCCACAAAGGGATTTTTCAAAATGCTTGTATTAGTGCTCAAATGTATAATCATATGGTAATACAATGTACTCAGCTTGAGTCCCAAACCCAAGATCCTCTACAAGTTCCCGAAGGTAGTATTTATAGAGCAAAGCTTGCCCTTTGGGCTCCCTAACTTTTCACCTTCCCGACCGTTGGGTTTCCTTACGACCTGCGACCTCGGACCATCCGCGACCTGCGACCTCGGACCATATGCGACTTGCGACCTCGGGGAATATGCGACCTGCGACCTTGGGCAGATCAGCGACTTGCGACCTCGGGCAATTCGCGACCTCCGACCTTCTTGGATTTGCGACCTCGCAACCCAGTCACTAGGTCGCTAGGTCGCGTCGTCAATATTTTAGTAGGGATGGCGACTATGCGACCTGGCGACCTGAGGAAATCTACGACCTCAAGCAGATCTGCGACCTGTAGTGCTTCTTTTGGCGATCTTTGGATTTCCTAGCAATATTACTTATCTCGCCTCCGTTTCTTGCTGGAAAAACATTGGCTCACTGCACAGATCGACAGCTTCCACCTACAGTCACATAGCTTAGGTTACATGTCTTCATTGCTTGAATAACAATGTTAAGAGGTGCATTTAATTAATTACACAAGTAAAAATGAAAACTTTGGACCCCTGTGTGGTCAAATGTTATGTCGCAGCGTGGTCCTTATCAAGTTCTCCTGGGATCCGAATGTTTGTAGTGAAAACCCATTGATGAGGTAAAGGAATTTTTCTTGTGCCATCTCCCACTGAAAATGATGGGTTTCTAGCTTCCATTTGTGTTTTAGTAGAAGGCTAGAACTATGTTTTGTTGGCCATACCTCTCTGCGACCTTGCGACCTAAGAAAACATGTGACTCTGCGACCTGGGTTGATGGAGTAGCTGAGTCGCAAAACTCACCGAGTCGTAGCCTTGGGTGATGTTTTAGATATGCGACCTGGTGACTTAAGTTAGCACTGCCGTCTTTGCTTCTGTTGAGGCATTATCTTATCTATAATTTTGTGCTGCTCCATCCTCCCCAACATCTCCAATTTGAAACCTTTGTTTGAAACGATCATAATTAGTTGGCTCTTTCGACTTGTATGGACGCTCACCAAGCACTCGCACTAAATCATCCTGATGCAAAACCTCTCTTTCAAGCAGCAATTTTGCCGTCTTTTGACCCCTTCCCTGTGCTGTTCAATTAACTCTAAGATCCTTGTGTAAGCTTTATTCACCCACTCACGTATTTCCTTATCAATAATTTCTGCCTTTTCATTACTGTAAGGCTTGGTCGTTTCATAAGAATCTTCCCTTTGAGGAAAAGATAGAAGACCAATTTTTTCACTAAAACCATATAATGAGACTTGTACATATGTCATTGTTGTCACTTTCTCCAACTCATTTTGAGATCCAGTTGAAATTTTTTTCCAGTAAAAATTGTTCAGCGAGCCGACCTCCAAGTGTCATGCATGTCATGTCAAATAGCTGTGCCCTTGTCATCAGCAAATTCTCATTTGGTAAATATTGAGCAAAGCCCGATGCTGCAGTGCCCTGAGGAACGATGGTTACTTTCAAAAGTGGCTCTGCATGCCTCATGAACCATTCAACTACAGCATGACCTGATTCATGATATGCTACAGTCCTCCTTTGCTCTTTACTAATTACCTTATTTTTCTTCACCAATAACTCTATCAATAGCTACCTCAAAGTGTGACATATTGATCTCGATCTTCTCATTCCTCACAGCAATAAGAGCACCCTCGTTGCACATATTTGCAATATCTGCTCCTGCAAACCCTGGAGTCAAGATATGCTACCTTTTCCATAATACTGAGGTGCACTGTGGCCAACTCTTTACTTAAGAGTTGTGTTTATCCATCGCACTTCTTCGGAAACATCATCTTTCATTGTTAATTCTGCTGACAGTTGGAATTAATGACCAGCCACCGTGAACAAATTTCCAAAGTTTTTGATGGGGAATGAGACACGTGGGAGATCGTTATGGCTACAAGAAGGCATTGATTAAATGGTGTTGATTATGGCATATGGCTACGTTATTTACGCTACCCATGCCACAAAAATCACCGTAAAATCTGTGTTTTCTGATTAGGAAATGATTTTACAACCATGGGGTCGCGTGGTCGGAGAATTTCCTTGGGTCGCAGCTTTCCATGGGCATATCATTCTGTGACCTTGCGACCTCGGAGGGGTCGCACAGTCGCATGGTCGAGTTTCTTTCCCAACAGCATGCATCGTGACTTAGCGACCTGGAGGGGTCACGCGACTGCTCTTACAGAGGTCGTAGGGTCGCAAGTCGCATTTTCATTCACTTTATCATCCATGCGACTCAACGACTATTTCTTCTGCGTTTAGTTGTAATGCCTGTGAAACGCTTTACTCTCTCCATCGAAAAATCATCCAAAAATCACGCAGAATGGTGCCCGGTCCTAAGAACAGATATTTAAAACTATAATTATGCAGAACCGCATCCATGAATACGTTAAATTTTATTGCTATCCTCTCTGCCAAGTGTCAATGGATTCGAGGGCATTGTAAGACTTCTTCGACAGGCTTGCATGCATTGTAAACCAGTGCGGCAAGCAATCCACGCATAACGTGGCTGACACCTTTCTTCTGCCAAATAAAAAACAAATCGTTGTTTCCCACGAAAATAACGTTCCACATTCGTTGTTGTGCTGATTCAAAGGAGCGTTTTACTTTTCCTCAGATTTGTTAGCGGTGGTAGATTTCAAAGACATAAATGAATATTTTTTTTTTCATTCCAAGGCCGGTAGTGCATCTTCCGATCAGGGTTGACAAGGCTGAAGAAGGGTGATACGATTTTTGGCATGCTGACTCACCTTTTCTAGCGGTCAATGGCACTTGACTTGGCGTGAGAGGTGACTTGGACCTGCTCTGTCACCCATTGTGCATTTAACATCCTGCTCATAACTAACATCCGGCGGTTAACAAACCTGCATCAATAATCTCCATCCGACATAGCTTAAAACCATAACTCGGCATCGTTTAATGCATAGTTTGTTGAACGCATCGTTTTACGATCCCACTCTTGGTTTGACTGTTATTGCGCTGCAGTAATTATACATGCCATCATGGCTTTATTATA
Organism: Pinus albicaulis; assembly: GCA_034641835.2. NCBI lineage: Eukaryota > Viridiplantae > Streptophyta > Pinopsida > Pinales > Pinaceae > Pinus > Pinus albicaulis. The sequence goes on from CM076579.1 coordinate 1,581,570,283, forward strand.
ACCTTCCACTCTAAATTTGTTGTCACGTTCTGCTTCGTAGTTTTCTACCACCACGTATATATATATATATACACTCCAAATGTTTCATGCAGTCATTTGAGCCCCTTTGCAACGTTTTGATATGGTTTTGTTCCGCCATCTCACATGGTTTTTGAAACCATGTGCTTTAACGTAGGTTGTTGGATTGTCAACTCTACTTTCCTTTGACCATAAATTGCATAATGCCGCGGTGGGTTGGTTGTATTATTTCACTTTCATATATCCACTCCAACGTTTTACCATAGTTTGAAACACCACCATCGAAACGCTTGAGTCCATTTTTAATGTGTTTTCATATAGTTTTGATATGCCATTTTATATGGTTTGGAAACTACATTGTTTTGCGCCTTGGTTTAATTACATAATATTTAAAAATCATAACCTTGGTCCATCGAAAGTGTGCCCGCCATGTAGCTTAGGTCTAACAAACATTGCTTCCCTTCCCCAATTTTCCAGAGTTATCAACACAACTCAAAATTATTGTCGGTTCATAAGAATGGCCTTTTATAGAATTTGTACAATCTCCAAAGACAAAATGTACTTTGCCATTATCAGATGTACCTTGAACAACTAAAGACTCATAACCAAGAGCTTCCTTCTATGTTGTCATGAGGGGTCAAATTTGTGCAGGCTATAAATTATTATGGACCTCAAATTACCACCTGCTATACTATCTGATCTATGTGCTTTTGGATCGACATCATCATGGCCAATCAAATTGTGACTAAGCTGCAATTTTCTGTGGGCCCTTTGCATAATCACCTCCTCAACTGTGTTTAATGCTTATTTCCAAAACATGATGCAGCTGACCAACGCGATGAGCACACTGTAATGCTTTCTTGTCAAGTTGTGGATTCCAGTCCTGCTCACAGAAAATGACAATATTAGCTCCTGCAAGATTCAAACCCGCACCACCAGCTCGGGTAGATATTAAAATACAAATGCTTCACGAGTATCATCATTGGCCTTTCTGATGTCACTTGACTCTAGGAGTGTTGATGCTTTGCCACCAAAGCTTTGTACAACTGCAAAATGCTCTTCTGCTCTTACTGATCCATCAAGACACTCATAAGAATACCTTCGCAGCTCTAAGTAATCCTGAAGAATGTTTATTGTTTGCGTCATTTGAAAAGAAATCAAGACACAATGTCCTTGACTATGCAGCTTCTCAAGAAAAATGTCCAAGATGATGAGCTTTCCACTCGCCTGAACTAAGTGTTTACCTTCTTTAGATGGCTCTGGCTCCACACCATTGAAAAGATAAAAATGGCTACATGTATTTCGTAGTTGTACCACAATATTTTGGAAAGATTGATGCTGAGTGCCTGAACCACTTGTTTGAAGCTGGGCCACTCTTTATGCAATACAGATACATAAATTTTCTTCTGAAGTGGGACCAATGGAGCCAGTACTGTAACCCCAGACAGTGGTGGCAATGTAAGAGTTCCATTCTTGACAAGTAAATCTTTTTTACGTCGAAGCATGAATGCATGCACAATATATATTAGTAGCTTGAACTGTTTGCTACATCCAGAGGTATTGTCACCTCGAGTCAAGGTCGCAACTTTAATGGACACAACACCAAAAGGGCCATGGGCATTTCCGTTGATATTTCGAGTAAGCCAACAAACTTATAGCCTGTAATGTTTTCCCAAGTCCCATTGTGACCACAAGTTCCCTTGACTGGCGAGGTCTTATTTCCTGCGTACATGCAGTAAATGTCCTCCACTTCTCATGTTTCAACTCGCACTACTCTTATCCTTCTCATCGGTGTGGTGATGACATTTTGGGTGTATCATCTGTGGGATTGACCTGTATGAAACATTATAACATCAATTAGTTTACTCTTTGATAATGGTGTCCCTAGATAAAACATATGAGATTAACGAGCTTAAGAAAAGTATTCAAAAACATGCTTAGTGACCGATGGCGAGAGGGCTACGAATGTACATCCTCAATGCACAGAAAAGCTCCTATTCGAGCAAATCCTGGATGATCCCTCCCACACATGGCATGATTGTAGCAACAGCATCTGATCATGATGGTGAGAAAGCTCATGAGGGGTTGGGGATAGGTCATTAGGGTGTCACTGACAGCGGGTCAGGTGAAAGACTTTAACGACTAAGCGAGCAGAGGGGGACCGAAATTTCGAATATACCCAAAATTTTGGGTGGTGTTGTAGCGGCTACAACAAATGGCTAACCACTGGTAGAATCCAGCATCTCTGTCGATATCACAACAAAAGTCTGAGCCAAGATAGTGATGTAAGGGAATATTGAACAAGTTCTGTGGGGACCCTTTGAATTAGTTTGGCCTTTATAGGTATTCCTAGTCCTTGCGCCTCAGCTAGGTCTCGTTAATCAGAACACATCAAAGTGGAAGCTCACGGATGCCAGTGAGTTGTTGATGATGTGAGGAGCAAGGCAGTGGCTTTATTATTTTTAGGATTTTTAAAGTAAGTTTCTGGTGTTGCTCCACTGCCAGCAGGCCTGGACAGTACCCCGGCAGAGTCACTTCAAGAAATCACAAACGTTGCTCCGCTGCCAGCGAGCCTGGTCAGTACCCCGGCGGATTTGTTGCATTACCTCTTTGTGTAGGAAGCCTTTCTTGATCCTTTACCCTTATTTGTTTCATGTGCTTGTAGCACTTATTTTCTTGTGCTCGTGGCACTTATTCTTCATGGGCAGATGAGGGATACCGACTTATTTTACGAGCAAGAGAGGTTGTTTCTTGTTTTACAGAAACTGAAAGATATCCTGATTTGGGTTTGCCCTAGTGCCAAACCGTCACATCCCATCTACCACAATAGGCGAAGCGTGCAAAAAATATCATTAAAATATCCAAGACTATGCTGAGCACAAGGCTTAGGCTTACAGGTATTGGGACCACTCAAACACATCAGGTCTCCCACCAACAACTGGCTCGTATCTCCCTGGCTAATAAGTTTAGACTCATAGGCATCTTGTTGAAAATGTGACCTCGATGATTTATCCTGCGAGAAGCCGCCTCTTGAGATAGCCACCACAACCTCACGCAAACAATGGGATTATTATTTCAGCAATCGGGGCAAAACAAGACCGCAAGGTGGTAGGGTTTCGATGAGGGCTCATGCGGTGATCGACGATATGTGGAATATTTTCAAAGCTATATAAAAAATCTGCGGAAATGTTGTGAGGAAGATAGTGTACGACGCAATGTAATAGGCGTGGCTCAAGATGCAATGCAACGCAATGTGCGAGAACAATCAACCAGTTGTAGGTGGGAAAGAGGTGCAATACAGGCAGTGATTATTTATTCAGCAACAAACAACTGAAAAGGAAATGAAGGAAAATATTTGTAACATGATAATGCCTAAGATATTAATCGTAAACAAAAATAGCAAACAAAATTTTAAATTATGAGGTAAAAATTTGGCAAGTAAACCTAATCAAAACTTTGAACTAACAAATTTTTATTAACAGGTCCTAGCTAGCCTACACCTAAACCCTAGCTTAACCAATGATGCGGTCAGGTTATGTGAAATCAGCTTTCCAGTGCAGCCACCACATTAGTTCCTGACCTGCAAGAATGACAATGTTCGCAATCAGAGCCAGCATAAAAAATCGTGCACCAACAGCAAGACCTACCTGAAGAGCATGTGCAACGGCAAGAAGATCATGGATACTTACCAAGGAACATGCCAGAATATATTGTGTAAGGTGAATTCCAATCTCATCCTGATACACAACAATATGTTCTTGAAACTTAAAACTATTCATAAATGACACAAATCCATTCATGCACGATCCTGGATCTGAGGGGCGATGGGTAAGCCAATTCCTATTTGCAGGCACACTCACCAGATAGGGTTGGTCAAACGAACCAGCATGCTCATTATGGTAGTAAGGGTGATGCATTTTACAGGGTGGAAACAACAACCATGTTCCAGGAGAGTTATAGATGATTGCGAATCCGAGAGCAGAAACCCTAATTTTGAAAACCCTAGTTCGGAGTTGTTCCTGGAATCTGTCAAGGATATGAGGATCCGAATCCACTTTCAGTGGAGGTTGCAATTCCTCACCGTCTTGAACAAACTCCAGACCTTCAAGCGGGGGGTTTCCCAACTTTGAAGGTTTGGCGAGATCAACAGGCGAATGGATGTGATCATGGATTGTGGTGAGTTGCAAAATGTCAGTGGGCTTTGTATCAATTCGGTCAAATTCTTGCGCGCTGACAAGTTGATAGATCGATGTATCAGATTATTTAGATTTCCCAGGATGGGGTGGATTTACTGTAAGGTTTTCGGGCAGCTGAGGGGTTTTCCAAAAATCACATGTTAGTGCCTGATTGCAATTGGTACTGGCTGGGCAACAACTTGAAAGATTAGAGACAATGGCCGGTGTTTTCTTACCAGCGAATAAATTGGGGTATATCGGTTGTTGCATACCAGCTATTGGGGGATAAGAATATGTGCTCAAGGAAAACTCCTTAGAATGAAAAATCCGTCCAGATGAAATTATATCCGACGTGGTTATGCTGGGAGGAGCATGGTACTTGGGAGTCATTATTTCAGAAACCCTAAGCTGAGAAACCCTAGTTGGAGTTGTTTGAGGGATCTTGTCAGGATCAGAAGGACTAGGAGTAACGACCGGCAGAAGCGGAAGTGCTTTGATTCCCTGATAGGTACTCAGATCTTCATAAAGTGGATTATAATCGGCAGAGAGATACGAGTGATAGTCCTCGGCGGTATGAGTGAATATGTTTTCAGATAAGCAGGGATCGTTGTAACCATTGATTTGATCAATTTGGGTACCTGGCATGTTGGGCTCCCTGGGAGTTACCGACTGGGATGGATCAATAACGAGGAAATCTTGAAGTTGCCCAGATAGGAAATCGCTCCTATGGTTGTCGAAAGATTCCGATGGAGACAGATCAGATCTAAAAGATTCATCGATTTTGGACTGTGATTGCGAAACACCATCTGCGTGCTTATGATTTTCGCCAATACCAATCTAAGGAAATTTTGAATGTATTGAAGAAATTACTGGTGTGGTGGGATCGTGAATTAAATTGGGGAATAATGAACGAACAGATTGAGTCGAAGTGGCGTTAACCATACAAGGCTTTTCAACATGCGCATCCATGTTATTCCGAGAAAACAATGATCTAGCAGGCCCTGTAAGGGAATCAACTGCATCCGGGATAGGAGTCAATTCATAATCAGTATGTGAATAAGATTTAGGACTGTGTCCAGGGAGACATCAAGTGGGCTCGAGGTAGGTTTCATGAATTGGGAGAGATAATGAGCCATTGTGGTTTTCAAACTCTGATTCAACATGGTGCGTGAAAGATTCAAAGTCTGAACAGCCATTGACTTGGGGGTCGTCATAGGGAACACTAGGCTCAGGCTGGGTTGCTAACTGAAATTGTTCAAGGGAAATGAGAATCACATAGCTAAACTGTTCACTTAAAAACTCCCAATCGACATCCTTTTCAGGGAACTCAAAACAATAATGAACAAATCTGATAGAAAATTCATCTAGAGGTTCCTGAGGTTCCATTTTGATGTCATTTAGCTTTATCAATACACTTTGAAAATCGTACCTATGAAAAGCTTGTTGTAATTCACTGGCGAGTTGTTCAAACAAATGGATGGAAGCTTCCGGCAATGTGCGGCACCATTGCTTAGCGCGACCTTCAAGAGTGAGGAAGAAAAGAAAACAAATCAAACCTTCATTTTCAATTTCGTAGCACTCACCATAGTCACATAAATCTGAAAGGTGTCGGTTTATGGACACTCCATTTTCACCATCAAAATTTAACTGGGACAAGTGATACATAAGTTCATCGGGGATGAAGTATCGAGGCTCATAAAACTCCGACAAACATCTCGGGAGAATGATCTAGGAACGAGCCATTACAGATATGAGATTAACTGCAGGCTCTAAGGGCTCAGCTTTTCATCTGGCCCTCCTTTTAGCGCCAATTCTGTTGACGGGAAAATCTGTCCGGCCAACAGCAGGGGATCTCCTCAGTAAAAGGTCCCAATTAGACCTTGAACCGTTTGGAGTAGGGATCCCGTCCGGGGTGTGGGTCCGACTACCGCTGATTTCTCCTTTCTTTGGGTCTCGCTTAAACTCTATAAGACAGTGGATACACACCTAATCAAATGATACAAGACATATGATTGATGCATTAAATGTACATGCAACACTATGAGTAGCAAGAGGAAATAATAAAGCATGAATACTGAAGGAAGTGTTGTTAACAACACTTCATTAGGGTCATTCTTGTAAACTGTTCTAACCACAAAGGAAACAATTCCTCATGGCAAGAACACCCTTCACTTACTAAAAGTTTTTTAAATCGCAACACAAATTCTAATAAACAAAGCTATCAGCATTCGTTAAGAAAGTGAAATGAACTCAACCACCATTAACATATTTAGGAAATTGTTATGCAATTGTGATATGAATTAAAGATACAGTTCCCTTAATCTAAAGATGTTCAGAAACTGAAAATATAATACTCAATAGTGCTCATACATATGAGAACACCAGATCCATAAAGGGATTTTTCAAAATGCTTGTATCTGTGCTCAAATGTATAATCCTCTGGTAATACAATGTAATCAGCTTGAGTCCCAAACCCAAGATCCTCTACAAGTTCCCAAAGGCAGTATTTATAGAGCAAAGCTTGCCCTTTGGGCTCCCTGACTTTTCACCTTCCCGACCATTGGGTTTCCTTGCGACCTGTGACCTTGGACCATCTGCGAACTGCGACCTCGGACCATCCGCGACCTGCGACCTCGGACCATCCGCGACTTGCGACCTCGGGAAATATGCGACCTACAACCTTGGGCAGATCAGTGATTTACAACCTTGAGAAATTCACGACCTCTGACCTTCTTGGATTTGCGACCTCACGAACTAGTCACTGGGTCGCTAGGTCGCGTCGTCGAGCTTTTAGTAGGGAGGGCGACTATGCTACCTGGCGACCTGAGGAAATCTACGACCTCAAGCATATCTACGACCTGCGGTGCTTCTTTTGGCGATCTTTGGATTTCCTAGCAATATTCCTTATCCCGCCTCCGTTGCTTACTGGAAAAACTTTGGCTCACTGCGTAGATCGACTGCTTCCACCTGCAGTCACATAGCTTAGGTTACATGTCTTCATTGCTTGAATAACAATGTTAAGAGGTGCATTTAATTAATTACACAAGTAAAAATGAAAACTTTGGACCCCTGTCTGGTAAAACGTTATGTCGCAGCATGGTCCTTATCAAGTTCTCCTGGGATCCGAATGTTTGTAGTGAAAACCCATTGATGAGGTAAAGGACTTTTGCTTGTGCCATCTCCCACTGAAAATGATGGGTTTCTAGCTTCCATTTGTGTTTTAATAGAAGGCTAGAACTATGTTTTCTTGGCCATACCTCTCTGCGACCTTGCGACCTAAGCAAACATGCGACTCTGCGACCTGGGTTGATGGGGTAGCTGAGTCGCAAAACTCACTGAGTCACAGCCTTGGGCGATGTTTTAGATATGCGACCTGGTGACTTAAGTCAGCACTGCCATCTTTGCTTCTATTGAGGCGTTATCTTCTCTATAATTTTGCGCTGTTCCATCCTCCCCAACATCTCCAATTTGAAACCTTTGTTTGAAACGATCATAATTAGTTGGCTCTTTCGACTTGTATGGACGCTCACCAAGCACTCGCACTAAATCATCTTGATGAAAAACCTCTCTTTCAAGCAGCAATTTTAGTGTCTTTTCACCCCTTCCCTGTGCTGTTCAATTAACTCTAAGGTCCTTGTGTAAGCTTTATTCACTCACTCACGTATTTCCTTATCAATAATTTCTGCCGTTTCATTACTGTAAGGCTTGGTCGTTTCATAAGAATCTTCCATTTGAGGAAAAGATAGAAGACCAATTTTTTCACTAAAACCATATAATGAGACTTGTACATATGTCATATTTTTCACTTTCTCCAACTCATTTTGAGATCCATGTTTTCCAGTAAAACCTGTTCAGCGAGCCGACCTCCAAGTGTCATGCATGTCATGTCAAATAGCTGCTCCCTTGTCATCAGCAAATTCTCATTTGGTAAATATTGAGCAAAGCTCGATGCTGCAGTTCCCCGAGCAATGATGATTACTTTCAAAAGTGGCTCCGCATGCCCCACAAACCATTCAACTACAGCATGACCTGATTCATGATATGCTACAGTCCTCCTTTGCTCTTTACTAATTACCTTATTTTTCTTCACCAATAACTCTATCAATAGCTACCTCAAAGTGTGACATATTGATCTCGGTCTTCTCATTCCTCACAGCAATAAGAGCACCCTCGTTGCACATATTTGCAATATCTGCTCCTGCAAATCCTGGAGTCAAGATATGCTGCCTTTTCCATAATATCGAGGTGTGCTGTGGCCAACTCTTTACTTAAGAGTCATGTTTATCCATCACAATTCTTCGGAAACATCATAGTTGGAATTGCTAACCAGCCACCATGAACAAATTTCTAGAGTTTTTGATGGGGAATGAGACACGTGGGAGATCGTTATGGCTAGAAGATGGAGTTGATTAAATGGCACTGATTATGGCATATGGATACATTATTTACGCTACCCATGCCACAAAAATAACCGTAAAATCTGCGTTTTCTGATTAGGAAATTATTTTACAACCATGGGGTCGCGTGGTCGGAGAATTTCCTTGGGTCGCAGCTTTCCATGGGCATATCATTCTGCGACCTTGCGACCTCGGAGGGGTCGCACAGTCGCGTGGTAGCATTTCTTTCCCAGCGGCATGCATCGCAACTTAGCAACCTGGAGGGGTCGCGCGACTGCTCTTACAGAGGTCGCAGGGTCGCAAGTCGCATTTTCATTCACTCTATCAGCCATGCGACTCAGAAACTATTTCTTCTGTGTTTAGTTGTAATGCGTGTGAAACGCTTTACTCTCTCCCTCGAAAAATCATCCAAAAATCACGCAGAATGGTGCCTGGTTCTGAAAATAGACGTTTAAAACTATAATTATGTAGAACCGCATCCGTGAATACGTTAATTTTTATTGCTATCCTCTCTGCCAAGTGTCAATGGATTCGAGGGCATTGTAAGACTTCTTCGACAGGCTTGCATGCGTTGTAAACTAGTGCGGCAGGTACTCCACGCATAACGCATCTGACACCTTTCTTCTGCCAAATCAAAAACAAATAGTTGTTTCCCACGAAAATAACGTTCCACATTCATTGTTGTGTTGATTCAATGGAGCGTTTTGTTTTTCCTCAGATTTGTTAGCGGTGGTAGATTTCAAAGACGTAAATGAATAAAATTTTTTGAATGCCAAGGCTGGTAGTGCATCTTCCAATTAGGGTTGACAAGGCTGAAGAAGGGTGATACGATTTTTGGCATGTTGACTCACCTTTTCCAGCGGTCAATGGCACTTGAATTGGCGTGAGAGGTGAGTTGGACCTGCTCTGTCACCCATTGTGCATTTAACAGCCTACTCATAAATAACATCCAACAATTAAAAAACCTACATCAATAATCTCCATCCGACATAGCTTAAAACAATAACTCGGCATCGTTTAATGCATAGTTTGTTTAACGCATCGTTTTACGATCCTGCTCTTGGTTTGACTGTTATTGTGCTGCAGTCATTATACATGCCATCATGGCTTTATTATAGCCTTCCGCTCTAAATTTGTTGTCACGTTCTGCTCAGTAGTTTTCAACCACCACGTATATATATATACGCTCCAAATGTTTCATGCAGTCATTTGAGCCCCTTTGCAATGTTTTGATATGGTTCTGCTCGGCCATCTCACATGGTTTTTGAAACTGTGTGCTTTAAAGTAGGTTGTTGGATTGTCAACTCTACTTTCCTTTGATCATAAATTGCACAATGCCGCGGTGGGTTGGTTGTAATATTTCGCTTTCATATATCCACTCCAACGTTTTACCATAGTTCGAAACACCACCATCGAAATGCTTGTGTCCATTTGTAATGTGTTTTCATATAGTTCTGATCCGCCATTTTATATGATTTGGAAACTACATTGTTTTGCGCCTTGGTTTAATTACATAATATTTAAAAATCATAACCTTGGTCCATCGAAAGTGTGCCCGCCATGTAGCTTAGGTCTAACAAACATTGTTTCCCTTCCCCAATTTGCCAGAGTTGTCAACACAACTCAAAATTATTGTCGGTTCAGAAGAATGGACTTTTATAGAATTTGTAAAATCTCATAAGACAAAATGTACTTCACCATTATCAGATGTACCTTGAACAGCTAAAGACTCATAACCAAGAGATTCCTTCTATGTTGTCATGATGGGTCAAATTTGTGCAGGCTATAAATTATTATGGACCTCAAATTACCACCTGCTATACTGTCTGATCTATGTGCTTTTGGATCGACATCATCATGGCCAATCACATTGTGACTAAGCTGCAATTTTCTGTGGGCCCTTTGCATAATCACCTCCTCAACTATAATGTGATGAGCACGTTGTAATGCTTGCTTGTCAACTTGTGGATTCCAGTCCTTCTCACAGAAAATGACAATATCAGCTCCTTCAAGATTCAAACCCGCACCACCAGCTCGGGTAGATATTAAAATACAAATGCTTCACGAGTATCATCATTGGCCTTTCTGATGTCACTTGACTCTGGCAGTGTTGATTCTTTGCCACCAAAGCTTTGCATAGCTACAAAATGCTCTTCTGCTCTTACTGATCCATCAAGACACTCATAAGAATACCTTCGCAGCTCTAAGTAATCCTGAAGAATGTCTATTGTCTGCGTCGTTTGAGAAGAAATCAAGACACAATGTCCTTGACTATGCAGCTTCTCAAGCAAAATGTCTAAGATGATGAGCTTTCCACTCGCCTGAACTAAGTGTTTACCTTCTTCAGATGGCTCTGGCTCCACACCATTGAAAAGATAAAAATGGCTACATGTCTTTCGCAGTTGTACCATAATATTTTGTAAAGATTGATGCTAAGTGCCTGAACGACTTGTTTGAAGCTAGGCCACTCTTGATGCAATACAGAAACATAAATTTGCTTCTGAAGTGGGACCAATGGAGCCAATACTGTAACCCTAGAAAGTGGTGGCAATGTAAGAGTTCAATTCTTGACAAGTAAAGCTTTTGTACGCCGAAGCATGAATGCATGCACAATATATCTTAGCAGCTTGAACTGTTTGCTATATCCAGAGGTATAGTCACCTCGAGTCAAGGTCGCAACTTTAATGGACACAACACCAAAAGGGCCATGGGCATTTCCATTGATCTTTCGAGTAAGCTAACAAACTTATAGGCTGCAATGTTTTCCCAAGTCCCATTATGACCGCAAGTTCCCTTGACTAGCGAGGTCTTATTTCCTGCGTACATGTGATAGATGTCATCCACTTCTCATGTTTCAGCGCGCACTACTCTTATCCTTCTCATCGGTGTGGTGATGAAATTTTGGGTGTATCATCTGTGGGATTGACCTGTATGAAACATTATAACATCAATTAGTTTACTCTTTGATAATGGTGTCCCTAGATAAAACATATGAGACTAACGAGCTTAAGAGAAGTATTAAAAAACATGCTTAATGACCCTTGGTGAGAGGGCTGCTAATGTACATCCTCGATGCACAGAAAAGCTCATATTCGAGCATATGTTGGATGATCCCTTCCACACATGGCGTGATTGCAGCGACAACATCCAATCATGATGGTGAGAAAGCTCATGAGGGGTTGGGGATAGGTCACTGGGGTGTCACTGACAGCGGGTTGGGTGAAAGACTTTAACGACTAAGCGAGTAGAGGGGGACCTAAAATTTAGAATTTACCCAAAATTTTGGGTGGTGTTGTAGCGGCTACAACAAATGGCGAACCACTGGTAGAATCCAGCATCTCTGTTGATATCACAACAAAATTCTGAGCCAAGATAGTGATGTAAGGGAATATTGAACAAGTTTTGTGGGGACCCTTTGAATTACTTTGGCCTTTATAGGTATTCCTAGTCCTTACGCCTCAGCTAGGTCTCGTTAATCAGAACACATCAAAGTGGAAGCTCACGGACGCCAGTGAGTTGTTGATGATGTGAGGAGCAAGGAAGTGGGTTTATTATTTTCAGGATTTTTAAAGTAAGTTTCTGGTGTTCCTTCGCCGCCAGCAGGCCTGGACAGTACCCTGGTGGAGTCACTTCAAGAAATCACAAATGTTGCTCCACTGCCAGTGAGGCTGGTCAGTACCCCGGTGGAGTCGTTGCATTACCTTTTTGCGCAGGAAGCCTTTCTTGATCCTTTACCCTTATTTGTTTCATGTGCTTGTAGCACTTATTTTCTTGTGCTCGTGGCACTTATTCTTCATGGGCGGATGAGGGATCCCGACTTATTTTACGAGCAAGAGAGGTTGTTTCTTGTTTTACAGAAACTGAAAGATATCCTTATTTGGGTTTGCCCTAGTGCCAAACCGTCACATCCCATCTACCACAATAGGCGAAGCGTGCAAAACAGATCATTAAAATATCCAAGACTATGCTGGGCACAAGGCTTAGGCTTACGGGTATTGGGACCACTCAAACACATCAGGTCTCCCACCAACAACTAGCTCATATCTCCAGGCTAATAAGTTTAGACTCATAGGCATCTTGTTGAAAATGCGACCTCGATGATTTATCCTGCGAGGAAGCCGCCTCTTGAGATAGCCACCACAACCTCACGCAAACAATGGGATTATTATTTCAGAAATCGGGGAAAAACAAGACCACAAGGTGGTAGGGTTTCGATGAGGGCTCATGCGGTGATCAGCGATATGTGGAATATTTTCAAAGCTATATCAACAATCTGCGGAAATCTTGTGAGGAAGATAGTGCACGACACAATGTAATAGGCGAGGCTCAAGATGAAATGCAACGCCATGTGCGAGAACGATAAAGCAGTTGTAGGTGGGAAAGAGGTGCAATGCAAGCAGTGATTATTTATGTAGCAACAAACAACTAAAAAGGAAATGAAAGGAAAATATTTGTAACATGATAATGCCTAAGATATTAATCGTAAACAAAAATAGCAAACACACTTTCAAATTATGAGGTAAAAATTTGGCAAGTAAACCTAATCAAAATTTTGAACTAAATTTTTTTTATTAACAGGTCCTAGCTAGCCTACACCTCAACCCTAGCTTAACCAATGATGTGGTCGAGTTATGTGAAATCAGCTTTCCAGTGCAACCACCACATTCTTTCCTGCCCTGCAAGAATGACAATGTTCGCAATCAGAGCCAGCATACAAAATCGTGCACCAACAGCAAGACCTACCTGAAGAGCATGTGAAATGGCAAGAAGATCATAGATACTTACCAAGGAACATGCCAGAATATATTGTGTAAGGTGAATTCCACTCTCATCCTAATACACAACAATATGTTCTTGAAACTTAAAACTACTGATAAATGACACAAATCCATTCATGCAAGATCCTGGATCTGAGGGGCGATGGGTAAGCCAATTCCTATTTGCAGGCACACTCACCAGATAGGGTTGGTCGAACGAACCAGCACGCTCATTATGGTAGTGAGGGTGATCCATTTTACGGGGTGGAAACAACAAGCATGTGCCAGGCGAATTATAGATGCTTTCGAATCCGAGAGCAGAAACCCTAATTTTGAAAACCCTAGTTCGGAGTTGTTCCTGGAATCTGTCAAGGATATGAGGATCCGAATCCACTTTCAGTGGAGGCTACAATTCCTCATCGTCTTGAACAAACTCCAGACCTTCGAGCCGAGGGTTTCCCAACTTTGAAGGTTTGGCGAGATCAACAGGCGAATGGATGTGATCATGGATTGTGGTGAGTTGCAAAATGTCAGTGGGCTTTGTATCAATTCGATCAAATGTTTGCGCGCTGACAAGTTCATAGATCGACGTATCAGATTCCTTAGATTTTCCAGGATGGGGTGGATTTACCGTAAGGTTTTCGGGAGTTGAGGGGTTTTCCAAAAATCACATGTTAGTGCCTGATTGCAACTGGTACTAGCTGGGCAACAACTTGAAATATTAGAGACAAAGGCCAGTGTTTTCTTACCAGCGAATAAATTGGGGTGTATCGGTTGTTGCATACTAGCTGTTGGGGGACATGAATATGTGCTCAAGGAAACCTCATTAGAATGAAAAATCCGTCCAGATGAAATGATATCCGACGTGGTTATGATGGGAGGAGCATGGTACTTGGGAGTCATTATTTCAGAAACCCTAAGCTGAGAAACCCTAGTTGGAGTTGTTTGAGGGATCTTGTCAGGATGAGAAGGACTAGGGGTAACGGCTGACAGAAGCAGAAGTGCTTTTATTCCCTGATAGGTACTCGGATCTTCATAAAGAAGATTATAGTCGGTAGAGAGATACGAGTGACAGTCCTCGGCGGTATGAGTGAATATGTTTTCAGATAAGTAGCGATCGTTGTAACCATTGATTTGATCAAGTTGGGTACCTGGAATGTTGGGCTCCCTTGGAGTTACCGACTGGGATGGATCAGTAACGAGGACATCTTGAAGTTGCCCAGATAGGAAATCGCTCCTATGGTTGTCTAAAGATTCTGAGGGAGACAGATCAGATCTAAAAGATTCATCGATTTTGTACTGTGATTGCGAAACACCATCTGCGTGCTTATGATTGTTGCCAATACCAGTATAAGGAAATTTTGAATGTCTCGAAGAAATTACCGGTGTGGCGGGATTGTGAATTAAATCGGGGAATAATGAACGAACAGATTGAGTCGAAGGGGCGTTAACCATACAAGGCTTTTCAATACGCGCATCCGTGTTGTTTAGAGAAAACAATGATCTGGCAGGCCCTGTAAGGGAATTGATTGCATCCGGGATAGGAGTCGATTTATAATTAGTATGCAAATCAGATTTAGGACTGTGTCCAGGGAGACATCGAGTGGGCTCAAGGTAGGTTTCATGAACCGGGAGAGATAATGAGCCACTGCGGTTTTCAAACTCTAATTCGACATGGTGCGTGAAATATTCAAAGTCTTAACAACCGTTGACTTGCGGGTCGTCATAGGGAACTCTAGGCTCAGGCTGGGTTGCTAACTGAAATTGTTCAAGGGAAATGAGAATCACATAGCTGAACTATTCACTTAACAACTCCCAATCGACATCCTTTTTAGGGAACTCAAAACAATAATGAACAAATCTAATAGAAAATTCATCTAGAGGTTCTTGAGGTTCCATTCTAATGTCATTTAGCTTTATCAATACACTTTGAAAATCGTACCTGTGAAAAGCTTGTTGTAATTCACTAGCGAGTTGTTCAAATTAATGGATGGAGGCTTCTGGAAATGTGCGGCACCATTGCTTAGCGCGACCTTTGAGAGTGAGGAATAAAAGCAAACAAATCAAACCTTCATTGTCAATTTCGTAGCACTCACCAAAGTCACATAAATATGAAAGGTGTCGGTTTATGGACACTCCATTTTCACCATCAAAATTTAACTAGGACAAGTGATACATAAGTTCATCGGGGATGAAGTATCGAGGCTCATAAAACTCCGAGAAACATCTCGGGAGAATGATTTGGGAACGAGCCATTACAAATATTAGATTAACTACAGGCTCTAAGGGCTCAGCTTATCATCTGGCCCTCCTTCTAGCGCCAATTCTGTTGACGGGAAAATCTGTCCGGCCAACAGTAGGGGATCTCCCTGGTAAAAGGTCCCAATTAGACCTTGAACCGTTTGGAGTAGGGATCCCGTCCGTGGTTTCGCTCCAGCTACTGTTGATTTCTCCTTTCTTTGGGTCTCGCTTAAACTCTATAAAACAGTGGATACACTCCAAATCAAATGATACAAGACATATGATTGATGCATTAAATGTACATGCAACACTATGAGTAGCAAGAGGAAATAATAAAGCATGAAGACCGAAGGAAGTGTTGTTAACAACACTTCATTAGGGTCATGCTTGTAAACTGTTCTGACCACAAAGGAAACAATTCCTCATGGAAAGAACACCCTTCACTTACTAAAAGTTTTTTAAATGGTAACACAAATGCTAAAAAAACAAAGCCATCGGCGTTCGTTAAGAAAGTGAAATGAACTCAACCACCATTAACATACTCAGCAAACTGTTATGAAATTGTGATATGAATTAAAGATGCAGTTCCCTTAATCTAGAGATGTTCATAAACTGAAAATATAATACTCAATAGCACTCATACATATGACAACACGAGATCCATAATGGGATTTTTCAAAATGCTTGTATTTGTGCTCAAATGTATAATCCTTTAGTAATACAATGTACTCAGCTTGAGTCCCAAACCCAAGATCGTCTACAAGTTGCTGAAGGCAGTATTTATAGAGCAAAGCTTGCCCTTTGGGCTCCCTGACTTTTCACCTTCTCGACTGTTGGGTTTCCTTGCGACCTACGACCTCGGACCATCCGCGACCTACGACCTTGGACCATCCGCAACCTGTGACCTCGGACCATCCGAGACTTGCGACCTCGGGCAATATGCGACCTGTGACCTTGGGCAGATCAGCGACTTGCGACCTCGGGAAATTCGCGACCTCCGACCTTCTTGGATTTGCGACCTCGCGAC
This sequence comes from Pinus albicaulis, assembly GCA_034641835.2. Classification (NCBI taxonomy): domain Eukaryota; kingdom Viridiplantae; phylum Streptophyta; class Pinopsida; order Pinales; family Pinaceae; genus Pinus; species Pinus albicaulis. The sequence continues at coordinate 1,581,586,898 of CM076579.1, forward strand.
CTAGTCGCTGGGTCACTAGGTCGCGTCGTCGAGCTTTTAGTAGGGAGGGCGACTGTGCGACCTGGCAACTTGAGGAAATCTGCGACCTCGAGCAGATCTACGACCTGCAGTTCTTCTTTTGGAAATATTTGGATTTCCTAGCAATATTCCTTATCCCGCCTCTGTTGCTTGCTGGAAAAACTTTGGCTCACTGCGCAGATCGATAGCTTCCACTTGCAGTCACATAGCTTAGGTTACATGTCTTCATTGCTTGAATAAAAATGTTAAGAGGCGCATTTAATTAATTACACAAGTAAAAATGAAAACTTTGGACCCCTGTGTGGTCAAATGTTATGTCGCAGCATGGTCCTTATCAAGTTCTCCTGGGATCTGAATGTTTGTAGTGAAAACCCATTGATGAGGTAAAGGACTTTTTCTTGTGCCATCTCCCACTGAAAATGATGGGTTTCTAGCTTCCATTTGTGTTTTAGTAGAAGGCTAGAACTATGTTTTCTTGGCCATACCTCTCTGCGACCTTGCGACCTAAGCAAACATGCGACTCTGTGACTTGGGTTGATGGGGTAGCTGAGTCACAGCCTTGGGCGATGTTTTAGATATGCGACATCGCGACTTAAGTCAGCACTGCCGTCTCTGCTTCTGTTGAGGTGTTATCTTCTCTATAATTTTGTGATGTTCCATCCTCCCCAACATCTCCAATTTGAAACCTTTGTTTGAAACGATAATAATTAGTTGGCTCTTTCAACTTGTATGGACGCTCACCAAGCACTCGCACTAAATCATCCTGATGCAAAACCTCTCTTTCAAGCAGCAATTTTGCCGTCTTTTCACCCCTTCCCTGTGCTGTTCAATTAACTCTAAGGTCCTTGTTTAAGCTTTATTCACCCACTCACGTATTTCCTTATCAATAATTTCTGCTGTTTCATTACTGTAAGGCTTGGTCGTTTCATAAGAATCTTCCCTTTGAGGAAAAGATAGAGGACCAATTTTTTCACTAAAACCATATAATGAGACTTGTACATATGTCATCGTTATCACTTTCTCCAACTCATTTTGAGATCCAGTTGAAAATTTTTTCCAGTAAAACCTATTCAGCGAGCCGACCTCCAAGTGTCATGCATGTCATGTCAAATAGCTGCTCCCTTGTCATCGGCAAATTCTCATTTGGTAAATATTGAGCAAAGCCTGATGCTGCAGTGCCCCGAGGAATGATGGTTACTTTCAAAAGTGGCTCTGCATGCCCCACGAACCATTCAACTACAGCATGACCTGATTCATGATATGCTACAATCCTCCTTTGCTCTTTACTAATTATCTTATTTTTCTTCACCAATAACTCTATCAATAGCTGCCTCAAAGTGTGACATATTGATCTCGGTCTTCTCATTCCTCACAGCAATAAGAGCACCCTCGTTGCACATATTTGCAATATCTACTCCTGTAAATCTTGGAGTCAAGATATGCTGCCTTTTTCATAATACCGAGGTGCGCTGTGGCCAACTCTTTACTTAAGATTTGTGTTTATCCATCGCACTTCTTCGGAAACATCATCGTTCATTGTTAATTCTGCTGACAGTTGGAATTGCTGACCAGCCACCGTGAACAAATTTCTAGAGATTTTGATGGGGAAGGAGACACGTGGGAGATCGTTATGGCTAGAAGATGGCATTGATTAAATGGCGCTAATTATGGCATTTGGCTACGTTATTTACACTGACCATGCCACAATAATCACCGTACAATCTGTGTTTTCTGATTAGGAAATGATTTTACAACCATGGGGTCGCGTGGTCGGAGAATTTCCTTGGGTTGCAGCTTTCCATGGGCTTATAATTCTACAATATTGCGACCTCAGAGGGGTCGCACAGTTGCATGGTTGCGTTTCTTGCCCAGCAGCATGCATTGCAACTTAGCGACCTGGAGAGGTCGTGCGACTGCTCTTACAGGGGTCGCAGGGTCGCAAGTCACATTTTCATTCGCTCTATCAGCCATGCAACTCAGCGACTGTTTCTTCTGCGTTTAGTTGTAATGCGTGTGAAATGATTTACTCTCTCCATCGAAAAATCATCCAAAAATCACGCAGAATGGTGCGCGGTCCTGAAAACAGACATTTAAAACTATAATTATGCAGAACCGCATCCGTGAATATGTTAAGTTTTATTGCTATCTTCTCTGCCAAGTGTCAATGGATTCGAGGGCATTGTAAGACTTCTTTGACAGGCTTGCATGCATTGTAGACCAGTGCATCAAGTACTCCATGCATAACGCGGCTGACACCTTTCTTCTGCCAAATTAGAAAGAAATAGTTGTTTCCCATGAAAATAACGTTCCACATTCGTTGTTGTGCTGATTCAATGGAGCGTTTTCTTTTCCTCAGATTTGTTAGCGGTGGTAGATTTCAAAGACGTAAATGAATAAAAAAAATTTCATGCCAAGGTCGATAGTGCATCTTCCGATCAGGGTTGACAAGGCTGAAGAAGGGTGATACGATTTTTGGCATGATGACTCACCTTTTCCAGCGGTCAATGGCACTTGACTTGGTGTGAGAGGTGAGTTGGACCTGCTCTATCACCCATTGTGAATTTAACAGCCTACTCATAACTAACATCCAGCGGTTAACAAACCTGCATCAATAATCTCCATCCGGCATAGCTTAAAACCATAACTCGGCATCGTTTAACGCATAGTTTGTTTAACGCATCGTTTTACGATCCTGCTCTTGGTTTGATTGTTATTGAACTGCAGTCATTATACATGCCATCGTGGCTTTATTATAACCTTCCGCTCTAAATTTTTTGTCACGTTCTGCTACGTATTTTTCGACCACCACGCATATATATATACGCTCCAAATGTTTCATGCAGTCATTTGAGCCCCTTTGCAACGTTTTGATATGGTTCTGCTCCACCATCTCACATGGTTTTTGAAACCATGTGCTTTAATGTAGGTTGTTGGATTGTCAACTCTGCTTTCCTTTGACCATAAATTGCACAATGCTGTGGTGGATTGGTTGTAATATTTGGCTTTCATATATCCACTCCAACGTTTTAACATAGTTCGAAACACCACCATTGAAACGCTTGCATCCATTTGTAATGTGTTTTCATATAGTTCTGATCTGCCATTTTATATGGTTTGGAAACTACATTCTTTTGCGCCTTGGTTTAATTACATAATATTTAAAAATCATAACCTTGGTCCATCGAAAGTGTGCCTGCCATGTAGCTTAGGTCTAACAAACATTTCTTCCCTTCCCCAATTTGCCAGAGTTGTCAACACAACTCAAAATTATTGTCGGTTCAGAAGAATGGCCTTTTATAGAATTTGTACAATCTCCAAAGACAAAATGTACTTCGCCATTATTAGATGTACCTTGAACAGCTAAAGACTCATAACCAAGAGCTTCCTTCTATGTTGTCATGATGGGTCAAATTTGTGCAGGCTATAAATTATTATGGACCTCAAATTACCACCTGCTATACTATTTGATCTATGTGCTTTTGGATCGACATCATAATGGCCAATCACATTGTGACTAAGCTGCAATTTTCTGTGGGCCCCGTTGATCATGTTGGCCTCCTACTAAATTATGACCAGAAATTCTGTTTAAACACCCCCGACCCCCTCTTTTAGCCTTGAGAATCCATGTATGTGCCTATCGTTGCCTTTTTCCCACCCCTGAAATGCATTAAAAAAGGCCACAAATTCGTATCCGAAAATATAAAAAATGCCCAGCCCTTTTGGTCATAGCCCCCTATAGCTTATTATTCACATGACTCTGGCGCTAGACTGAGTGCTAGCTCTATAGGAGCTTATCATGTATGGATATCGGGCGCGCCCACAACCGTCGATCTGTACAGATCGAGCGGCATTCGAAACACTCCACCACGCCTGTGGCCCACTCCATGCATCACCCAAATCGCATCTCAGCCATTCATTCACCCGAAAATCCGACAACCCATACCTCACTTGCCCCGGTGGTCCTCGAAGTGTACTACTCCAAAACTGGGTGGTATGTATCGCATCGCCTTTCGGAGGCGGGCGATATTTCTCAAATCGGAGTGATTCCATACATCACTCGCCGCGTGTCTCCGTGTATGGTTTGAAAACCACCCTCCATTGCGCGTTATCGTTCGTCCGTAGTCACGACGCGATATTCATGATAGTCGTCCGATCTGGAGGTCTCCATCCAACTGTTATCGCTCTGCGAATCTGCACGGGTGTTAATTCAAGTCAATAGTGCCCCTGGCCCACCATCTCATTGCCCCCCGATGCATTTTCCACCGTCGATCTCCTCTTGATATCGAACAGTCCAGATTAAACTCACGCCACGCCATCTCTTAGCTATCTCCACTTCATCATTCCACGTGTTTTCATCACACACCTATTCCATATACATATTCCATTATAAAGCTGATTTCTAATGCTTTACATGTAACTTTCTACATATCGCCAACCTGCAACCAGATCATTTCTCCGTCATTCCGCAGTGTTTTTCCACCACCACCATGCACCATGCCATCCTTTTCATCTTGTTGCACTGTCATCCTTGCTATCCCCATTGCATTCACCCTCCCGTGCATTTGTTTTCTTAACGAGTTTGTGTATTTTGGAGGGTGCGAACGGAGGTAAGCTGCCATTACTTATAGCCTCCGTTACAGAAGCCGAGAACGCGTCAAAGGATCCTTTATCAGAGGTAGAATTTATGGACAATGACATGGGAGGTTGTTACGATACAACTTTCATTAAAGAAGAAGATTTAAACTTTTGTCAAACCCTCCAAATTCGTTCGAAGCATAGATTTCCCTGAAGAAGATATTAATGTCGCGGCAGAGAGTATCAGTGTGAGATCATGGAATTAGATAACTGCAATTAAAGTTCTTGAGCTCTGATCCACTATTAAAATGCAAAGGTACCAGGTCGAAGATATCCCAGATCACACAGAGGGTACCATGCACAAGAAACAATAACCTCCAGGTTTCATTTCAGCAGGATTTTCTCTCAGGAAAGGACAGATTGTTTATGTGATCTCGTCCCTATGCCATGTTCCTGAAGAGACTTTCACCCACAACATTTACTTCAGAAAGCAGGCCCCAGAGTACATACAGCATTACAGAGCCGTCAAACAGTATGGGTGGGCACTTTTTCACCATTTTGTTTTAATGAGATAATTAAATGTTCATCACCAACCTCTTTTACTAGGTTTTAGTTCCTCCTATAAAACTCCAGGAGAACAAATTATTTAGGGTTCCAGATTCGTCAGAAAGTGGTGCAGTAGGAGAGTTTTTGTATACATTTTGTAAGAACTCTTGTATGAAGGCTCAGAGCCCGTTGGGTCTCAGTGAAGATTAGTTCTATCTGTAATGAGGATTCTGGTCTTTGGTACTTCACAGTGTGTAACTTCTCCCCTTATGTTTTAATTTAATGTTTCATCTTGTTTCCATCCATATTATTGTATCATGTTTTGGAATGCGAGTGGCTCACTGGTTTGGTATGGATTTATCCTAGTTGATACCCATGTTCGAATCAGTCAAGCACTTTAAATATGGCTCATGCATGATATCCTGTTCCATTTTCATTTCAACCATATTTATGCTATACTAGTTACTTTGGGAGGGTGTTTTTAAAGCGCTATTTTCATGTATGGATTCTTAGATTGGTAAGCCCATATGTGGGGATATTGTGTATCTGGATATCACCCCAATGACAGCTAGTATTCCCTCACTTGTTCTTACACAGTTAACACTTTCAAATCCTTTATCTCTGTGAAGTATTTCTGAACTGGCCCGCTTTGCAATAAGCTATCTCTGAATTGTCTGATGCTTTTGTATTAGAGTTTTACATCTTGTCTCTGCAGTATCACTCTTCCTATGTCAAGTTTCTGAAGGTTTTGGTCCCATTCAAATTAATTTCCTTGTTTAAAAGAGATAGCATGAGAGCCTTTTGTTGATAACTCCCCATGTTATGTTACACGCTCCTTGCTATATAAGATGTCCTAGGCACTGGTCTTTGGGAACTCAAGGCTATCTCTAGGAGCGACAACATCTTTCTAGCGCCATTGCCAGGGATCGAAGTTAAGAAAATCAGAATCCCTGGGCCTCGACAAACCCTATTCACTCTCTAAGTAGGTGAGCATGGAGAGTTGAGAGTTGTAGATCCCTCACCTTGGCGACTCCACATTTGTTTATTAGATAAATTCATTTGCAGTCCTGGCTCCTCGTAAGCCACACCCAAGGTTAGATACATCACAGTCAAAGACACCTTTAGTGTCTGACCCAGAGAAGATCATAAATAGAAGAAGTTGGAAAGAAAAGAGATCAGTACACACTAGAATCCCTGAATTTTTTGTAGAAGACTATCCATCTTCTTCCTCTCAAGAAGTCCAAATAGAAAATCCCTACTCCACTGAGGAAAATCCCGAATACTACTCAGATAGTCCACCCAGGGAAGGTGTCAGAACTAAAGATAATATTCACTCTACTCCCGAGGCCGAAGAAGTTAAAGAAGTCACAGAAGTAGCTGCTGTTAACCGTGAACTATTCCCAACAACACCTCAGGCTGCTGTACAATATATTCCTATTGTTATTCATACTCCACTTCCACCTCCTCCTCTTCCTCGATTTACACATCAGACTGTTGCACTACCTCCACCTCCTCCAATGGCCAATGTTCCAGGCTTCTTGTTGAATAAATATGCTCCCCTGGCATTACCACAAGTGTTGAATGATATGCCACAAGATTATTTGAAGATTTTACACAGATTCAATGGAGAAAATGAGATTGATGCTCAAAAACATCTTGAGAATTTCTGCTCTTTTGCAGAAAACTTTAATGTAGAACATTTGGATGTGGTCTTAAGACTGTTTGTTCAATCTCTGGATGGTGAAGCTAGAAAATGGTTTAAGACATTGGGAAACTGTTCCATAACCACTTGGGACGAAATGGAAAATAATTTTCTCAGAAAATGGGGAGAGAAGAAATATCATGGGCAATGTCTTACTGAATTCAATGAACTCAAGAAGAAACATAATGAAGGGGTGTCAGAGTTTATCAAGAGATTTAATAAGTTGTATCTAAGCCTTCCTCCTGATATGAAACCTTATCAAAATGCTGCTAAATTTGTTTTCATAGCAGCTTTTAACTCAGAATTTGGTTTCTCTCTGAGAGAAAGAAAGCCTGCCACCCTGGATGATGCTCAGACAGATGCTCTTGAGTTGGAAGAACTTTTTTCCTCAACTGGAAAATCAAAAGGAAAAGCTGAACAGGATACTAGAAGAAGGGGCAAGGAGGAGGTATCTACCTCTAATCAGGACAAGGATTCAGACAGAATTGAAGAAATTAGCAAGATGATTAAGAATCTTTCTAGTAAGCTAGGCAAGCTTGAATTGGAGGCCAAGAACTCAACCTCTAAAAATTTTCAGAATGCTCCAAGCAGAGGTTACAATCCCCAATACAGGAAACCACCCCATCAAATATTGCAAAGGGAATGGAAGGAACAACAAGGTCAGGTACCACACCCATTGTACCGGGAAGGTCCAGTAGATAATCCTCCTGAAGATGCTACCTATGAGCTAGAGGATGCAAATCTGGATTTTTATAACAATGATGAAACCGAGCTCTCGTTGCATGAAGAATAAAAGGAGAGAAATGCAGAAGACTTAGAAGCTGAACACTATTGTAAGCAATTTTTTGATTTCATGCAAGCACAGTTCAACAAAAAATATGATCTTGGATCTTCAAGGAAGAGGACTCGGACTCAAGATCAAGAAGAAGAGCCACCTCAGAAGGAAGCACCTACTCAGAAGGAGTTAACAACACAGAAAGTCACAGACAAAGGTAAGGGTCCTCTGAACAAACCTTTGCAGTTTAGTGATCAAATTCCTTCCACTTCCAAAGTAGTCAGTCCTCCTAATGCTAAACCTGTACCAAAAGAAGTCAAATCCTCAGCCGAAAACAAAGAGTCAAAGGAGGTTGTAATAGAAAAATCCCCTCCTGCTTTTAGTCTGCAAAAGGAACTTGAAAAGGTTAAAATCCCAGTTCCCTTGACTAAGCTGTTGAAACAACCCGCATATCAATCTCAAGTCACCTCTTTTATGCTCCCTCCTGAAGCAGCACTTATTCCAGATAGTCTCAACCTTCAAGAAGAAAGACCCATGGTTGTGTTTGGCCCGCATGTTGAGGAGTTAGATCCCTCTACTCCTCCCTTCTATGTGTCCTTAGTAATTCATGACCTGCTATTACATAATTGTATGTTAGATTCTGGAGCTTCCCATAATATTATGCCTTTGTCAGTCATGGAACAGCTAGGATTGAAAATCACACGTCCATATAAAGACCTCTATTCATTTGATTCCAAAAGAGTTAAATGCTTAGGGATGATCAAGGATTTGGTAGTCAATTTGGCCCAAATCCCAGCCAAAAATGTGGTAATGGATATTGTGGTGGCTGACATCCCAGCTCGTTTTGGCATGCTGCTATCAAGGTCCTGGGGAACAAAAATTGGTGGGTCAATCAAGTTGGACCTAACATATGCCACTATCCCAGTTTTTGGTGGCCAGGAGAGGAGGTTGTACAGGGAAACTAGATTTGTCAAGATGGTTACTAAGGCTGACAACTCTGTAAACTCACCAGTCTATAGTAAAGAAGGAGATTTCTCATGCTTGATTCTAGAAGAAGATCAAGATTATGCTTATGAACCGTCCTTCTGTCAAGTCAAGGCTGAGCAGCCTCCAAAGAATCATGAAGCAGGAATTTGGACACTACATTTTGATGGAGCAAATTCAAGAGAAGGCAATGGAGCTGGAGTGTTATTGATTTCTCCTATAGGAAAATGGGTCCCATTGTCATTCAAACTAGAATATGAATCCACTAATAATGTAGCTGAATATGAAGCGCTTATGTTAGGATTGAAGACAGCCAGGAGCATGAATATACAAAGTTTAAAAGTTCTGAGAGACTCTGAACTGGTGGTCAGGCAAGTCAGGAATCAGTGTCAAACCAAACACCCTCGGCTGAGAGCTTACAGGAATGAAGTTTGGGACATGGTGGAGAATTATTTCTCAGCATTTAATATCTAGTTCGTGCCACGGGAACAGAATAGAATGGCAGACTCTCTTGCTGTGGCTGCTAGTACATTTCGTCCACCTCAGAATCCCCTCTTAAGGTATGAAATTGAGGTGCATTATCAACCATCAATCCCAGACAACATCAAGCACTAGTAGGTATTTGAGGATGAAGAAAAAATGAAGAGATTCCTGGAAACAGTGGGAGAATTCTCCAATATGGAGATTGATGATTACGAAGAAGAGGAGGCTGAAAGCACTTCAGAAAGAAATTGGGAAGAAAAAATGGCAGGCAGCAAGGTGTTGCAATTGAAGGGAAATGTTATCCCTAGAGGACTGGTGCCTTTAGAGTGATTATTTGACAAGAATGACATCCCTCTGCAGCCAAATAAAGTGGTGGAAGAAGATCAGGTGGAGGACCTAAATCTGGGTACTGATGCTGACCCCAAAATTGTAAAATTATCCAAGAAGGTCCCAGAGAAATATAAGGAGCAATACCTGAAATTATTTCAGTCATACAAGGATGTATTTGCATGGTCTTATAAGGACCTGAAAAATTTTGATATCAGTATAATGCAGCATAAAATTCCCTTGAAAGCAGATACAAAGCCTCATAAGCAGAAGCTTAGACAGATAAATCCTTTGCTGATTCCCTCCATTGAGAAAGAAATTAAGAAGTTATTAAAGGCCAAAATAATTGTGCCATTAAGATACTCTGAATGGGTGGCAAACTTGGTCCTTTTCCGCAAGAATAATGGAGAAATAAGGCTGTGTGTTGATTTCCAAAATTTAAATAGAGCATCTTCAAAAGATAATTATCCACTGCCCAAGATGGACCATATTCTACAAAAAGTGGTTGGAGCCTCTAGAATGTCAATGATGGATGAATTTTCTAGTTATAATCAGGTGGCTGTAATTATAGAAGACCAGAAGAAGACTGCCTTCACCACACCATGGGGAACATTTATGTATGCCAGGACGCCTTTCGGGTTGATCAATGCAAGGGCCACTTTTCAAAGGGCCATGGACATTGCTTTTGTTGGGGAGCAGGATAAGTTTCTGGTTGTCTACCTTGATGATATCACGGTGTTTTCAAAGGATGATACTAAGCACATTGAACATTTGCGAAGAAATTTTGAGAAATGCAGAAGGTATGGTCTTTCCCTCAATCCACAAAAGTCTTTATTTGCTTTAGAAGAGGGTAAGATTTTGGGGCACATTGTGACTAAATATGGGGTGAAGATTGATCCTAAAAGAGTTGAGGTTATAAATGGTATTTCCCTCCCCATAAATAAGAAAGAGGTGTAGGTGTTTTTAGGGCACATCAATTTTTTGAGAAGATTCATCCCTAAGTATGCTGAGATAGTTAGGCATATAACAGACATGCTAAAGAAAAATAATGAGGTGAAGTGGTCACAGGAATCACGAGAAGCTTTTACCAGGATAAAATATGCTTTTACAGAAGCCCTTGTGCTATTTGGACCAGATTATGCAAAACCTTTCATGATCTTCTCCTTTGCATCACCTCATATAGTGGCAGGAGTTTTATTGCAGAAAAATGAACAAGGGTATGAGGAACCTATTGCTTTCTTCAGTCAGGTGCTTCGTGATGCAGAATTGAAATATAACATATTGGAGAAGTAGGCATATGCCCTGGTGAAATCCCTTAAAGCATTCCGCATGTATGTTTTGCAGTCCCACATCACTGCATTTGTGCCTACTGCAACTGTAAAGGATATTCTTATTCAGGGTGATAGTGAAGTAAAAAGGGGGGGATGGATTGCCAAAATACAGGAGTATGATCTAGACATCCGTCCTACCAAACTGATCAAAGGACAGAGGCTAGCCAAAATTTTATCGGAATCAAATTATCAGGCTCTGGGTATAAATCTGTCTATGATAGTGAGTGGAGAGTCTGAGAAAGAGAAAGAACAGCAGGGAGTGGAGAAAGCTACTCGAAAAACACACATGAAGTACCTCACCAGCCCATGGTACAAAGAGATAGTAGAATATCTTCTAACACTCAACTGCCCTCCCAGCTGTGATAAAGATAAATACAGAACCCTAAGGTTGAAATCACAAAAGTAAATTATTGCAAATGTCAGGCTATATTTGCGAGATCCCTCAGGTATCCTACTCCTATGCCTCACAAAGGATGAAGTAGAGAGTATAATGGCTGAATTTCATGAGGGAATCTGCGGGGGACATTACAGTTGGCAGGCCACTGCTCACAAGATCCTGAAGGCTGGTTTTTATTGGCCCAAAATATTTGGAGATGTTTTTTCCTGGGTCAGAGCTTGTGAGAAGTGCCAAAGGTTTGCTGAAAGACAAAATTTGGTAGATCTACCTTTAATTCCCGTGCATATAGATGAACCATTTCAGCAATGGGGAATTGATTTTATAGGAGAAATACATCCTCCTTCCAGTGGACAGCATAAATGGATATTAACAGCTACTGATTATTTCACTAAATGGGTGGAAGCCATACCTGTAAGGAATGCTACAGATACTGTGATAATAAAATTTATAGAGGACAATATTATATCCAGGTTTGGTTGTCCTACTAGAATAGTGACTGATAATGCCGAGGCCTTCAAATCTGTAAAGTTTGTAAATTTCTGCCAGCAATATAACATTACACTAAGTCACTCTACATCTTATTATCCATAAGGGAATGGCTTGGCAGAGTCTTCAAACAAAACTCTGGTGAGGGCACTGAAGAAGACCATCAATGAAAATCAGAAAAATTGGGATTCCCAATCAAAATTTGCTCTATGGGCTAATAGGATTACTAGCAAGAGAGCAACTAGGAAGTCTCCATATGAACTAGTATATGGAAGGGCATCATTTTTTCCTGTGCAGTTAGCCTTACCAGTGGCCCGTTTCATGCAGGAAAGTCAGGAAGAGCCCAATGATATGATCAGGAGAATAAACCAGCTGGTGGAATTGGAAGAAACACGGAATCAAGTAAGTCAAAGGTTAACTGAGTATCAGGAGAAGATGAAATACCTGTTTGATTAGCATGCAAAGGACAGGAAGTTGCAGATTGGTGATTTGGTGCTCAGATGGGATGTTTGAAGAGCCAAAAAGGGGAAACATGGAAAATTCAACCCTCTCTGGTTCGACCCCTTTAAAATTGTGGAACAGGGGGGTAATAATACTTTCATGTTGGAGAATTTACAGGGTGACTTGCTTGATGCCCCTGTAAATGGTCAATTCCTTAAGCCCTACTTCCAATTCTAATTCAAGCAGAGAGAGCCTGATGTATCATATTTTATATTAGTTTCTGTTTCAGTCTTTGTTTAAATAAGGTGTGTGCGCTGACGAATTATGAAGTGAAATACAAAGGGGCTGAAGAGCAGAGTCCACATAGAGGATGATCAGGCGGTCTGCGGAGTTCTCGACGTGTCTAGGGACAAACGTGTTGTCCCCAGGTGGAGCCAATGTTGATCATGTCAGCCTCCTACTAAATTCTGACCAGCAATTCTGTTTAAACACCCCCGACCCCCTCTTTTAGCCTTGAGAATCCATGTATGTGCCTATCGTTTCCTTTTTCCCACCCCTGAAATGCATTAAAAAAGGCCACAAATTCGTATCCGAAAATATAAAAAGGCCCAACCCTTTTGGTCCTAGCCCCCTATAGCTTATTATCCACATGACCCAGGCGCTAGACCGAGTGCTAGCTCTATATGCGCTTATCATGTATGGATATCGGGCACGCCCACAACCGTCGATCTGTACAGATCGAGCGGCATTCGCAACACTCCACCACGCCCGTGGCCCACTCCATGCATCACCCAAATCACATCTCAGCTGTTCATTCACCCGAAAATCTGACGGCCCGTACCTCACTTGCCCTGGTGGTCCCCGCAGCGCACTACTCCAAAACTGGGTGGTTTGTATCACACCGCCTTTGAAAGGCGAGCGATATTTCTCAAATCGGAGCGATTCCATACATCGCTCGCTACGTGTCTGCGTGTACGGTTCCAAAACCACCCTCCATCGTGCGTTATCGTTCGTCCGTAGTCACGGCATGATATTCATGACAGCCGTCCAATCTGGAGGTCTCCATCCAACGGTTATCACTCTGCGAAACTGCGCGGGTGTTAATCCAAGTCAATAGCGCCCCTGGCCCACCATCTCATTGCCCCTCGATGCGTTTTACACCGTCGATCTCCTCTTGAGATCGGACGATCTAGATTAAACTCATGCCACGCCATCTCTCAGCTATCTCCACATCATCATTCCGCGTGTTTTCATCACACGCCTATTCGATATACATATTCCATTCTAAAGCTAATTTCTAATGCTTTACGTGTAATTTTCTACATATCGCCAACCTGCAACCAGAGCATTTCTCCGTCATTCAGAAGTGTTTTTCCACCATCACCATGCACCATGCCATCCTTTTCATCATGCTGCGCTGTTATCCTCGCTATCCCCACTGCATTCACCCTCCCGTGCATTTTTTTTCTTAACGAGTTTGTGTATTTTGTAAGGTGCGAACGGAGGTAAGCTGCCATTACTTACAGCCTCCATTACAAAAGCCAAGAACCCGTCAAAGGACCCTTTATCAGAGGTAGAATTTATGGAAAATGACCTGGGAGGTTATTACGATACAACTTTCATTAAAGAAGCACAGTTAAACTTTTGTCAAACCCTCCAGAGTCGTCCGAAGCACAGATTTCCCTGAAGAAGATATTAATGTTGCGACAGAGAGTATCAGTGTGAGATCAGGGAATTAGATAATTGCAATTAAAGTTCTTGAGCTCTAATCCACTATTAAAATGCAAAGGTACCTGGTCGAAGATATCCCAGATCACACAGAGGGTACCATGCATAAGAAACAATACCCTCCAGGTTTCATTTCAGCAGGATTTTCTCTCAGGAAAGGACAGATTGTTTATGTGATTTCATCCCTATGCCATGTTCCTGAAGAGACTTTCACCCACAACATTTACTTCAGAAAGCAGGCCCCAGAGTACATACAACATTACAGAGCCATCAAAAAGTATGGGCAGGCACTTTTTCACCATTTTTTTTTAATGAGATAATTAAATGTTCATCACCTACCTCTTTTACTAGGTTTTAGTTCCTCCTATAAAACTCCAGGAGAACGAATTATTTAGGGTTCCAGATTCATCAAAAAGTGGTGCAGTAGGAGAGTTTTTGTATAAATTTTGTAAGAACTCTTGTATGAAGGCTCAGAGCCCGTTGGGTCTCAGTGAAGAGGAGTTCTATCTGTAATGAGGATTCTGGTCTTTGGTATTTCACAGTGTGTAACTTCTCCCCTTATGTTTTAATTTAATGTTTCATCTTGTTTCCATCCATATTCTTGTATCATGTTTTGGAATGCGAGTGGCTCACTGGTTTGGTATGGATTTATCCTAGTTGATACCCATGTTCGAATTAGTCAAGCACTTTAAATATGGCTCATGCATGATATCCTGTTCCATTTTCATTTCAACCATATTTATGCTATACTAGTTACTTTGGGAGGGTGTTTTTAAAGCGCTATTTTCATCTATGGATTCTTAGATTGGTAAGCCCATATGTGGGGATATTGTGTATCTGGATATCACCCCAATGACAGCTAGTATTCCCTCACTTGTTCTTACACAATTAACACTTTCAAATCCTTTATCTCTGTGAAGTATTTCTGAACCAGCCCGCTTTGCAGTAAGCTGTCTCTGAATTTTCTGATGCTTTTGTATTAGAGTTTTACATCTTGTCTCTGCAGTATCACTCTTCTTGTGTCAAGTTTCTGAAGGTTTTGTTCCCATTCAAATTAATTTCCTTGTTTACAAGAGATAGCATGAGAGCCTTTTGTTGATAACTCCCCATGTTATGTTACACGCTCCTTGCTATATAAGATGTCCTAGGCACTGGTCTTTGGCAACTCAAGGCTGTCTCTAGGAGCGACAACAGGCCCTTTGCATAATCACCTCCTCAACTGTGTTTAATGTTTATTTCCAAAACATGATGCTGCTGACAAACGCGATGAGCACGCTGTAATGCTTGCTTGTCAACTTGTGGATTCAAGTCCTGCTCATAGAAAATGACAATATCAGCTCCTGCAAGATTCAAACCCGCACCACCAGCTTGGGTAGATATTAAAATACAAATGCTTCACGAGTATCATCATTGGCCTTTCTGATGTCACTTGAATTTGGCAGTGTTGATGCTTTGCCACCAAATCTTTGCATCGCCGCAAAACGCTATTATGCTCTTACTGATCCATCAAGACACTCATAAGAATACCTTCGCAGCTCTAAGTAATCTTGAAGAATGTCTATTTTTTGTGTCGTTTGAGAATAAATCAAGACACGATGTCCTTAACTATGCATCTTCTCAAGCAAAATGTCCAAGATGATGAGCTTTCCACTCGCCTAAACTAAGTGTTTACCTTCTTCAGATGGCTCTGGCTCCACACCATTGAAAAGATAAAAATGGCTACATGTCTTTCGCAGTTGTACCACAGTATTTTGTAAATATTGATGCTAAGTGCCTGAACCACTTGTTTGAAGATGGGCCACTCTTGATGCAATATAGAAACATAATTTTTCTTCTGAAGTGGGACCAATGGAGCCAGTACTGTAACCCCAGACAGTGGTGGCAATGTAAGAGTTCCATTCTTGACAAGTAAAGCTTTTGTACGCCAAAGCATGGATGCATGCACAATATATCTTAGCAGCCTGAACTATTTGCTACATCCAGAGGTATTGTCACCTCGAGTCAAGGTCGCAACTTTAATGGACACAACACCAAAAGGGCCACGGCCATTTCCGTTGATCTTTTGAGTAAGCCAAATAACTTATAGCTTGCAATGTTTTCCCAAGTCCCATTGTAACCGCAAGTTCCCTTGACTGGCGAGGTCTTATTTCCTGCGTGCATGCGATAGATGTCCTCCACTTCTCATGTTTCAGCACGCACTACTCTTATCCTTCTCATCGGTGTGGTGATGACATTTTGGGTGTATCATCCATGGGATTGACCTGTATGAAACATTATAACATCAATTAGTTTACTCTTTGATAATGGTGTCCCTAGATAAAACATATGAGACTAACGATCTTAATAGAAGTATTCAAAAACATGCTTAGTGACCCATGGTGAGAGGGCTGCTAGTATACATCCTCAATGCACAGAAAAGCTCATATTCAAGCATATGTTGGATGATCCCTCCCACACATGGCGTGATTGCAGCGACAACATCTGATCATGATGGTGAGAAAGCTCATGAGGGGTTGGGGATAGGTTGTTGGGGTGTCACTGACTACAGGTCGAGTGAAAGACTTTAACGACTAAGCGAGCAGAGGGGGACCCGAAATTTCGAATATACCCAAAATTTTGGGTGGTGTTGTAGTGGCTACAACAAATGACGAACCACTGGTAGAATCCAGCATCTCTGTCGATATCACAATAAAAGTCTGAGCAAGGATAGTGATGTAAGGGAATATTGAACAAGTTCTATGGGGACCCTTTGAATTAATTTGGCCTTTATAGGTATGCCTAGTCCTTGCGCCTCAGCTAGGTCTTGTTAATCAGAACACATCAAAGCGGAAGCTTACAGACGCCAGTGAGTTGCTGATGATGTGAGGAGAAAGGCAGTGGGTTTATTATTTTCAGGATTTTTAAAGTAAGTTTATAGTGTTGCTCCACTGCCAGTAGGCTTGGACAGTACCCTGGCGGAGTCACTTCAAGAAATCACAAACTTTGCTCCGCTGCCAGCGAGCCTGGTCAGTACCCCGGTAGAGTTGTTGCATTACCTCTTTGCACAGGAATCCTTTCTCGATCCTTTACCCTTATTTGTTTCATGTGCTTGTAGCACTTATTTTCTTGTGCTCGTGGCACTTATTCTTCATGGGAAAATGAGGGATCCCGACTTATTTTACGAGCAAGAGAGGTTGTTTCTTGTTTTACAGAAACTAAAAGATATCTTGATTTGGGTTTGCCCTAGTGCCAAACCGTCACATCCCATCTACCACAATAGGCGAAGCGTGCAAAACAGATCATTAAAATATCCAAGACTATGCTGGGCACAAGGCTTAGGCTTACGGGTATTGGGACCACTCAAACACATCAGGTCTCCCACCAACAACTGGCTTGTATCTCCCTGGCTAATAAGTTTAGACTCATATGCATCTTGTTGAAAATGCGACCTCGATGATTTATCCTGTGAGGAATCCGCCTCTTGAGATAGCCACCACAACCTCACGCAAACAATGGGATTATTATTTCAGCAATTGAGGCAAAACAAGACCGCAAGGTGGTAGGGTTTCGATGAGGGCTCATGCGGCGATCGGCGATATGTGGAATATTTTCAAATCTATCTAAAAAATCTGCGGAAATGTTGTGAGGAAGATAGTGTACAACGAAATGTAATAGGCAAGGCTCAAGATGAAATGCAACGCCATGTGCGAGAACGATCAACCAGTTGTAGGTGGGAAAGAGGTGCAATACAGGAAGTGATTATTTATGCAGCAACAAACAACTTAAAAGGAAATGAAAGTAAAATATTTGTAACATGATAATGCCTAAGATATTAATCGTAAACAAAAATAGCAAACACACTTTTAAATTATGAGGTAAAAATTTGGCGAGTAAACCTAATCAAAACTTTGAACTAACAAATTTTTATTAACAGGTCCTAGCTAGCCTACACCTAAACCCTAGCTTAACCAATGATGCAGTCAATTTATGTGAAATCAGCTTTCCAGTGCAGCCACCGCATTAGTTCCTGCCCTGCAAGAATGACAATGTTCGCAATCAAAGCCAGCATACAAAATCATGCACCAACAACAAGACCTACCTGAAGAGCATGTGCAACGGCAAGAAGATCATGGAGACTTACCAAGGAACATGCTAGAATAGATTGTGTAAGGTGAATTACACTCTCATCCTGATACACAACAATATGTTCTTGAAACTTAAAACTATTGATAAATGACAAAAATCCATTCATGCACGATCTTGGATCTGAGGGGCGATGGGTAAGCCAATTCCTATTTGCAGGCACACTCACAAGATAGGGTTGGTCGAACGAACTAGCACACTCATTATGGTAGTGAGGGTGATCCATTTTACGGGGTGGAAACAAAAAGCATGTGCCAGGCGAATTATAGATGCTTGCGAATCCGAGAGCAGAAACCCTAATTTTGAAAACCCTAGTTCGGAGTTGTTCCTGGAATCTGTCAAGGATATGAGGATGCGAATCCACTTTCAGTGGAGGCTGCAATTCCTCACCGTCTTGAAAAAACTCCAGACCTTCGAGCGGGGGGTTTCCCAACTTTGAAGGTTTGGCGAGATCAACAGGCGAATGGATGTGATCATGGATTGTGGTGAGTTGCAAAATGTCAGTGGGCTTTGTATCAATTCGGTCAAATGTTTGCACGCTGACAAGTTGATAGATCGACGTATCAGATTCTTTAGATTTTCCAGGATGGGGTGGATTTACTATATGGTTTTCGGGCAGTTGAGGGGTTTTCCAAAAATCACATGTTAGTGCCTGATTGCAACTGGTACTGGCTGGTCAACAACTTGAAATATTAGAGACAATGGCCGGTGTTTTCTTACCAACGAATAAATTGGGGTATATCGGTTGTTGCATACCAGAAGTTGGGGGATAGGAATATGTGCTCAAGGAAACTTCATTAGAATGAAAAATCCGTCCAGATGAAATGATATCCGACGTGGTTATGCTGGGAGGAGCATGGTACTTGGGAGCCATTATTTTAGAAACCCTAAGCTGAGAAACCCTAGTTGGAGTTGTTTGAGGGATCTTGTCAGGATCAGAAGGACTAGGGGTAACGACCGACAGAAGAAGAAGTGCTTTGATTCCCTGATAGGTACTCGAATCTTCATAAAGCGGATTATAGTCGACAGAGAGATATGAGTGACAGTCCTCGGCAGTATGAGTGAATATGTTTTCAAAGAAGCAGGGATCGTTGTAACCATTGATTTGATCAAGTTGGGTACCTGGCATGTTGGGCTCCCCGGGAGTTATCGACTGGGATGGATCAATAATGGGGACATATTGAAGTTGCCCAAATAGGAAATCGCTCCTATGGTTGTCTAAGGATTCTGAGGGAGACAGATCAGATCTAAAAGATTCATCGATTTTGGACTGTGATTGCGAAACATCATCTGCGTGCTTATGATTGTCGCCAATACTAGTATAAGGAAATTTTGAATGTCTCGAAGAAATTACTGGTGTGGCTGGATCGTGAATTAAATCGGGGAATAATGAATGAATAGATTGAGTCGCAGGGGCGTTAACCATACAAGGCTTTTCAACACGCGCATTCATGTTATTCAGAGAAAACAATGATCTGGCAAGCCCTGTAAGGGAATCGACTGCATCTGGAATAGGAGTCAATTCATAATCAGTATGCGAATCAGATTTAGGACTGTGTCTAGGGAGACATTGAGTGGGCTCAAGGTAGGTTTCATGAACTGGGAGAGATAATGAGCCACTGTGGTTTTCAAACTTTGATTCAACATGGTGTGTGAAAGATTCAAAATCTCAACAGCTGTTTACTTGCGGGTCGTCATAGGGAACACTAGGCTTAGGCTGGGTTTCTAACTGAAATTGTTCAAGGGAAATGAGAATCACATAGCTGAACTGTTCACTTAACAACTCCCAATCGACATCCTTTTTAGGGAACTCAAAACAATAATGAATAAATCTGATAGAAAATTTATCTAGAGGTTCCCGAGGTTCCATTCTGATGTCATTTAGCTTTATCAATACACTTTGAAAATCGTACCTGTGAAAAGCTTGTTGTAATGCACTGTTGAGTTGTTCAAACGAATGGATGGAAGCTTCCGGCAATGTGTGGCACCATTGCTTAGCGCAACCTTCGAGAGTGAGGAATAAAAGAAAACAAATCAAACCTTCATTTTCAATTTCGTAGCACTCACCAAAGTCACAGAAATCTGAAAGGTGTCAGTTTATGGACACTCCATTTTCACCATCAAAATTTAACTAGGACAAGTGATACATAAGTTCATCGGGGATGAAGTATCGAGGCTCATAAAACTCTGACAAACATCTCGGGAGAAGGATTTGGGAACGAGCCATTACAGATATGAGATTAACTGCAGGCTCTAAGGGCTCAGCTTATCATCTGGCCCTCCTTCTAGCGCCAATTCTGTTGACGGGAAAATCTGTCCGGCCAACAGTAGGGGATCTCCTCGGTAAAAGGTCCCAATTAGACCTTGAACCGTTTGGAGTAGGGATCTCGTCCGGGGTGTGGGTCTGGCTACTGCTGATTTCTCCTTTCTTTGGGTCTCGCTTAAACTCTATAAAACAGTGGATACACACATAATCAAATGATACAAGACATAATATTGATGCATTAAATGCACATGCAACACTATGAGTAGCAAGAGGAAATAATAGAGCATGAAGACCGAAGGAAGTTTTGTTAACAACACTTCATTAGGGTCATGCTTGTAAACTGTTCTTACCACAAAGGAAACAATTCCTCATGGAAAGAACACCCTTCAATTCCTAAATTTTTTTTAAGTGGTAACACAAAAGCTAATAAACAAAGCCATCAGCCTTCATTAAGAAAGTGAAATGAACTCAACCACCATTAACATACTCAACAAACTATTATGCAATTGTGATATGAATTAAAGATACAATTCCCTTAATCTAAATATGTTCATAAACTAAAAATATAATACTCAATAGCGCTCATACATATGACAACACTAGATCTCCAAAGGGATGCTCAAATGTATAATCCTCTGGTAATACAATGTAATCAGATTGAGTCCCAAACTCCAGATCCTCTACAAGTTCTCGAAGGCAGTGTTTATAAAGCAAAGCTTGCCCTTTGGGCTCCTTGACTTTTCACCTTCCCGACCGTTGGGTTTCCTTGCGACCTGCGACATCGGACCATCTGCGACCTGCGACCTCGGACCATCCGCGACCTGCGACCTCGGACCATCTGCGACTTACGACCTCGGGCAATATGTGACCTGCGACCTTGGGTAGATCAGCGACTTGCGACCTCGGGAAATTTGCGACCTCCGAGCTTCTTGGATTTGCGACCTCGCTACCCAGTCGCTGGGTCGCTAGGTCGCGTCATCGAGCTTTTAGTAGGGAGGGTGACTATGTGACTTGGCGACCTGAGGAAATCTGCGACCTCGAGTAGATCTGTGACCTGCAGTGCTTCTTTTGGTAATCTTTGGATTTCCTAGCAATATTCCTTATCCCGCCTCTGTTGCTTGCTGGAAAAACTTTGGCTCACTGCGTAGATCAACAGCTTCCACCTGCAGTCACATAGCTTAGGTTACATGTCTTCATTGCTTGAATAACAATGTTAATAGGTGCATTTAATTAATTACACAAGCAAAAATGAAAACTTTGGACCCCTGTGTGGTCAAATGTTATGTCACAGCATGTTCCTTATCAAGGTCTCCTGGGATCTGAATGTTTGTAGTGAAAACCCATTGATGAGGTAAAGGACTTTTGCGTGTGCCATCTCCCACTGAAAATGATGGGTTTCTAGCTTCCATTTGTGTTTTAGTAGAAGGCTAGAACTATGTTTTCTTCGCCACACCTCTCTGCGACCTTACGACCTAAGAAAACATGCGACTCTGTGACCTGGGTTGATTGGGTAGCTGAGTCGTAGCCTTGGGTGATATTTAAGATATGCGACCTGTCGACTTAAGTCAGCACTGCCGTCTCTGCTTCTGTTGAGGCCTTATCTTCTTTATAATTTTGTGCTGTTCCATCCTCCCCAACATCTCCAATTTGAAACCTTTGTTTGAAATGATCATAATTAGTTGGCTCTTTCGAATTGTATGGACGCTCACCAAGCACTCGCACTAAATCATCCTGATGCAAAACCTCTCTTTCAAGTAGCAATTTCGCCATCTTTTCACCCCTTCCCTGTGCTGTTCAATTAACTCTAAGGTCCTTGTGTAAGCTTTATTCACCCACTCACGTATTTCCTTATCAATAATTTTTTCCATTTCATTACTGTAAGGCTTGGTCGTTTCATAAGATTCTTCCCTTTGAGGAAAAGATAGAAGACCAATTTTTTCACTAAAACCATATAATGAGACTTGTACATATGTCATCTTTGTCACTTTCTCCAACTCATTTTGAGATCCAGTTGAAATTTTTTTCCAGTAAAACCTGTTCAGTGAGCCGACCTCCAAGTGTCATGCATGTCATGTCAAATAGCTGCTCCCTTGTCATCAGCAAATTCTCATTTGGTAAATATTGAGTGAAGCCCGATCCTGCAGTGCCCCCAGGAACGATGGTTACTTTCAAAAGTGGCTACGCATGCCCCACAAACCATTCAACTATAGAATGACTTGATTCATGATATGCTACAGTCCTCCTTTACTCTTTACTAATTACGTTATTTTTCTTCACCAATAACTCTATCAATAGCTGCCTCAAAGTGTGACATATTGATCTCGGTCTTCTCATTCCTCATAGCAATAAGAGCACCCTCGTTGCACATATTTGCAATATCTGCTCCTGCAAATCCTGGAGTCAAGATATGCTACCTTTTCCATAATACCGAGGTGCGCTGTGGCCAACTCTTTACTTAAGAGTCGTGTTTATCCATCGCAGTTCTTCGGAAACATCATTGTTCATTGTTATATATGCTGACAGTTAGAATTGCTGACCAGCCACCGTGAACAAATTTCCAGATTTTTTGATGGGGAATGAGACACGTGGGAGATCATTATGGCTGGAAGATGGAATTGATTAAATGGCGCTGATTATGGCATATGGCTACATTATTTACGCTGCCCATGCCACAAAAATCACTGTAAAATCTGCGTTTTCTGATTAGGAGGGGTCGCACAGTCCCGTGGTCGTGTGGTCAGAGGGGTCGCACAGTTGTGTGGTCGCGTTTCTTGCCCAGCAGCATTCATCAAGACTTAGCACCCTGGAGGGGTCGCGCGACTGCTATTACAGAGGTCGCAGGGTCGCAAGTCGCATTTTCATTCGCTCTATTAGCCATGTGACTCAGTGACTGTTTCTTCTGCGTTTAGTTGTAATGCGTGTGAAACACTTTAATCTCTCCATCAAAAAATCATCCAAAAATCATGCAGAATGGTGCCCGGTCCTGAAAACAGACATTTAAAACTATAATTATGCAAAACTGCATCCATGAATACGTTAAGTTTTATTGCTATCCTCTCTGTCAAGTGTCAATGGATTCGAGGGCATTGTAAGACTTCTTCGACAGGCTTGCATGTATTGTAAACTAGTGTGGAAAGTACTCCACGCATAACGCGGCTGACACCTTTCTTCTGCCAAATCAGAAACAAATAGTTGTTTTCCATGAAAATAGCATTCCACATTCGTTGTTGTGCTAATTCAACGGAGTGTTTTGATTTTCCTCAGATTTGTTAGCGGTGGTAGATTTCAAAGACGTAAATGAATAAAAACGTTTTCATGCCAAGGCCAGTAGTGCATCTTCCGATCAGGGTTGACAAGGCTGAAGAAGGGTGATACGATTTTTGGCATGCTGAATCACCTTTTCCAGCGGTCAATGGCACTTGACTTGGCGTGAGAGGTGAGTTGGACCTACTCTGTCACCCATTGTGCATTTAACAGCCTGCTCATAACTAACATCCGGCGGTTTACAAACCTGCATCAATAATCTCCATCCGACATAGCTTAAAACCATAACTTGGCATCATTTAACGCATAGTTTGTTTAACGCATCATTTTACGGTCCTGCTCTTGGTTTGACTGTTATTGGGCTGCAGCCATTATACATGCCATCGTGGCTTTATTATAACCTTCCGCTCTAAATTTTTTGTCATGTTCTGCTCCATAGTTTTCGACCACCACGTATATATA
Source organism: Pinus albicaulis (assembly GCA_034641835.2). NCBI lineage: Eukaryota > Viridiplantae > Streptophyta > Pinopsida > Pinales > Pinaceae > Pinus > Pinus albicaulis. The sequence goes on from CM076579.1 coordinate 1,581,610,805, forward strand.
TATATATACACTCCGAATGTTTCATGCAGTCATTTGAGCCCCTTTGCAATGTTTTGATATGGTTCTGCTCTGCCATCTCACATGTTTTTTGAAACCGTGTGCTTTAACGTAGGTTGTTGGATTGTCAACTCTGCTTTCCTTTGACCATAAATTGCACAATTCCGTGGTGGGTTGGTTGTAATATTTCGCTTTCATATATCCACTCCAACGTTTTACCATAGTTCGAAACACCACCATCAAAACGCTTGTGTCCATTTGTAATGTGTTTTCATATTGTTCTGATCCACCATTTTATATGGTTTGGAAACTACATTGTTTTGCGCCTTGGTTTAATTACATAAGACATAAAAATCATAACCTTGGTCCATCGCAAGTGTGCCCACCATGTAGCTTAGGTCTAGCAAACATTGCTTCCCTTCCCCAATTTTCCAGAGTTGTCAACACAACTCAAAATTATTGTCGGTTCGGAAGAATGGCCTTTTATAGAATTTGTACAATCTCCAAAGACAAAATGTACTTCGCCATTATCATATGTACCTTGAACAACTAAAGAATCATAACCAAGAGCTTCCTTCTATGTTGTCATGATGGGTCAAATTTGTGCAGGCTATAAATTATTATGGACCTCAAATTACCACCTGCTATACTATCTGATCTATGTGCTTTTGGATCTAAATCATCATGGCCAATCACATTGTGACTAAGCTGCAATTTTTTGTGGGCCCTTTGCATAATCCCCTCCTCAACTGTGTTTAATGCTTATTGCCAAAACATGATGCAGCTGACCAACGCGATGAGCACGCTGTAATGCTTGCTTGCCAACTTGTGGATTCCAGTTCGGCTCACAGAAAATGACAATATCAGCTCCTTCAAGATTCAAACCCGCACCACCAGCTCGGGTAGATATTAAAATACAAATGCTTCACGAGTATCATCATTGGCCTTTATGATGTCACTTGACTCTGGTAGTGTTGATGCTTTGCAACCAAAGCTTTGCAACCAAAGCTTTGCACAGCTGCAAAACGCTCTTCTGCTCTTACTGATCCATCAAGACACTCATAAGAATACCTTCGCAGCTTTAAGTAATCGTAAAGAATGTCTATTGTCTGCGTCGTTTGAGAATAAATCAAGACACGATGTCCTTGACTATGCAGCTTCTCAAGCAAAATGTCCAAGATGATGAGCTTTCCACTCGCCTGAACTAAGTGTTTACCTTCTTCAGATGGCTATGTCTCCCCAGCATTGAAAAGATAAAAATGGCTACATGTCTTTCGTAGTTGTACCACATTATTTTGTAAATATTGATGCTGAGTGCCTGAACCACTTGTTTGAAGCTGGGCCACTCTTGATGCAATACAGATACATAAATTTGCTTCTGAAGTGGGACCAATGGAGCCAGTACTGTAACCCCAGACAATGGTGGCAATGTAAGAGTTCCATTCTTGAAAATTAAAGCTTTTGTACACCGAAGCATGAATGCATGCAAAATATATCTTAGCATCTTGAACTGTTTGCTACATCCAGAGGTATTGTCACCTCAAGTCAAGGTCACAACTTTAATGGACACAACACCAAAAGGGCCACGGGCATTTCTGTTGATCTTTCGAGTAAGCCAACAAGCTTATAACCTGTAATGTTTTCCCAAGTCTCATTGTGACCGCAAGTTCCCTTGACTGGCGAGGTCTTATTTCCTGCGTACATGCGATATATGTCCTCCACTTCTCATGTTTCAGCTCGCACTACTCTTATCCTTCTCATCGGTGTGCTGATGACATTTTGGGTGTGTCATCCATGGGATTGACCTGTATGAAACATTATAACAACAATTAGTTTACTCTTTGATAATGGTGTCCCTAGATAAAACATATGAGACTAACGAGCTTAAGAGAAGTATTCAAAAACATGCTTAATGACCCATGGCGAGAGGGCTTCTAATGTACATCCTCAATGCACAGAAAAGCTCCTATTCGAGCATATGATGGATGATCCCTCCCACACATGGCTTGATTGCAGCGACAACATCTGATCATGATGGTGAGAAATCTCATGAGGGGTTGGGGATAGGTCGCTGGGGTGTCACTGACAGTCAGTCGGGTGAAAGACTTTAACAACTAAGTGAGCAGAGGAAGACCCAAAATTTCGAATATACCCAAAATTTTGGGTGGTGTTGTAGCGTCTACAACAAATGGCTAACCACTGGTAGGATCCAGCATCTCTGTCGATATCACAACAAAAGTCTGAGCCAAGATAGTGATGTAAGGGAATATTGAACAAGTTCTGTGGGGACCCTTTGAATTACTTTGGCCTTTATAGGTATGCCTAGTCCTTGCGCCTGAGCTAGGTCTCGTTAATCAGAACACATCAAAGTGGAAGCTCACGGACGCCAGTGAGTTGTTGATGATGTGAGGAGCAAGGTAGTGGGTTTATTATTTTCAAGATTTTTAAAGTAAGTTTCTAGTGTTGCTCTACTGCCAGCAGGCCTGGACAGTACCCCGGCGGAGTCACTTTAAGAAATCACAAACGTTGCTCCACTGCCAGCGAGCCTGGTCAGTACCCCGGCGGAGTCGTTGCATTACCTCTTTGCGCAGGAAGCCTTTCTCGATCCTTTACCCTTATTTGTTTCATGTGCTTGTAGCACTTATTTTCTTGTGCTCTTGGCACTTATTCTTCATGGGAGGATGAGGGATCCCAACTTATTTTACGAGCAAGAGAGGTTGTTTCTTGTTTTACAGAAACTGAAAGATATCCTGATTTGGGTTTTCCCTAGTGCCAAACCATCACATCCCATCTACCACAATAGGTGAAGCGTGCAAAATAGATCATTAAAATATCCAAGACTATGCTGGGCACAAGGCTTAGGCTTACGGGTATTGGAACCACTCAAACACATCAGGTCTCCGACCAACAACCGGCTCGTATCTCCCTGGCTAATAAGTTTAGACTCATAGGAATCTTGTTGAAAATGCGACCTCGATGATTTATCCTACGAGGAAGCCGCCTCTTGAGATAGCCACCACAACCTCACGCAAAAAATGGGATTATTATTTCAGCAATCGAGGCAAAACAAGACCGCAAGGTGGTAGGGTTTCGATGAGGGCTCATGCAGTGATCGACGATATGTGGAATATTTTTAAAGCTATATCAACAATCTGCGGAAATGTTGTGAGGAAGATAGTGTACAACGCAATGTAATAGGCGAGGCTCAAGATGCAATGCAACACCATGTGCGAGAACGATCAACCAGTTGTAGGTGGGAAAGAGGTGCAATACAGGCAGTGATTATTTATGCAGCAAAAAACAACTGAAAAGGAAATGAAAGGAAAATATTTGTAACATGATAATGCCTAAGATATTAATCGTAAACAAAAATAGCAAACACACTTTTAAATTATGAGGTAAAAATTTGGCAAGTAAACCTAATCAGAACTTTGAACTAACAAATTTTTATTAACAGGTCCTAGCTAGCCTACACCTAAACCCTAGCTTAACCAATGATGCAGTCGGGTTATGTGAAATCAACTTTCCAGTGGAACCACTGCATTAGTTCCTGACCTGCAAGAACGAAAATGTTCGAAATTAGAGCCAGCATACAAAATCGTGCACCAACAACAAGACCTAACTGAAGAGCATGTGCAATGGCAAGAAGATCATGGATACTTACCAAGGAACATGCCAGAATAGATTGTGTAAGGTGAATTCCACTCTCATCCTGATACACAACAATATGTTCTTGAAACTTAAAACTGTTGATAAATGACACAAATCCATTCATGCATGATCTTGGATCTGAGGGGCGATGGGTAAACCAATTCCTGTTTGCAGGCACACTCACCAGATAGGGTTAGTCGAACGAACCAGCACGCTCATTATGGTAGTGAGGGTGATCCATTTTACGGGGTGGAAACAACAAGCATGTGCCAGGCGAATTATAGTTGCTTGCGAATCCGAGAGCAGAAACCCTAATTTTGAAAACCCTAGTTCGGAGTTGTTCCTGGAATCTGTCAAGGATATGAGGATGCGAATCCACTTTCAGTGGAGGCTGCAATTCCTCACCGTCTTGAACAAACTCCAGACCTTCGAGCGGGGTGTTTCCCAACTTTTGAAGGTTTGGTGAGATCAGCAGGTGAATTCATGTGATCATGGATTGTGGTGAGTTGCAAAATGTCAGTGGGTTTTGTATCAATTCGGTCAAATGTTTGCACGCTGACAAGTTGATAGATCAATGTATCAGATTCTTTAGATTTTCCAGGATGGGGTGGATTTACCGTAAGGTTTTTGGGCAGTTGAGGGGTTTGCCAAAAATCACATGTTAGTGCCTGATTGCAACTGGTACTGGCTGGGCAACAACTTGAAATATTAGAGACAATGGCCGGTGTTTTCTTACCAGCGAATAAATTGGGGTATATCGGTTGTTGCATACTAGCTGTTGGGGGACAGGAATATGTGCTAAAGGAAACCTCATTAGAATGAAAAATACATGCAGATGAAATGATATCTGACGTGGTTATGTTGGGAGGAGCATGGTACTTGGGAGTCATTATTTCAGAAACCCTAAGCTGAGAAACCCTAGTTGGAGTTGTTTGAGGGATCTTGTCAGGATCAGAAGGACTAGGGGTAGTGGCCGGCAGAAGCGGAAGTGCTTTGATTCCCTGATAGGTATTGGAATCTTCATAAAGAAGATTATAGTCGGCAGAGAGATTTGAGTGACAGTCCTTGGCGGTATGTGTGAATATGTTTTCAAATAAGCAGGGATCATTGTAACCATTGATTTGATCAAGTTGGGTACCTGGCATGTTGGGCTCCCCGGGAGTTACTGACTGGGATGGATCAATAACGAGGACATATTGAAGTTGCCCAGATAGGAAATCGCTCCTATGGTTGTCTAAAGATTCCAAGGGAGACAGATCAGATCTAAAAGATTCATCGATTTTGGACTGTGATTGCGAAACACCATATGCGTGCTTATGATTGTTGCCAATACCAGTATAAGGAAATTTTGAATGTCTTAAAGAAATTACTGGTGTGGCGGGATCGTGAATTAAATCAGGGAATAATGAACGAATAGATTGAGTCGAAGGGGCGTTAACCATACAAGGCTTTTCAACACGCGCATCCATGTTATTCAGAGAAAACAATGATCTGGCAGGCCCTGTAAGGGAATCAGCTGCATCCGGGATAGGAGTCGATTCATAATCAATATGCGAATCAGATTTAGGACTGTGTCCAGCGAGACATCGAGTGGGCTTGAGGTAGGATTCGTGAACCGGGAGAGACAATGAGCCACTCTGGTTTTCAAACTCTGATTTGACATGGTGCGTGAAAGATTCAAATTCTGAACAACTGTTGACTTGCAGGTCGTCATAGGGAACACTAGGCTCAGGCTGGGTTGCTAACTGAAATTGTTCAAGGGAAATGAGAATCACATAGCTGAATTGTTCACTTAACAACTCCCAATCGACATCCTTTTCAGGGAACTCAAAACAATAATGAACAAATCTAATAGAAAATTCATCTAGAGGTTTTTGAGGTTCCATTATGATGTCATTTAGCTTTATCAATACACTTTGAAATCATACCTATGAAAAGCTTCTTGTAATTCACTGGTGATTTGTTCAAACGAATGGATGGAAGCTTCCGGAAATGTGCGGCACCATTGCTTAGTGTGACCTTCGAGAGTGAGGATGAAAAGCAAACAAATCAAACCTTCATTTTCAGTTTCGTAGCACTCGCCAAAGTCACAGAAATCTGAAAGGCGTCGGTTTATGGACACTCCATTTTCACCATCAAAATTTAACTGGGACAAGTGATACATAAGTTCATCGGGGATGAAGTATCAAGGCTCATAAAACTCTGACAAACATCTCGGGAGAATGATCTGGGAATGAGCCATTACAAATATGAGATTAACTACAGGCTCTAAGGGCTTAGCTTGTCATCTGGCCCTCCTTCTAGTGCCAATTCTTTTGACGGGAAAATCTGTCCGGCCAACAACATGGTATCTCCCCGGTAAAAGGTCCCAATTAGACGTTGAACCGTTTGGAGTAGGGATCTCATCTGGGGTGTGGGTCCGGCTACTGCTGATTTCTCCTTTCTTTGGGTCTTGCTTAAACTCTATAAAACAATGGATACACACATAATCAAATGATACAAGACATATTATTGATGCATTAAATGTACATGCAACACTATGAGTAGCAAGAGGAAATAATAAAGCATGAAGAGTGAAGGAAGTGTTGTTAACAACACTTCATTAGGGTCATGCTTGTAAACTATTCTGACCACAAAGGAAAGAATTCCTCATGGCAAGAACACCCTTCACTTCCTAAAAGTTTTTTAAATGGTAACACAAATGCTAATAAACAAAGCCATCAACGTTTGTTAAGAAATTGAAATGAACTCAACCACCATTAACATACTCAGCAAACTGTTATGCAATTGTGATATGAATTAAAGATACAGTTCCCTTAATCTAAAGATGTTCATAAACTGAAAATATAATACTCAATAACGCTCATACATATGACAACACCAGATCCACAAAGGGATTTTTCAAAATGCTTGTATTCGTGCTCAAATGTATAATCCTCTGGTAATACAATGTACTCATCTTTAGTCCCAAACCCAAGATCCTCTACAAGTTCCCGAAGGCAGTATTTATAGAGCAAAGCTTTCCCTTTGGGCTCCCTGAATTTTCACCTTCCCGACCGTTGGGTTTCCTTGCGACCTGCGACCTCGGACCATCCGCGACCTGCGACCTTGGACCATCCGCGACCTGCGACCTCGGACCATCTGCGACTTGCGACCTCGGGCAATATGCGACCTGCGACCTTGGGCAGATTAGCGACTTGTGATCTCGGGAAATTCGCAACCTCCGACCTTCTTGGATTTGCGACCTCGCGACCTAGTCATTGGGTCACTAGGTCACGTCGTCGAGCTTTTAGTGGGGAGGGCGACTATGCGACCTGGTGATATGAGGAAATCTGCGACCTCGAGCAGATCTGCGACTTGCAGTGCTTCTTTTGGCGATCTTTGGATTTCCTAGAAATATTCCTTATCCCACCTCCGTTGCTTGCTGGAAAAACTTTGGCTCATTGCGCAGATCGACAGCTTCCACCTGCAGTCACATAGCTTAGGTTACATGTCTTCATTGCTTGAATAACAATGTTAAGAGGCACATTTAATTAATTACACAAGTAAAAATGAAAACTTTGGACCCCTGTGTGGTCAAATGTTATGTCGCAGCATGGTACTTATCAAGTTCTCCTGGGATCCGAATGTTTGTAGTGAAAACCCATTGATGAGGTAAAGGAATTTTTCTTGTGCCATCTCCCACTGAAAATGATGGGTTTCTAGCTTCCATTTGTGTTTTAGTAGAAGGCTAGAACTATGTTTTCTTCGCCATACCTCTCTGCGACCTTGCGACCTAGGCAAACATGTGACTCTGCGACCTGGGTTGATGGGGTAGCTGAGTCGCAGCCTTGGGCGATGTTTTAGATATGCGACCTGGCGACTTAAGTCAACACTCATTAGGGGAATTTTGAGGTCTAAAATGGGCCTCCTAAGGAAAATGTACAATCAAAATTCACTTTATGAGAACCAACCACATTTTAGGGGATGACATCATCCCTAATGGTTGAGGTGACATTGTTTGAGTTAAAGGTACTTACTTGTCACATTTTCAATGGTGGATAAAAACTCATGGTTAACCATGGTAGTGCTCTAGGTACTTTTAAAGTCAAAGTAAAGTACTCGTAATAAATGTCATTTCACACTTTTTGAATAAAAATATATTATTGTCATTTCATATTTCTTGAAAGAAACAATTCATATCCCTATACATTTATTATATTATATTATATTATTTTTATATAGTATATTAATTACATGTTATTATACAATTTAAATAATATAAATTTTAATTAATATCATATAATATAATTAACAATTTATAAATTTATATTTATATTTTATTTTAAGTTATTTAAGTACAAAGGACAAATGCATTAGTTGTTCAATGATAATGACTTTTTTTTAAAAAGCTCATTCTTATTTATAGTCACATCAATACAATTTTTTTATTAATTTTATTTTGGTATAACTTTTGAATTGAATTTAACTATGGTAACATTAATTGTGGTGCAAAAAGTGAATTGAAAATTCATAAATATTATTTTAATGGTTTAGCTATTATTCTATTATTTCCTTAGGAGGCCCATTTTAGACCTCAAAATTCCCCTAATGGCCGTCTCTGCTTCTATTGAGGCATTATCTTCTCTATAATTTTGTGTTGTTCCATCCTCCCCAACATCTCCAATTTGAAACCTTTGTTTGAAATGATCATAATTAGTTGGCTCTTTCGACTTGTATGGACGCTCACCAAGCACTCGCACTAAATCATCCTGATGCAAAACCTCTCTTTCAAGCAACAATTTCGCCGTCTTTTCACCCCTTCCCTGTGCTGTTCAATTAACTCTAAGGTCCTTGTGTAAGATTTATTCACCCACTCACGTATTTCCTTATGAATAATTTCTGTCATTTCATTACTGTAAGGCTTGGTCATTTCATAAGAATCTTCCCTTTGAGGAAAAGATAGAAGACCAATCTTTTCACTAAAACCATATAATGAGACTTGTACATATGTCATCTTTGTCACTTTCTCCAACTCATTTTGAGATCCAGTTGAAATTTTTTTCCAGTAAAACCTGTTCAGTGAGCTGACCTCCAAGTTTCATTCATGTCATGTCAAATAGCTGCTCCCTTGTCATCAACAAATTCTCATTTGGTAAATATTGAGCAAAGCCCGATGTTGTAGTGTCCTGAGGAACGATGGTTACTTTCAAAAGTGGCTCCGCATGCCCCACGAACCAGTCAACTACAACATGACCTGATTCATGATATTCTACAGTCCTCCTTTGCTCTTTACTAATTACCTTATTTTTCTTCACCAATAACTCTATCAATAGCCGCCTCAAAGTGTGACATATTGATCTCGGTCTTCTCATTCCTCACAGCAATAAGAGCACCCTCGTTGCACATATTTGCAATATCTGCTCCTGCAAATCCTGGAGTCAAGATATGCTGCATTTTCCATAATACCGAGGTGCGCTGTGGCCAACTCTTTACTTAAGAGTCATTTTTATCCATTTCACTTCTTTGGAAACATCATCGTTCATTGTTAATTCTGATGACAGTTGGAATTGCTGACCAGCCACCGTGAACAAATTTCCAGAGTTTTTGATGGGGAATGTGACACGTGGGAGATCGTTATGGCTGGAATATGGTGTTGATTATGGCATATGGCTACATTATTTACACTGCCCATGCCACAAAAATCACCGTAAAATCTGCGTTTTCTGATTAGGAAATGATTTTACAACCATGGGGTCGCGTGGTCGGAGAATTTCCTTGGGTTGCAGCTTTCCATGGGCATATCATTCTGCGACCTTGCGACCTCGGAGGGGTCGCACAGTCGCGTGGTCGCGTTTCTTGCCCAGCAGCATGTATCGCAACTTAGCGACCTGGAGGGGTCGCGCGACTGCTCTTACAGAGGTCGCAAGGTCGCAAGTCGCATTTTCATTCACTCTATCATCCATGCGACTCAGCTACTGTTTCTTCTACAATTAGTTGTAATGCATGTGAAATTATTTACTCTTGTTAGGGTCCCGTGATTTGGCTAATTGGCAAGCCAAATGACAGTGTAACATCAAACCAATCTTTGGAGCCCAAGGACCTAGCCTTCCTGGACTCAGAGAGGGCTCTCTCTATTTGTGCAAGGGATATCTGTGTGTTTACTTATAGTGTTCTGATTTTAGGCTAGTTATGAAGTAAGTTTTTGGTTTTGGTTTTTTAGGTTGTGAGGGATGAAACTGATGAAAGATATAAGAAAGGTAAAAATATTTCAGATCAACTGGGCTATGGGGTCGAAGAGGTCAAGAAAGCTATCAGATGGTAATACAAGGTTGTTGAAGGGCCGATTTGATTCAAGGTAGAAAGGATCTTTAGGCAAAATGGAGTAAATGGACATCAAGTTTGTGAATAACAAAGGATTTCAAGCATAACTAGTTCAATAGCAGACATAAACATGGTAGGGAAAACCATTAATCATGCAAAATATAACTATAAGCTAATCAATACAGAGAAATAAACATTCAAGCCATACATAGAGGTATATAACTCTCTAACTTTGGGAAATGGCTATTAGAATTTGGGGAAATACACTTAAGATAGACAAAAACTCAAAAGACTATGCCGGAACGCCTAAACACATTACTTCAAGTTATTGGGCACTTTGAAAACAAGATTTTCATAGTCTTAGATAAAGGGCTAGATCGGAACTAGGCCTCCTTGGTTCAACAAAATGATAATCTAATCAGTCAAAGAGAAATTTCATGGATGGAGCTATAACTAGCCATAGGTAAGCAGGGCATACCATAAATCATACTTAGGATGTATAAAACCATGAATGAAATAAGCAACAATATCCTTAAGTTATTAAAGAGCAATCAAGAATTCTTTAATGTGACTAAGGAAGAGGAAAATATGAAAGCTATGAAGAAACATGAAATTTGAGGTGCCTCCATGGGCATGTCTCAAATATGTTCTCTACTGATCTATAGCAAGCAAGAAACATGTATTCATGAATAAAAACTAGAAGACAAAACAAAGAAAGAGACACTATACCATTCTACCAAGCCATGGAATCCAACAACAATCCTCCTTCATTCATCCAAGAACATTCAAGAGGCAATCCAAAAGCATGAGACAAGTATTTATTACAAAGTTTATATGACCATATATTGCTTCTATCATCAAGTTTAGCCTTCTATTACAATGAATCCTCTTGGAATATATAGGCCAAAGAGGAGGAAAACCAACCAAGGCAACTAGCTAGCCATTGGTTCAAAATAAATATCTAAACTTGTCTTTGAGGCTTTGCAAAGCCCAAGGCACAAAATATCTAATAAATATCTCAAAAATTACTAGAAAAGGGAAATATATTGACTTTTCATAACTTATCATGTACAAAAATAGCTAAACGCACATGAGGAAAGATTAGTTTTGAAAGGTTCAATTTTTACAAAAATACTCAAAAAATACATCAGCAAAAGGTCCCCTGACTTGTCGGAAACTTTTGGCAGCCTTCCTGATGTTGAAATGAGGCTCATGATAGCTCGTTGGAAAGCTCTGAGTGTCTAATTTCTGGAACAACTTGAATTTTCCCAATATAATTCCTAGAAGTCCTCCAAAAATAGGCCAGTGTGTAAAAACCAGAAAATAAGCCTTGCTGATATGTGGGCAGAATGTCGAAAAAGTGAGTGTTTTTTGTATCTTTGGGGGATCAAATCAACTTCAAATGATTTGAAAATCACTGAGTATAGTCCCATAAAATTATGGCATCCAATGATACCACTCTCAAGAGTTGAGGATGCTCCAAACCAAAATGGCGGCGTTCATGATTTTATGCAATTAGGCCCAAAAATGTCAAAAAACAAGAACATGTCAAAATTTGCTCAATTTTGGTGACCAAGTCCCTCAAGGATTTTTAGAAACATGTCTAGAAGCTCGGGCCAAAATTCCAAGCCTAGAGGTGTCTTTCTCCTTTTTTCTCACCGTGCGCCCTCTTTGGGCAGTTTTGAGCTTTTCTTGGTTTTCTTCTTTGTTGTTTGGCATTCTAGCTTTGGTGAAGAAGTCATGGCCCCTTGCCTAGGAGAGGCAGTTAGCACATGCTTTGGATAATGCCCTTCATGATCCATGTCTTGTATTTACTTGCCCTCATTAATGCTTGCTTGAGGGCCGCCTTATTTGTCTCCATCACTACTTTCTTCATGACTGTCATGCTCTTTCCCTATATTGGCTGCCATAATGTTCCTTTCCATTACTGCCTCACTACCCATCACTTTGCTCTTCATTGGAGGAATTGTGCTTCTGATACTCTTTACTTGCTTACCAAGGAAAAATGATTCAAATTATCACTGGAAATAATCCCCTAACACCAACTTTGTGTTCCTTCTAAATCATTGTTTTGTCTTCTTTTTTGCTAGACAACAAGTGCTTGTCAAAAAGAAACAAACTCAATATTATCATTGTGTTTGGGCCAAGTCTTTTGAAAAAAGATGTTTGTGGTTTGTTATTTGAACAAGGATCCTTTGTGCTTTGACAGAAACAAAACATCCTTGTATTTAGATAGAAACAAAACAACCCTTCCTCAAACAGTGCTTCTTTTGCTGCTCACTGGTTTCTATACAAAGGTAAACCAAACACCTTCAACTGATTTGAAAGCCTTCATAGCATATCCTGCTTTATGGAGCAAAGGAAGGCGCACACTAGGTTTTCTTTTTACCATATAGTGAGATCACTTTTTAGAGTGACAAAGCATTTACACATGATCACTGTAAAGGAGTGTGACAGTCACAGCAATAAAAGAAACTTTGAGTTCATTCAACAACACTATCCTCTAACCACTTTCATCCCTCTTGTGCTTTTTATATCACAAACTGGTCTTAAAGGTATTATTTCCTTCTCATGGAAAACATAGCAAACAACCCTTTCAAATTTTGAATTTGGCCAAGAGGGACTGGAGAATACCTTGAAGATTGTTCACGGGCCTTTGTTGATCATTAAGCAGCTCCAAAGATGTTTGTTTGAGGGCCTTTAAGTGCGCAGCACGTTCATAGGAGAGAGTGCCGCGTAGTGAAAATGGTGTCGGGTCGGCCTTCGGGAAATGGTTGACCGCACACACAGGCGCGCCGCACGCCACTATAGGCACGCCGCGCCACAGTTATGAGCCTTTGTATTTTCACCTCTAACTGCGCCGTGCGCTTTTCCAAGCGTGCCGCACAGGCTTAAAGCCTCCAAAACTCCGCTAATTTGCTTGAAAACCTCTTCTTTGGTTGAGTGAACAGAAAATGGGAGTTTTCTTATGTTTTGAAAAACAAGATAGGTAAGGGAAAATGGTCTCTAAACCTTTTGAAAATGAAAAAGTGGATGCCTCCTTGTGATTACCTTGTGAGGGTTTGTTTTGTAAATCCACTTTTGGAAAGAAGGTGTTGGTTGTGGAATAAAAGGAGCCCAATCTTATCATTCATGTTTTTTCACCATACAACAAACTCAAAATCAACCTGGTCTTTCTGAAAAACTGGGGTTGAGGCCTAGTTGTATTCAGATGGGCTTTATCACCATCTGTTCATCACAAAAGGAACTTCTTTTAAACTTCTCCCTTTACTCAAAATGCAACAGTAAGGTACCTTTGAACCTTTTTCATCAAGAAAATGCTTTCATTGTTTTGAACATGTTTTTTGACTTTGAAATACATACCATAATCTTTTTGACACTTTTATGACCCTGTGTATCTATTTGCAGCACCCTTTTTTTTTGGGAAAACTAAACTCAAGTTTCTTCTGTCTTTTGTGATGAGTTTGTTGAAAGAAATATTTCATGAATAGGAAGAACAATACCCTTTGAAAACAATCATCATTCTTAGGCCTGTGTCATGACCCATCTCTCAAACATTCATCAACCCTGTTTTGTTTGAGCTCCAGACTATTTTTGGAAACAAATTTTGATAGGAGATAATCCATTTTCTTTGATAGTTATAGTATTGATTCCTTTCCTTTGTTTTTGACAGGCTTGCTCTGTTCAGAAGCTCTTAACTATTTTCTGCTGCTCTGACCACTTATCTCTTGATCAGTTAAACCTTGAAATCAGTCACTGCCCTGGCCCTCTGCTGGTGAATGAAGGAGGCGCTCTTAACCCTCTAATTATAGATGAAGGAGGTTCTTCAGTCTTCAAACCCTCTGCTTATATATGAAGGAGGTTTTTTAGTCATGTTGTACATCGGCCCTTTGACAGTGTTATTTTTCCTTTCACTATCCTTTTAGGCTTTGACTGTGATCGCAAGAGCTTAATGAAAAACTCTTTGCTCTGTGGCTGCATCCCAGGCTCAAGATCACATTGAGAAGCAACTGTCTTCTCATGTGGAGCCAAATATTGTCTTTTGAGATGCTGGTATGCCTCTGTCCTGAAAAGATCCATTAAAACACTGTAAAAACACCTAGAATCAGTTTGACTTATGGTCCATGTATTGCTGAGACTTGAGGGTGTATTAGTGGCGTGACCTATGGCTGTAACCAATTTTATTTGTAGAATGGGAAGGTCTGTTATGACTGGTCTATAGAAGATGGGGGTTCTTTGGCTTTAGGATGGTTTGCCAAGGGAGAAATGCCTAAAACGCCACTTCCTAACTTAGGGGATACTTTTTCGACAGATTTGGATTGTTTCTTTAGAGCTGATGGGCAGACTAGTATGGCTGAGGCTAGGTAGGGTTTGATAATGAGGTTTCATCTCGTCATGGGCAGACTGAAAGGTAAGAGGGAAAAAAATTTTATGGGTGTTTTCCAGCTGGAAAATTTGACAATTTTTAGATCAGCTGCTAGAAAATTTGGCTGTTACAACTAGTCATCACCAACAAGTGAAAAATACTGATGACTAACAACTCTCTCCATCGAAAAATCATCCAAAAATAACGCAGAATGGTGCCCGGTCCTGAAAATAGACGTTTCAAACTATAATTATGCAGAACCGCATCCGTGAATACGTTAAGTTTTATTGCTATCCTCTCTGCCAAGTGTCAATGGATTCGAGGGACATCAAATTGTGACTAAGCTGCAATTTTCTGTGGGCCCTTTGCATAATCACCTCCTCAACTGTGTTTAATTCTTATTTCCAAAACATGATGCAGCTGACCAACACAATGAGCACGTTGTAATGCTTGCTTGTCAACTTATGGATTCCAGTCCTGCTCACAGAAAATGACAATATCAGCTCCTGCAAGATTCAAACCCGCACCACCAGCTCGAGTAGATATTAAAATACAAATGATTCACGAGTATCGTCATTGGCCTTTCTGATGTCACTTGACTCTGGCAGTGTTGATGCTTTGCCACCAAAGCTTTGCACAGCTGCAAAATGCTCTTCTGCTCTTACTGATCCATCAAGACACTCATAGGAATACCTTCGCAGCTCTAAGTAATCCTAAAGAATGTCTATTGTCTGCGTTGTTTGAGAAGAAATCAAGACACGATGTCCTTGACTATGCAGCTTCTCAAGAAAAATGTCCAAGATGATGAGCTTTCCACTCGCCTGAACTAAGTGTTTACCTTATTCAGATGGCTCTGGCTCCACACCATTGAAAAGATAAAAATTTCTACATGTCTTTCGTAGTTGTACCACAATATTTTGTAAAGATTGATGCTGAGTGCCTGAATCACTTGTTTGAAGCTGGGCCACTCTTGATGCAATATAGATAAATAAATTTTCTTCTGAAGTGGGTCCAATGGAGCCAGTACTGTAACCCCAGACAGTGGTGGAAATGTAAGAGTTCCATTCTTGACAAGTAAAACTTTTGTATGCCGAAGCATGAATGCATGCACAATATATCTTAGCAGCTTGAAATTTTTGCTACATCCAGAGGTATTGTCACCTCGAGTCAAGGTCGCAACTTTAATGGAAACAACACCAAAAGGGCCACAGGCATTTCCGTTGATCTTTCGAGTAAGCCAATAAACTTATAGCCTGGAATGTTTTCCCAAGTCCCATTGTGACCGCAAGTTACCTTGACTGGCGAGGTCTTATTTCCTGCGTACATGCGATAGATGTCCTCCACTTTTCATGTTTAAGCTCACACTACTCTTATCCTTCTCATCGGTGTGGTGATGACATTTTGGGTGTATCATCCGTGGGATTGACCTGTATGAAACATTATAACATCAATTAGTTTACTCTTTGATAATGGTGTCCCTAGATAAAACATATGAGACTAACGAGCTTAAGAGAAGTATTCAAAAACATGCTTAGTGACCCATGGCGAGAGGGCTGCTAATGTACATCCTCAATGCACAGAAAAGCTCCTATTCAAGCATATGCTGGATGATCCCTCCCACACATGGCGTGATTGCAGCGACAGCATCTGATCATGATGGTGAGAAAGCTCATGAGGGGTTGGGGATAGGTCACTGGGGTGTCACTGACAGCGGGTCGGGTGAAAGACTTTAACGACTAAGCGAGCAGATGGGGACCCGAAATTTCGAATATACCCAAAATTTTGGGTGGTGTTGTAGCGGCTACAAAAAATGGCGAACCACTGGTAGAATCCAGCGATATCACAACAAAAGTCTGAGCCAAGATAATGATGTAAGGGAATATTGAACAAGTTTTGTGGGGACCCTTTGAATTACTTTGGCCTTTATAGGTATGCCTAGTCATTGTGCCTCAGCTAGGTCTCGTTAATCATAACACATCAAAGCGGAAGCTCACGGACGCCAGTGAGTTTTTGATGATGTGAGGAGCAAGGCAGTGGGTTTATTATTTTCAGGATTTTTAAAGTAAGTTTCTGGTGTTGCTTCTCTGCCAGCAGGCCTGGACAGTACCCCGGTGAAGTCACTTCAAGAAATCACAAATGTTGCTCCGCTGCCAGCGAGCCTGGTCAGTACCCCGGCAGAGTCGTTGCATTACCTCTTTGCGCAGGAAGCCTTTCTCGATCCTTTACCCTTTATTTGTTTCATGTGCTTGTAGCACTTATTTTCTTGTGCTCGTGGCACTTATTCTTCATGGGCGGATGAGGGATCCCGACTTATTTTACGAGCAAGAGAGGTTGTTTCTTGTTTTATAGAAACTGAAAGATATCCTGATTTGGGTTTGCCCTAGTGCCAAACCATCATTTCCCATCTACCATAATAGGCGAAGCATGCAAAACAGAACATTAAAATATCCAAGACTATGCTGGGCACAAGGCTTAGGCTTACGGGTATTGGGACCACTCAAACACATCAGGTATCCCACCAACAACTGGCTCGTATCTCCCTGGCTAATAAGTTTAGAATCATAGGCATCTTGTTGAAAATGCAACCTCGATGATTTATCCTGCATGGAAGTCGCCTCTTGCGATAGCCACCACAACCTCACGCAAACAATGGGATTATTATTTCAGCAGTCGGGGCAAAACAAGACTGCAAGGTGGTAGGGTTTCGATGAGGGCTCATGCGGTGATCGGCGATATGTGGAATATTTTCAAAGCTATATCAACAATCTGCGAAAATGTTGTGAGGAAGATAGTGTAAGACGCAATGTAATAGGCGAGGCTCAAGATGCAATGCAACGCGATGTGCGATAACGATCAACCAGTTGTAGGTGGGAAAGAGGTGCAATACAGACAGTGATTATTTATGTAGCAACAAACAACTGAAAAGGAAATGAAAGGAAAATATTTGTAACATGATAATGCCTAAGATATTAATCGTAAACAAAAATAGCAAACACACTTTTAAATTATGAGGTAAAAATTTGGCAAGTAAACCTAATCAAAACTTTGAACTAACAAATTTTTATTAACAGGTCCTAGCTAGCCTACACCTAAACCCTAGCTTAACCAATGATGTGGTCGGGTTATGTGAAATCAGCTTTCCAGTGCAGCTACCGCATTAGTTCCTGCCCTGCAAGAACGACAATGTTCGCAATCAGAGCCAACATACAAAATCGTTCACCAACAGCAAGACCTACCTGAAGAGCATGTGAAATGGCAAGAAGATCATGGATACTTACCAAGGAACATGCTAGAATAGATTGTGTAAGGTGAATTCCACTCTCATCCTGATACACAACAATATGTTGTTGAAACTTAAAACTATTGATAAATGACACAAATCCATTCATGCACGATCCTGGATCTGAGGGGCGATGGGTAAGCCAATTCCTATTTGCAGGCACACTCACTAGATAGGGTTGGTCGAACGAACCAGCACGCTCATTATGGTAGTGAGGGTGATCCATTTTACGGGGTGGAAACAACAAGCATGTGCCAGGCGAATTATAGATGCTTGCGAATCCGAGAGCAGAAACCCTAATTTTGAAAACCCTAGTTCGGAGTTGCTCTTGGAATCTGGCAAGGATATGAGGATCTGAATCCACTTTCAGTGGAGGCTGCAATTCCTCGCTGTCTTGAACAAACTCTAGACCTTCGAGCGGGGGCTTTCCCAACTTTTAAGGTTTGGTGAGATCAACAGGCGAATGGATGTGATCATTGATTGTGGTGAGTTGCAAAATGTCAGTGGGCTTTGTCTCAGTTCGGTCAAATGTTTGCGCGCGGAAAAGTTTATAGATCGATGTATCAGATTCTTTAGATTTGCCAAGATGGGGTGGATTTACCGTAAGGTTTTCGGGCAGTTGAGGGGTTTGCCAAAAATCAGATGTTAGTGCCTGATTGCAACTGGTACTGGCTGGGGAAAAACTTGAAAGATTAGAGACAATGGCCGGTGTTTTCTTACTAGCAAATAAACTGGGGTATATCGGTTGTTGCATACCAGCTGTTGGGGGACAGGAATGTGTGCTCAAGGAAACCTCATTAGAATGAAAAATCCGTCCAGATGAAATAATATCCGATGTGGTTATGGTGGGAGGAGCATGGTACTTGGGAGTCATTATTTCATAAACCCTAAGCTGAGAAACCCTAGTTGGAGTTGTTTGAGGGATCTTGTCAGGATCAAAAGGACTAGGGGTAATTTCCGGCAGAAGTGGAAGTGATTTGATTCCTTGATAGGTACTCGGATCTTCATAAAGCGGATTATAGTCGACGGAGAGATACGAGTGATAGTCCTCGACGTCATGAGTGAATATGTTTTCAGATAAGCAGGGATCATTGTAACCATTGATTTGATCAAGTTGGGTACCTAGAATGTTGGGCTCCCTGGGAGTTATCGACTGGGATGGATCAATAACGAGGACATATTGAAGTTGCCCAGATAGGAAATCACTCCTATGGTTGTCTAAAGATTCCGAGGGAGACAGATCAGATCTAAAAGATTCATCGATTTTGGACTGTGATTGCGAAACACCATCTACGTGCTTATGATGGTCGCCAATACCAGTATAAGGAAATTTTGAATGTATCGAAGAAATTACTAGTGTGGTGGGATCGTGAATTAAATCGGGGAATAATGAATGAACAGATTAAGTCGCAGGGGCGTTAAGCATACAAGCTTTTTCAACACGCGCATCCGTGTTATTCAGAGAAAACAATGATCTGGCAGGCCCTGTAAGGGAATCGACTGCATCCGGGATAGGAATCGATTCATAATCAGTATGCGAATCAGATTTAGGACTGTGTCTAGGAAGACATCGAGTGGGCTCGAGGTAGGTATCATGAACCGAGAGAGATAATGAGCCACTGTGGTTTTCAAACTCTGATTCGAAATGGTGCATGAAATATTCAAAGTCTGAATAGTCGTTGACTTGCGGGTCATCATAGGGAACACTAGGCTTAGGCTGGGTTGCTAACTGAAATTTTTCAAGGGAAATGAGAATCACATAGCTGAACTGTTCACTTAACAACTCCCAATCGATATCCTTTTCAGGGAACTCAAAACAATAATGACCAAATCTGATAGAAAATTCATCTAGAGGTTCCTGAGGTTCCATTCTGATGTCATTTAACTTTATCAATACACTTTGAAAATCGTACCTATGAAAAGCTTGTTGTAATTCACTGGCGAGTTGTTCAAACGAATGAATGGAAGCTTCCGGAAATGTGTGGCACCATTGCTTAGCACGACCTTCGAGAGTGAGGAATAAAAGCAAACAAATCAAACCTTCATTGTCAATTTCGTAGCACTCACCAAAGTCACAGAAATCTGAAAGGTGTGAGTTTATGGACACTCCATTTTCACCATTAAAATTTAACTGGGACAAGTGATACATAAGTTAATCAAGGATGAAGTATCGAGGCTCATAGAACTCCGAAAAACATCTTTGGAGAATGATTTGGGAACGAGCCATTACAGATATGAGATTAACTGCAGGCTCTAGGGGCTCATCTTATCATCTGGCCCTCCTTCTAGCGCCAATTCTATTGACGGGAAAATCTGTCCAGCCAACAATAGGGGATCTCCCCGGTAAAAGGTTCCAATTAGACCTTGAACCGTTTGGAGTAGGGATCCCGTCTGGGGTGTGGGTCCGGCTACCATTGATTTCTCCTTTCTTTGGGTCTCGCTTAAACTCTATAAAACAGTGGATACACACCTAATCAAATGATACAAGACATATGATTGATGCATTAAATGTACATGTAACACTATGAGTAGCAAGAGGAAATAATAAAGCATGAAGACCGAAGGAAGTGTTGTTAACAACACTTCATTAGGGTCATGCTTGTAAACTGTTTTGACCACAAAGGAAACAATTCCTCATGGCAAGAACACCCTTCACTTCCTAAAAGTTTTAAATGGTAACACAAATGCTAATAAACAAAGCCATCAGCATTCGTTAAGAAAGTGAAATGAACTCAACCACCATTAACATACTCAGCAAACTGTTATGCAATTGTGATATGAATTAAAGATACAGTTCCCTTAATCTAAAGATGTTCATAAACTGAAAATATAATACTCAATAGCGCTCATACATATGACAACACCAGATCCACAAAGGGATTTTTCAAAATGCTTGTATTTGTACTCAATTGTATAATCCTCTGGTAATACAATGTACTCAGCTTGAGTCCCAAACCCAAGATCCTATACAAGTTCCCGAAGGCAGTATTTATAGAGCAAAGCTTGCCCTTTGGGCTCCCTGACTTTTCACCTTCCCGACCATTGGGTTTCCTTGCGACCTGCGACCTCGGACCATCCGCGACCTGTGACCTCGGACCATCCGCGACCTGTGACCTTGGACCATCCGTGACTTGTGACCTCGAGCAATATGCGACCTGCGACCTTGGGTAGATCAGCGACTTGCGACCTCGGGAAATTCGCGACCTCCGACCTTCTTGGATTTGCGACCTCGCAACCCAGTCACTGGGTCGCTAGGTCACGTCATCAAGCTTTTAGTAGGGAGGGCGACTATGCGACCTGGCGACATGAGGAAATCTGTGACCTTGAGCAGATCTGCGACCTGCAGTGCTTCTTTTGGCAATCTTTGGATTTCCAAGCAATATTCCTTATCCCGCCTCCATTGCTTGCTGGAAAAACTTTGGCTCACTACGCAGATCGACAACTTCCACCTGCAATCACATAGCTTAGGTTACATGTCTTCATTGCTTGAATAACAATGTTAAGAGGTGAATTTAATTAATTAAACAAGTAAAAATGAAAACTTTGGACCCCTGTGTGGTCAAATGTTATGTCGCAGCATGGTCCTTATCAAGTTCTCCTGGGATCCGAATGTTTGTAGTGAAAACCCATTGATGAGGTAAAGAACTTTTGCTTGTGCCATCTCCCACTGATAATGATGGGTTTCTAGCTTCCATTTGTGTTTTAGTAGAAGGCTAGAACTATTTTTTGTTGGCCATACCTCTCTGTGACCTTGCGACCTAAGAAAACATGCGACTCTGTGACCTGGGTTGATGGGGTAGCTGAGTCTCAAAACTCACTGAGTCGCAGCCTTGGGCGATGTTTTAGATATGCGACCTGGCGACCTAAGTTAGCACTACCGTCTCTGCTTCTGTTGAGGTGTTATCTTCTCTATAATTTTGTGTTGTTCCATCCTCCCCAACATCTCCAATTTGAAACCTTTGTTTGAAACGATCATAATTAGTTGGCTCTTTCGACTTGTATGGACGCTCACCAAGCACTCGCACTAAATCATCCTGATGCAAAACCTCTCTTTCAAGTAGCAATTTCACCGTCTTTTCACCCCTTCCCTGTGCTGTTCAATTAACTCTAAGGTCCTTGTGTAAGCTTTATTCACCCACTCATGTATTTCCTTATCAATAATTTTTGTTGTTTCATTACTGTAAGGCTTGGTCGTTTCATAAGAATATTCCCTTTGAGGAAAAGATAGAAGACCAATTTTTTCACTAAAAACATATAATGAGACTTGTACATATGTCATCTTTGTCACTTTCTCCAACTCATTTTGAGATCTAGTTGAAAATTCTTTCCAGTAAAACCTGTTCAGCGAGCCAACCTCCAAGTGTCATGCATGTCATGTCAAATAACTGCTCCCTTGTCATCAGCAAATTCTCATTTGGTAAATATTGAGCAAAGCTCGATGCTGTAGTGCCCCGAGGAACGATGGTTACTTTCAAAAGTGGCTCCGCATGCCCCACGAACCATTCAACTACAGCATGACTTGATTCATGATATGCTACAGTCCTCCTTTGCTCTTTACTAATTACCTTATTTTTCTTCACCAATACCTCTATCAATAGCTGCCTCAAAGTGTGACATATTGATCTCGGTCTTCTCATTCCTCACAGCAATAAGAGCACCCTCGTTGCACATATTTGCATTATCTGCTCCTGCAAATCTTGGAGTTAAGATATGCTGCCTTTTCCATAATACTGAGGTGCGTTTTGGCCAACTCTTTACTTAAGAGTCATGTTTATCCATCGCACTTCTTCGGAAACATCATCGTTCATTGTTAATTCTGCTGACAGTTGGAATTGCTGACCAGCCACCGTGAAAAAATTTCTAGAGTTTTTGATGGGGAATGAGACACGTGGGAGATCGTTATGGCTGGAAGATGGTGTTGCTTAAAAGGCGCTGATTATGGCATATGGCTACGTTATTTACGCTGCCCATGCCACAAAAATTACCATAAAATCTACGTTTTCTGATTAGGAAATGATTTTACAACCATGGGGTCGCGTGGTCGGAGAATTTCCTTGGGTCACAGCTTTTCATGGGCATATCATTCTGTGACCTTGCGACCTCGGAGGTGTCGCATAGTCGCGTGGTCGCGTTTCTTGCCCAGCAGCATGCATCGCGACTTAGCGACCTGGAGGGGTTGTGCGACTGCTCTTACAGAGGTCATAGGGTCGCAAGTCGCATTTTCATTCTCTCTATCAGCCATGTGACTCAGCGACTGTTTCTTTTGCATTTAGTTGTAATGCGTGTGAAACGCTTTACTCTCTCCATCAAAAAATCATCCAAACATCACGCAGAATGGTGCCCGGTCCTGAAAACAGACGTTTAAAACTATAATTATGCAGAACCGCATCCGTGAATACATTAAGTTTTATTGCTATCCTCTCTGCCAAGTGTCAATGGATTTGAGGGCATTGTAAGACTTCTTCGTCAGGCTTGCATGCGTTGTAAACCAGTGCGGCAAGTACTCCACGCATAACGCGGCTGAAACCTTTCTTCTGCCAAATCAGAAACAAATAGTTGTTTCCCACGAAAATAATGTTCCACATTCGTTGTTGTGATGATTCAATGGTGCATTTTTCTTTTCCTTAGATTTGTTAGCGGTGGTATATTTCAAAGATGTAAATTAATAAAAAAAATTTCATGCCAAGGCCGGTAGTGCATCTTCCGATCAGGGTTGACAAGGCTGAAGAAGGGCGATACGATTTTTGGCATGCTGACTCACCTTTTCCAGTGGTCAATGGCACTTGACTTGGCATGAGAGGTGAGTTGGACCTGCTCTGTCACCCATTGTGCATTTAACAGCCTGATCATAACTAACATCCAGCGGTTAACAAACCTGCATCAATAATCTCCATCTGACATAGCTTAAAACCATAACTCGGCATCGTTTAATGCATAGTTTGTTTAACGCATCGTTTTACGATCCTACTCTTGGTTTGACTGTTATTACGCTGCCGTCATTATACATGCCATCGTGGCTTTATTATAACCTTCCGCTCTAAATTTTTTGTCACGTTCTGCTCCGTAGTTTTCGAGCACCACGTATATATATACATGCTCCAAATGTTTCATGCAATCATTTCAGCCCCTTTGCAACGTTTTGATATGGTTCTGCTCCGCCATCTCACATGGTTTTTGAAGCTATGTGCTTTAACGTAGGTTGTTGGATTGTCAACTCTGCTTTCCTTTGACCATAAATTGCACAATGCCGCGGTGGGTTGGTTGTAATATTTCGCTTTCATATATCCACTCCAACGTTTTACCATAGTTCGAAACACCACCATCGAAATGCTTGTGTCCATTTGTAATGTGTTTTCATATAGTTCTGATCCGCCATTTTATATGGTTTGGAAACTACATTGTTTTGTGCCTTGGTTTAATTACATAATATTTAAAAATCATAACCTTGGTCCATCGAAAGTGTGCCCGCCATGTAGCTTAGGTCTAACAAACATTGCTTTCCTTCCCCAATTTGCTAGAGTTGTCAACACAACTCAAAATTATTGTCAGTTCAGAAGAATGGCCTTTTATAGAATTTGTACAATCTCCAAAGACAAAATGTACTTCGCCATTATCAGATGTACCTTGAACAACTAAATACTCATAACCAAGAGCTTCCTTCTATGTTGTCATGATGGGTCAAATTTGTGCAGGCTATAAATTATTATGGACCTCAAATTACCACCTGCTATACTGTCTGATCTATGTGCTTTCGGATCTACATGATCATGGCCAATCACATTGTGACTAAGCTGCAATTTTCTATGGGCCCTTTGCATAATCACCTCCTCAACTGTGTTTAATGCTTATTGCCAAAACATGATGCAGCTGACCAACGCGATGAGCACGTTGTAATGCTTGTTTGTCAACTTTTGGATTCCAGTCCTACTCACAGAAAATGACAATATCAGCTCCTGCAAGATTCAAACCTGCACCACCAGATCGGGTAGATATTAAAATACAAATGCTTCACGAGTATCATCATTGGCCTTTCTGATGTCACTTGACTCTGGCAGTGTTGATGCTTTGCAACCAAATCTTTGCACAACTGCAAAACACTCTTCTGCTCTTACTGATCCATCAAGACACTCATAAGAATACCTTCGCAGCTCTAAGTAATCCTGAAGAATGTCTATTGTCTGCATCATTTGAGAAGAAATCAAGACACGATGTCCTTGAATATGCAGCTTCTCAAGAAAAATGTCCAAGATGATGAGATTTCCACTCACCTAAACTAAGTGTCTACCTTCTTCAGATGGCTCTGGCTCCACAGCATTGAAAAGATAAAAATGGCTACATGTCTTTCGCAGTTGTACCACAATATTTTGTAAAGATTGATGCTGAGTGCCTGAACCACTCGTTTGAAGCTAGGCCACTCTTGATGCAATACATATACATAAATTTTCTTCTGAAGTGGGACCAATGGAGCCAGTACTATAACCCCAGACAATGGTGGCAATGTAAGAGTTCCATTCTTGACAAGTAAAGCTTTTGTATGCTGAAGCATGAATGCATGCACAATATATCTTAGCAGCTTGAACTATTTGCTACATCCAGAGGTATTGTCACCTCGAGTCAAGGTCGCAACTTTAATGGACACAACACCAAAATGGCCACGGGCATTTCCGTTGATCTTTCGAGTAAGCCAACAAACTTATAGCCTGCAATGTTTTCCCAAGTCCCATTGTGACCGCAAGTTCCCTTGACTGGCGAGGTCTTATTTCCTGCGTACATGCGATAGATGTTCTCCACTTCTCATGTTTCAGCTCGCACTACTCTTATCCTTCTCATTGGTGTGGTGATGACATTTTGGGTGTATCATCCGTGGGATTGACCTGTATGAAACATTATAACATCAATTAGTTTACTCTTTGATAATGGTGTCCCTAGATAAAACATATGAGACTAATGAGCTTAAGAGAAGTATTCAAAAACATGCTTAATGACCCATGGCGAGAGGGCTGCTAATGTACATCCTCAATGCACAGAAAAGCTCCTATTCGAGCATATGCTGGATGATCCCTCCCACACATGGTGTGATTGCAGCGACAACATCTGATCATGATGGTGAGAAAGCTCATGAGGGGTTGGGGATAGGTCGTTGGGGTGTCACTGACAACGGGTCGGGTGAAAGACTTTAACGACTAAGCGAGCAGAGGGGACTCGAAATTTCAAATATACCCAAAATTTTGGGTGGTGTTGTAGCAGCTACAACAGGTCCCTGGATTGATCTGCATGATAAAATCCTCCAAGTTTCTCTTCCACATTTAAGACTAAATTGAGATCCCCTACAAATATTATATTTTTGTCTAGGACATTATTTAGAGTATCTTTGATAGATTTCCAACATAGTTCTTTCTCCCTGCAATGATTTGGAGCATATATGTTCACCATGAAATATTTCTCATTAGTGGCTATACTTTTTAAGTTTGTTCTAATCCAATGCTGCTCTTTTTTTGGTGGAGTAACTCCCATTTTTATTTTCTCCATAGGGTGCAAATTTCTCTTGAGGTCCTTGTTGCTTGGAGAGTTGTGCCTTCATAATTTTCTATTTTTTTGATCATATTCTCCAATTCTTGTGCATTTGGTTTAGTATCCTGTAACATTAGAATATCAAGGGTTTCCATTAGTAATATATCTTTGATTGCATTTCTTTTTAATGATGTCCCCATTCCTATGCAATTCTAGGAGACCACAATCATTATTTATTCTGGTTGGAGGTAG
Organism: Pinus albicaulis; assembly: GCA_034641835.2. Taxonomy (NCBI): domain Eukaryota; kingdom Viridiplantae; phylum Streptophyta; class Pinopsida; order Pinales; family Pinaceae; genus Pinus; species Pinus albicaulis. The sequence continues at coordinate 1,581,637,165 of CM076579.1, forward strand.
AGGGACCTTTCCCTCTAGAGTAATGGTGAGTTTTCTTCTTGTTTCCTGAGATTTTTTCAAGGAAGGTATCCATAGGTTGTTGGGTTCCCATTTCCATCTCTTTTGATGCCGCTTCATCTCTTAATACTTTATTTTTCTTTCTTCCTATTTTTTTTGTTATGTTCAAGGGAAAGGAGTGAATCTTTTGACTGATTCCTTATTAATATTCGGTCAATAGAGGGTTCAGGGGGGGGGGAGGATGGGATGAGGAGAGGAGGGAGTGAATGATGAGGGGGAGCGGGGGGGAGGGATGGGATGAGGAAAGGATGAGAGGTTATTCAAGAGGACCAAAAGTGTTGGAGTTAGTGAGAATGGATGAAGGAAGAGGGGGGTTAAAAGGTGGGGGTGAGGAGGAAATGGGGGCATATTGGGAGGGAACCTGAGGGAGGGAATAGGATGATGGGTGTTGTTTGTTTTCTGATTTTTTCTTTTTTACTTGTTCCCATTTTGGGTCCTGAGCTTCTACTTTTGAATTATCTTGTTTTTCTAGCATCTATTTGAAAAATGACCATATTCATGAAATACCTTGCATTTAAACAATGTATGTTCGTAGTCCAACTGGTGTATATGCGTCTAGTTGTCAAATTTGATACTCACTGCTTTCGGTAGGAATTTCCCTAGGTCGACTACTATGCAAATCCTCACAGACGCATGCATGTTCTCCTTTGGCTTGCTTCTATCAATATGCTTTCCCACTGCGTTCCCTATTTCCTTGACTGATTCATCTCCAAAACAATGGAGCAGGAGGTGAGGAAAGCATACCCAAATAGGGACAACGCTTGACACATACAATTTAGGGTCGAAATCTGGCATCCATCTGTTTAGATAGAGTCCTCTCATGTCCATGAAGTATGGGCCATTTCTAAATATTAGGTCCCTGTATTCCCTTGTTTCAAAATGGAAGGTATAGTACCCTTTTCCACATAATCTGATAGAAATTTTCCCATTTTTTGAAGAGGACCAGTTCCTTTCAATCCACTTCTGAATAGATCGAGGAGAAGGTCAGAGGTCAGTGAACTAGACAACCAAGCCATGTTTAGAAAGGGAAAGTGCTGCTCTGTGGGGGAGAGATGGGGGAGAATGATCTCAGGAATATCTTCTAACTTCTTCACAAACTTTGAGACAGAAGGACTAGTTTTGGGAGGACTAATGGAGGTGATGAGTGAAGAAACATCTTCAGCGTTTTTATTAGATGCATGATTCGAGGCGGTTGGCGCATGGTCTCCATCTGGGGGAGGGTCTAGAGGGACCATTCAGGCAGGATATAGAAGGCCATAATCGAGCACGATAAGAGGTGTGCAGGCCTTTAGGGCACGCACGCAACAACTGTTTTTTCAAAAACGCCACAGAGCGTGAAAAAATCACTATAAAATCTCTTATCTTTGTCTTTATGAAAACTTTATGCATATAAATCCTATTACATCTACATTAAAACACACTACAATTTAATTTAACTTGTATTTTTTATGCCATATAAATATTCCAATAAATTTAAATGTTATTTAAGAGATTATAGAGTGTTGACACCTAATATTTGGGATTAGGTAAGTCCATGTAAATATTGTAAATAGAAAATAAGGAGAATTATAAGACGAAGAGACACTAGGTGATGAAACCCAGGAGTCTCTCTCTACATGTATATATCTACGATCCATATTAATGCAAGAACACAATTCGATTTGTGGAGTTACCTCCTCGCCTGACATGGTATCAAAGCCAATCTCTATTTTTAGTTTTCTGCCCTTGTAACTCCCTCCTGCCTCTATTCTCTATCAAATATCTACATTTGGAAAGACCACCCTTTGCATTCAATGCACAGTCGAATTTTCTCTATGATTATTGCAAGGATTTTTGAGTTAACCTCTGGCTGAACAACTCTCATAGAATATCTATGTTTGCGTGGTGGAACTGTTGGAATGTTATATTGTGGAGCGGACCTGCAAACAGTTAGTGAGACCATTGAAGACGGCGATCTTGGTTGCATTAGGGGAATTTTGAGGTCTAAAATGGGCCTCCTAAGGAAATTATAAAATAATAGTGGAAATATTAAAATAAGATTTGATTACATCATCAAATTTTAGAGGGAAAAAGAAAAAAACAAATTTTTTCCACTCATATTTTGAGCTTATATCCCTAAGGTTTTACACAAATTTCGAGCAGGAATACTTGTTGGATGCAAAATTTAATTCTTCATCCAAGGATTACCCATATTGCATACTTTTTATGGACTTTGATACACGAAAAATGAGTAATACATAAAAAACGTGATTGCAATCATGTTTTTTATGTATTTCTCATTTTTCGTGTAGCAGGGTCCATAAAAAATATGCAACATGGGTACTCCTTGGATGAGGAATTAAATTTTACATCCAATCAATATTCCCACTCGAAATTTGAGTAAACCCTTAGGGAGATAAGTTGAAAATACGAGTTGAAAAAGTAGTTTTATTATTTTATTATTTTTTAATCTTTTTACTTTTCTTACTCCAAAAATGGTGAATCATCCCCCATGGTTGAAATCATCATCTTGAATCCTATTGGTTCTTATAAAGTTTATTTTAGCTGTACATTTTTCTTGGGAGGCCCATTTTAGACCTCAAAATTCCCATAATGAAACCTAGAGTGTTGTGTTGGATGCCGAGACTGTAATGTTCATTATGCGTCGAAGGTGTTTGGTAAGTCCTTTTTCATGACCATAATCCATTCACATTGAAGAAATTTGATGGCTGATGGAATATATCGTGAATGCATAAATTCTTTTGACAGTTGATTGAATGACATGTATAGTGGAGTGATTGTGTCTGCGTGGAATTATTTTTGATAAAAAATCGTGGATCAGATTTAATGCCCTGACATCTTCCATCTTGTGTGGAGGAACCATAATTAAGGGATTTTTGAGGTCTAAAGTGGGCCTCCTAAGAAAATTATAAAATAATAATGGAAATAATAAATTAATATTAGATTAAATCATTCAAATTTTAGAGGGAAAAAAGAAAAAATTACTTTTTCAACTCGTATTTTCAACTTATCTTCCTGTGGGTTTACTCAAATTTCGAGTGAGAACACTCATTGGATGCAAAATTTGATTCTTCATCCAAGAAGTACCCGTGTTGCATGCTTTCGATGGACCCTTCTACATGAAAAATTAGAAATACATGAAAAACGTGGTTGCAATCATGATTTTTCATGTACTATTTCTCATTTTTCGTGGAGAAGGGTCCATCAAAAGTATGCAGCATGGGTACTCCTTAGATGAGCAATTAAAATTTTCATACAACGAGTACTCCCTCTTGAAATTTGAGTAAAACCTTATGGAGATAAGCTGAAAATACAAGTTGAAGAAATAGTTTTATTATTTTATTATTTTTTAATATTTTTTTGACATCATCATCTTGAATCGTATTGGTTCTTATAAAGTTTATTTTCGTTGTAAATTTTACTTGGAGGCCCATTGTAGACCTAAAAATTTCTTTAATGTTTGTTGATTTTCTAGTAGCTTGGGAGGTACTCCAAGCCCTAGGGTTTGGGGATTGGAGGGAGAAGCGCCACAAGAGTCACTTGTGGGCTTGGAACCCAAGCTTGCGGTTTTGTACCAATTTTGTTTTGGGGCATTTTCAGGAGCACTTTGGACATGTGATGGCATGAGATGATAGAGGGCGGAAAGGAGAATCAAATGCTTCAAGAATCATCAAATTTTGAGTTGTCCTTAGTGAGATATGAATTTATGAAGATATTTGATGGGTTTGCACCATAGGTGTCAACGTCGGCTTGAGTCAAATAAGCCTCTTGAAAAGTTGGAAAGCCCTTAGATGACGTTGGAGAAAGCCCTTCTTTATGTGTACTTATAGGAGGTGTTATGTAGGACATTTCTCCATCCATTTGAGTAAATCACACAAGAAGGTGTGCTCATTGAAGGAGGATAAATCTATGTGGAAGTCACAACAAGAGAAGGATAGGGAAACAAGGGAGATAAGGACTATTTTTAGGGAAAATAAGGTTACTGAGCTATTGGAAGAAGGCCAAGTAGCCTTGCTAGCAAGGTTGAGTTAGGAGAACTCTATTTTAGGTCTGCTTGGGCTTATTGTATGGGTCGGAAACTCTGTTTGGAGGGTACCGTAAGCTACAACAAGGCTGTGTGGTAGGCCGCAGGCCATACCACCACAACAAGTGATAGCATGGGAAATGTTTGGGGCTATTTTGTGCCCTAACATTCAGTGTGGAGGGAGAAGACTCACACTAAGAGAGGCCATAGTTATTTGAGGGATGTTTGGTGACCTGTTTAAGGGCTATTGCAACATGTGGGTACCTTAACCAGTCATAGTTAGGAACAACAGAAAGAAAACAGACTTACAGAAGCATTTGCGTTATGTGTTGGTTCAATGTGTTGACCAGTTTTGGATTAGATTGTATAGCAGCTTGTTGGAGACAATTTGGAGGCATGATTCGGTGATCAAGAGCCTTCATTGGAGCAAATATTGCATTGTAGTATTTGGTTCCATTGATATGGTGGAGGGTAGTGTGTTGGCTATCCAAAGCATCCCTTGACTAGCTGTCTTGTAGTGATGAAGAAGAGCTGAAGGTTGGGTGAAGATTGGTGCCGAAAGTGTAGCACCTTGATGACAAAGGTGACTGCTAGCCTAGTATTTTGGAGCTCAGGTAGTGGCCAGCCTAGAGAGTAGATTGGATCACCCCATTTACACCAAGCAGAAGTGACTTGTAGTAGTGTTAGGTGGCAACCCTATTGGAGTCTTGATGTGTTGTCCTTTGAAGGACTAAGGAGCAACTAGTGAGAAGTATGGAAGCGAAGGATTGACATGACAAGATACGACATCAAGTTTTCACAATGTGTTTGTCATTGTATCATGTATACCATATACTTTTCTATTATTTAGTTTGGTTTAATATAACGAAGATTGGGTTGTACATTATTGTACAATTTTGTTAAAAATTGTTTATACTTGTGCATATGTGATTTACTGCTTTATATTTTCTACTTTGCAAAGTAGTTTTGGTTGAGATTATTGTTTTGGTAGAGTTAGTGATTTTAAGACTCTAACCTAGAACCAAGCTAGTGGAAATTCAGCATGGTATCAAAGCGTGTCTGAACTACTTTGGAAATCAGTGAATCAGAGTTGTGCACAATGAAGTAAAACTTAAGAGGGAGTTGGTCACATTGTAGGTGACAATGTAGAAGTTGCAGGTAGGTCTCTAGTATGAGGATATTTTGGAGGGGTTTTCTTACTATAGTCCATTGAAAGAAAGGATCAAGTTGGTCTTGGAGGTCAACAAGATCTGGGAGTTTGCTAAGAAATCCATCAAGAAGCCAACTGACCCTAAGGATCTTGAAATATATGATGATTTGGATGCGAAGGTGAGATTGATCATCCTAGATGGTGTGAAGGATGCCCTAATACTTCACTTGTCCAGGAAGAACACTGCACATGAGATGTGTATTATTCTTCAGAATTTGTTCAAAAATAAGAATGCGAACCGGGTACTGGTATTGGAGGATAAGTTGATGTCAACCAAGATGATAATGGGAGAAGGAGTGAATTCGTATCTCATGAGATTTTATGAGGTCAAAGATGAGATTTCTATCATCAGTGTGACTATTTCAGATGGAGATATGGTGAGGATGTCATTGAAAGGGTTCACCGAGGAGTGGAAGCCCTTCATCAAAGGGATTGTTTCCAAAGAGAAATTACCAGACTGGAATAGGCTGTGGTATGACTTCATTTAGGAAGAGTTGCGATATGAGGATCTTCATCCAATGAAGAAGGCATATGAGGACATGACACTTGAAGCAAAAATGAAGGGTAAGCAAGAGGAATTGAGTAAAATCAATTATTTTAGCTGTGGCGAGATGGGTCATTTTTCATTGATATGTCTAATGAAGAAAAAGGGAGATGGCGAGAAGAGGAAAGGGAAGAAGGTTTTTGGTGTTTCCACTTTAGCTGAGATATATGATCTTGCAGTGTAGAGGAAAGATATACATCCCGAATTAGATGAGATTAAAAGAGTTGATCTTGGATGAATATCATCGAAGTACTTATTCTGGACACCTAGAAAATGCTGAAATCTATCGAGAAAGTTTATTTTTAGCCTAGTATGTAGAAAAATATTGCTTAATACTTAACTAAGTGTGTGGAATGCCAACAGGTTAAGGTGGAACATCAACATCCAACACGATTGTTGCAGCCCATACTTATACCAGAATGGAAATGGGAGATCATATTGTTGGATTTTATTACTATTATACAGAGAACGAAGAAACATAATGATTCTATAATGGTGGTTGTAGATAGACTAAGAAAGGAAACTCATTTTATTCTAGTACAGTCCAATTACAAAACAGTGCAGATTGCAAACATTTTCATGAAGGAAATATTTAGGTTGCATGGTATTCCAAAAACAGTGATCTCAAATGGAGATGTAAATTTTATTTCGGCCTTTTGGAAGGAACTGTTTACTAGGTTGGGCACACAGATCAAATTTAGCACCGCATATCATCCATAGACGAACGAAAAAACAGAGCGAGTGAATCATATCCTAGAAGACATTTTGTGCATGTATGTAATGCAACAACCCACAAAGTGGGAAGATTATCTACATCTAGTGGAATTTTCATACAATAATGGATATCAAGAGTCTCTTAAAATGAGTCCCTTTGAGGCCTTATACAGGAGACAGTGTCGAACTGCTATAAATTGGAGCAGTCCAGAAACCAAATTAATGCTTGGTCCGAAGATGTTGGATGAAATGGAAAAAGAAGTAAAGAAGATTCGACAAAATCTAAAATTTTTCCAAGATCAACAAAAGGTTTATGTGGATAAAAAGAGAACCTATCGGGAGTTTGAAGTGGGTGATCATGTGTATGTTAGAATTAGGCCCAAGAAAAGCACCTCAAGGTGGAATTCGTGTGCCAAGTTGGCTCCCAGGTTCTGTGGACCTTTCCAAATCTTCGAAAGAGTTGACCCAATATCCTATCGATTGGCATTACCAAGTCATGTATGGGTGCATAATGTGTTTTATGTATCAATACTGAAATGATATGTGCATGATCCGAGGCATGTAATACACTGGAAAAATATTCAGGTAGGAATAATATTGAATACTAGATCTCCAAGAGAGATGAATATTATATTAAATAACTTAAGCCTTTGTTGGTTGCAGGGTGAACCAGATGGATAATTTCTGGTAGAACCTCAACGTATCCTCGATTAGATAGAAATAATGCTCCGAAGGTGAGCCATCATCCAAGTTAAAGTGCAATGGAAGGGATTTGGATCGAAGGAGGCTACATGGGAAGACGAAGAATTTTTGTGTGAGGCATACCAAAAACTATTTGCTAATATGGAATAGAACACCGAGGACAGTGTTTACTTCTAGTGGGGGAAGATCTGACATCAGGATTTAATCCTTAAACTATTTCTTTTCTTTTAAAAGGGGATTATGCATTTAACTTTTTTTTTTTAAATGAGATTAAAAAGTAAAGTTAATATAGTAATCAACATGATTTATTTATTTTCTTGAATAAATAATTTTTTGTGGAATGGTTTCTATAAAACTGATGATAAAGTATTCCAAGATCCCAGAGTAGTTGGGAAAAAGCAGTTAAAAGACAATTACCTTTTTCTCTAAGGATAAATAGAAAATCCCAATGAGAAAAAGGGGTTCTGTGATTGTGGAGAAAAGCCAAGAGGCTTGAAGGTGAGATTAAATCGAGAGCTAGTTGGAACCAGTGGAAACTCTGCAACCTGAATCTGGGAGTGAAGACTGGACTGAGGGTCTTGAGGTCTACTCCAAAAAAACCGCTTATCTAAGTCCTACCATTACGTGAAGTTTGAGGTCTACAATGGGATTCCTAAGGAAATTATAAAATAATAGTGGAAATAATAAAATTTGATGACATCATCAAATTTTAGAGGGAAAAAAGAAAAAACTATTTTTGCAACTTAGCCATAAATTTATAATCTATTGATTCTATCCATATGAGTACTCCATGTTTCATATGAAAATGAGAAATACATGAAAAGAGCAATTGCAATCATGTTTTTTCATGTATTTCTCATTTTTTGCGTAGCAAGGTCCTTTGAAAGTATGAAACATGGGTACTCCTTGGATGAGGAATAATATTTTGCATCCAATGAGCACTCTCGCTCGAAATTTGAGTAAAAACTTCAGGAGATAAGTTGAAAATACGAGTTGAAAAAGTAGTTTTATTATTTTATTATTTTTTAATATTTTTACCCTTTTACTTGAAAAAAGGTGAATCATCCCCCATGTTTGACATCATCATATTGAATCCTATTGGTTCTTATAAAGTTTATTTTGGTTTTATGTTTTTCTTAGGAGGCCCATTTTAGACCTCAAAATTCCCCCAATGTCTGGTGCGGAGCATGGGGGGAGTTGAGGACGTAATTGCCTCTCTCAAGTTTGGGAGGCTATCATAAACATTCTAAAGTGAAGTAACTTAAGAATGTGTTAAGAAAGGCATGTGAATCTTATTTTGTTTTTTCGGATTAGATAAATTGTTATTTCTGAAATTGAGGAAGTAGGAAAAGACAATAAAACTATTTGTGTGTTATTTTTCTTCAAGAAAGAATTGAATGATGGTATATAGAAGTAAAAAGGAAGTTTATTAGTTCTGTACTCTAAGACAGTTCAATTTCCTGTACATTATTTTAAATTTTTTGTTGAATCAAGAATGATTGTGCTAGTGTAGAAAGAAGTAAATAGGGTGTTAAATGTAAAACCAGAAACAAAGGTTTTGGAGGGGACCGTTAGACTGTCCAGGGTAGGGATCCTAGACTGTACAGTTCATCCCCTCTTTGATAAAAAATACTATACACAGATTGTGGGATTACTGAGAGTAACCAAGAAATAGAGATGGTCTGGACATCAACCTTATACAGTAACTGAACATTATTTACTAAGAAAATGATAGATTGAATGAAAGACTGCTATGTATTTAAACAAATAAATGTAATACATGAAATAGAAACTTCGTAGAAATAAAGATAAATACAATGCATTGAGATTCAATATGTAAATACAAGAGTATCATTCGACATTAAAATGAATAGAAGAACTGCATGCAAGTAAACTGACACAATGAAGAGCATATAAAACATAGTATTAAAACAGTCTACAGGAATGTAGATATATGTAAAATTACACAATTGGCGCATAGAGAAGGGAGGACTATACAGTCACTGCTATAGTACTAAATTGTGAATAATGAGGTAAAAAGTATTCATAGTAATTCATATATGGTGACATTATAAAAACTCTGTGCTGAAACAAAAAATTCTCAATTGTACCATTAACAGGAATTAAGGTAGTTTCCAAGCAAAAACAAACAATTCAAAATACAAGCTGAGTGAGAAACTCCATAACGCAACTATAACATCATTGCATGTATGGAAAAACTTATAAATACTAAAAATCGTATACATTAAGCCATTCTCAAGGCTGAATAATTTATCTACACCGTGTATGAAATAAAAGATGAGAACAAAGCCTTTAAGGCTTCCTTTGAAATTCTATGTTAACTTAGGGTTTATACCCAGACGCCTGAAGGGATTCAATTGAATTAAAAATTTCAGAGACCCTTGGTATCTGTGTGTAGAGAGGTGAGGAAGTCACTATTTGAAGGCATAAATTGTATGAAGGAGAGCGCCATACTTTCAAAAGGGTGCGAAGTCCGTAATTTACCTGAAAGGAAAACAGAAAAGGTATCAGTGTTAGGGTTGTAGTGTAAAACCCTCGGGTAAAAATAAAATAAAACAGAAAAGGAATTAGACCTAGCTCAATCTTGAAGAGCTCACCTTAGTTTAGAAGTAGGGTTCAGTGTTGAAGACCTAGAAACAAGAAAACAAAGCGGGTTAGTCCAGATTGTCCTCGTATGCCTATACTATAAACAAAAGAGAAACCCTTGCTGTATTCAACACTTTGAAAGACAACAAGATTCACCTGTAAACAATGAGTCGAGGATTGTTGTTTGATTATCTCGTGCTGTAAGGAAGGAAAACCTTCACATTACTCCTGTAAAGGGATGTTCGGGAGAACCCGCCATGAATACTTCCAAAACAATTAGCAGGCGTTAGAGACCGCGACATAAACAGAATAAAAGCCATAGAAATTTTTCATATAAATAAACCCTAATAATTAATATGAAACATGTAAATATAATTTGAAAAAGAAAGATGCAGATGAAATTTATGAATTGGGGTTGAAGAGTAACCATTTCATGAATACCTGAAGGTGGCCAAGAAAACTCGGAAATCATTCGAATACCTGAAGGTGGCTGAGAAAACTTGGAAATCTTTCGAATACCTAAAGGTGGCTGAGTAAACTCGGTAGCCATTCGAACCAAAACCATAACGAAGTCACGATAGCATTGAGTTCTAGAGAAACGGAGCTCGAAATGCTCACACAGATTCGCGGAGGAAAAAATGAAAACGATTAGGGTTGAGGGGCAGGTAAATACCCTAACCCTTCCCAAAAAACATCACAACTGTTGATCAAAGGGTGAAGAATCCAACGGTGTAACCCGCAACAGACGTTAGATTCATAGATATATATTAAATCTCAGAAAAACCTATATAGAGATATAGTGAGGGTACATGCAAATAATGTCGATCAATCAAGTAGTAATATCCTTGCTTATGATAGCAACCATATTATTTATGTGAAGTTATTGCATGGTGGCTGATAGGTGGCTAAACTGTGAAGTCAGATAAGCCCACGATAACCCAGGTGGGTGTGAAACTAAATACCTGTAATAGCTTTGTAAACACTATCGAATAACCTTTGTAAAACATGCCATTATAATATTAAAATACTTGACTATATCATGGTGTTGCAAGAATAAGGCTAGTAGTTAACAAATCCATATTATTGTGTTGTCATAGTATTTTCTTTAAGTTTATTTCAAAAAAATACACCATGGTGTTTTCTAGTGTAATAGTAAGTGAAGAAAGAAATTGCTAATAGTAAGTTAGTTAAAATGATAATTAAAAAGGATTTTTATTTTTTATTTTTTTATTTTATAAGTGAATGTCACAATAAGTAGTCGTAATTGTAAAAGGGAGGATTAAAGATGTTTTAACATTCAATTTGAGATTGAGGAATTATTCATAAAATATTATGAAAAATGTAAAATTATGATGTGTAAAGGTTAACATTTTCTTATTATAACTATGATTAAGGATCACAATATAAATTAGATTCATAATTTTCAAGGAAGTTGGGTTCCAGTAACACAAATGCATAATCGAATTCTTACATCACTAAACAAAATCTTCTTAAAGTTTTATTTCAAACTTACAACTAGTTACTAATATGATTTGCAAAAACAACCATTTGAAAGAAAAAAAACAAGAATTAAATATTGGTATGCTATAACAACTACATATTTTTACTTGCAATCCTTCCATTTTATTTATTTTTTATTTGTTTTGAATGTAATATTTATGTTGATAGGTCATAAGCATATCATTGTGGGTGGATTGGTCTTCTTCCAAAGATTTTTTTTTTAACATGTGTCTATTTTGGAATAACACTCTTAGAATTTTAATTTAATTATCAATAATTATTAGGTGAATGGTAGAGATTTAATTTTCATGGAATATTCTAAAATATATTTAGTCGTAATCACTACTCAAAGGTGGTGATTTATTGAGCCAAGAGGCTCATTCTACAATCCAGTATGAGGGACATGTGTAAGTATGTCAAGTAAAAATATATTTCGCTGAAGTCGGCAAAACAAAAAACAAAATTTAAATAACCATATAAATAAACAATTAAAAATCTATTAAAATGACAATTAACTTAGTTGTTGATATTTCACATACACTTTTCAAGTAATAAATACAATATTTAGATGTCTATCTTAAATAATATAATTTTATAAAATAATACACACACACACACACACATATATTTGAATATCCATATTAACTAATGTGTTTCATTATGTGTGTGTTAACCTTTGTTAGAGAGGAAAAAATAATTTAAAGGTGAAGTAGAGTAGTTATTTCTTAATAAGTGGAAAATGTGTAACTCATTCAATTTTTAATATAAAATATTAATAATGATAAAGTATCAAAATATACAATTTAAACAATGAAAAATTAGCACTATTGATTTATATTAATCACATATTTACCAAGCACTAAAATGGATTAATTGAAGCGATTTTTTTTTTTTTTTTTTTTTTCCAATTTTCAGATTTGATCCTTCTAGGATCTTGGTAGATGTGGAAATATTTTTTCAATTTTGAGATTTGATCATTGGTTCTACAACCGGGTGTCGGAATGCGATGTGTAGGTATGTTATTCCCTCTTAAAATAAAAACAAAATATTCTCTAAATAGAAAAAAAATGTGGCCTATAGTAAAGATGAAGAAAAATATATGCTATGCAATTCTAATTAGTTGTCCATATGACCTAATATCATGTAAACTAATTAGAAGTAAAAAAAGTATGTGACTAAGATGTTTAAACCTTATACCGTTCATAAATATTTTAATACATGATGTGCTTTATATATATCTCTATATATAGAAAAAAAATATTAAAAGAAAATATTTTAATGTCATATAGAATAAAATATCCAATGTGAGACGTGAATAAAATATTTTACTATGAATTAATCTAAAATGACTCAATACACATGTTATGTAATCTCTATAACATTCAAAAATGAAATTTAAACAATAAAAAATTACATTGTTTTCTGCACTCTAAAATAAGTTTGCAACAAAAGAAATTTGATCCCTCTTTTTTACAAGTTTTTTTTCACTCTAAAATAAGTTTGAAACAAAAGAAATTTGATCCCTCTCGGCTCATGTTATATATTGTGCTTTAGATGGATCTATGCTGGTCTTAAGAGTAGTTATGTCATCTTTGTCCTTTTATTTAAATTAATTAATTAAAGGAAAATATAGTATCAACAAGTGTCATTTTACATTTCAAGAGTCTCCATAATTGTTGAAGGTGAAGCGAAGAAAGTTCCTTCTCAAGTTAGATACTCTAGAACACTTGGAATACAAAGATATCCATGAGGATACACATATTATATTAGATGTAAGATGAATGAGATTGATATAGATGATTGAATTTTACAAATGAGGCATGCTTATATACCTATGCAGGTGCCTCTTCACGAAAGGTCATGTCTTATCAGACATGGCCTTTCAACCTAATTAATAATTAACTAATTAATCACTATTTACATTATTTTATTCATGACATTGCCTTCCCCTCAAAAAGCTTTGTCTTCAAAGCTTGTCGATAAAAGGCCTTGATTTCTTTTCCTGCTACGAACATCTTATCGTATCGGGGAAGTCATCCTTGTCGATACAAGTTGATATGATCCTCTAAGTGACAAACAAATTTGTCACACTGAGAATGAATCAGACCATCCTAAATCAATCTTCTGTGGAATCTTACAATGACTAGCAACATGTGATGACTCATTAGTATTCTTCGGAATATCAGCTTGTTTATGTTCTGAATACATAGCTTGGTTGAGTTATTCTTCCGTGATTTGGATGTCGACAGGGAACTTTTTTGGTGTGACTTTGATTTCCTTTTAGCGTAGATGTTATTGAGTAGGTTACAGAACCTTCACTTAATGTGTTCCTCATCTGAACTGCAACATCAAAGTTTGTATCTTTTGCAACTTGCTTGTCTTCTTCTTGAGTTGTGACATTTACTGGATCAATTTTCGTTTTTCCTGCAACTTGAACTTCTACATTTTTCGGTTTCGACGACTCTTTTTCGACAAGTTGTTGCACCTTGTTTTCCAACGACTTCTTGTCTTTCTTCAACTTCTTAATTTGCGTTAGTATTTTATTGTTGTGATCCTTGAGGCGAGCAACCTCTTAATTCTTGTTAGTGGTGATTTTTTCAATTTCCTTCTACATATTTTGTATCACCTTTTTACCTTCTTGAGAAATTACTTTTGAAATTTCTTGAATGTCTTTAGGTGTCATTGAATTTGGCTTTAAGTTGACGCCCTGTAGCGTTATTTTCTTCTTTTTGTAGGAGAATGTTAAAAAATTATTTTTTGTATTAAGTATGAATGACCCTAGTGATTCCATCCAGAGCGAACCCAGAATTATATGACTATCGTTACAAAATAAGGTTTTAATGGTAAATTGCGAGACCAAGGAATACTCCCCAATACTTAGGTGTAGATTCCTTATGTTGTATCATTTTTCATGTGCGTTAATTGAATTTGTTTCGATTATATTTGATTCAGGGATCACTAATTGTTTAGCACATTCAGTACTAACATAATTATCCTTTTGATTAAGATCGATAGATATGAGAACTTCCTTTCTCGCAAGTGACCCTTTGATTCTAATTAGCGCACAAACAAACATCTTATAATTTTCAGGAAATCTTCCCTTCTTTATATCTGAATTAGACTCCATGTTCACTTTTGAAGTCCTTTTAAATAATATTTATCTTTTCAAAATACTTTTTAAGGCTACCTCTTCACCTTTTGATTTCAATATTAAAATGTATTTATCTCTTTAACTTGGAATTTCACTTTTCACCTTATATATATATATATATATATATATATATATATTGAATAGCTTTGATTTTATAAACCTTCAATTTAAATTCTTTTTTTTTTTAATTATATAATTAATTTATGTAATTTAAATATATACTGTATATATTTAATTATATGTAATTATATAATTTTTTTTAATTCAATCTCTATATATATATATAAATATATATTAATGTATACTCAGCAACAAAAGACACAAATTAGGGGACGCGATTTTTTGTTATGGACGCCAGGAAACGTGACAGTCATTGTGTTTTATTAGATTGGTGAAATAATTGCACAGATCAGACAGACGTGACTCTTTTCTAGTTTGATTTGATTTGAGACAACTACTAGATATCTACTGGTCATAAAAATTCCACAATATCTACAGCCACGATGAACGATGGAATAGAGGCAGTAATTGGTCGATCGAGCAGTGGTAGGAGCAAGAAATGAGAGCGTATTGATACAGAAAATGGAGGATAGGTGAGGTCACAGGATTTGCAGTGGCGTTTGACTGGTATTGCAGTTGTGAAGTGGGGCAGTTTTGGACGACCACTATGGCGTGCGATGGTGCAGGAGCAGAAGAGGAACGAGATCGGAGGTTGTCAGTGCAGTCCTAGTGTTTAACAACTGCGAGATTTGCTCGACGGTCACTTCAATGTGTCTATTGATGTTGATTACGACTATGGATAGCCGGATAATGCTTAGGCTGCATGCGGTATTCTTGTCGTGGATCCATGGTGTGGGGCGGCAGATCGACCACCAGTTGGTTGGCATGATGCTATAGTCGACCAAAACAAAATATTTCACTATAGTTGACCAACAGAAAACAAGGTGTGGAAGCGGAAAGAAAGTGTGGACAACGACACACGACTTCATGTTTTATTGCTATGGGGTTTTCACTGTAATGATGCATAGTGAACAATGGGTACGGGTTGGTTGGAACGATGATTAGGTACGGGAAATCTTGTACGCAATAAGTTATTTTATGTAGATGATATGTGTATTTGTAGTAGTATTTGTCGGGTTACGGTGGCTCGAGCAGTGGTCGCTTGCATCTGTTTGGGGTCGGCCAGGTAAGTTTAAATTTGAACAATTTTTATTTTTATCTTTTTTTTTATAGACTTTTTTTTTTATTCTATATTTTTTTTTATTTCTTGGTCTGTTTTTTTTTTATACTTGTATGTACGTAAGTATATGTACTTTTTTATTTAATATATATCCCTTTCCTTAGTGATATACTTTGATGATTTTTATTTTTTTTTATTTTTTTTATCACTTGCCCCCTTTTTTTTTGACTTTTTCGAATTTTTGTTTTTTTAACATCTTTTTTTTTAAAACTTATTTCTTCTTATTTTAAAAAAATATGGCCAAGGGCCTTTGATGAACTCAGTAGTAGCAGCAGAGGAACTCCCTAGGTTTAGCGAAACACTTTGACGACAACAACGTTGACGAATTTCAATGGCCAAGGGCCTGGATCGAGGAGCGTAGCTCTGTGCAGCGATGAGCAGCCAGAAGATAAAAATGTTCTGATACCAAATGAAGCGAACAAAGTTCCTTCTCAAGTTAGATACTCCAAAACACTTTGAATACAAAGATATCCATGAGGATACAAATATTATATTAGATGTAAGATGAATGAGATTGATATAGATGATTGAATGTTACAAATGAGGCCTGCTTATATACCTACGTAGGTGCCTCTTCACGAAAGGTCATGTCTTATCAGACATGGCCTTTCAACCTAATTACTAATTAACTAATTAATCACTATTTACATTATTTTATTCATGACAGAAGGCTTCTTATTTCAACTTAAGGTGGATGAAGATCTGCTGATTTTTTTTTTAATTGACACCCTAGATTGATTCTCAATGGAATATGCTCAACATATGCTTCATCTCAATGCTTATCAACTGTTGTAGTGTGTTACAGAGTTTTTTAAGTTGCATTGACTTTTAATAAATTAAAAAAATATATATTGGTGGCTCTTCGCCCACCAATTTCCAAAGGATTTGAGATTATTCCAATTCTAATAATTTCCTTCCTGATAAGTTCCTCGTTATTATTTATAACCAGCCTAGATCCATCTTAACTCCGGATCTATCAAGCGCCGAGAGGGATCAAATCTCTCGAGGTGAAAACCTCTTTTTTGAGTGCAAAAATTGAGGAAAGGTTTTCACCTCGAGAGATTTGATCCCTCTCGGTGCTTGATAGATCCGGAGTTAAGATGGATCTAGGCTGGTTTCAGTCATGTGCAACCAAGGAAAATCTATCAATAATATGAGGAACATATGCTTAATTTTATCAATAATATGTAAATAAATCTAATATTAACATAACCATTTTAAATATGTTAAATATGTCTGAGATTTATTGAGTTATTTTAATTTTAAATTTGATTAGTTACCTCAGTTTGTTGAGATGATAAATATTGTAAAATAACTTTAATGATGAAATAAAATTTTGAATGCAAAGTGACAATGTAATAATATTGAATGATAGAAATTGTGAATAATAAGAATGTAGTTAGTCTTCATTGTGATCGATTTCAAACTATTTTCTTCTACTATTCTTATGTTCGCCCATGTTAGTTTTGTCATATTTTCATATTGATTATTTGAGAAGGACATTTGGAATCATAAACCATTTAAATATTTAGCTCAAGCTGTTCTAGTAAACATCATACCTTGTCTCTCTTTCTCTCCAATATTAATAGGTTGAATTACTATAACACAAAAATCGATGTACATTGTCAATAATTTTTTGTTCTTACACTGAAATCATTGCACACACACTATTAATCCAATGACTTTAAAATTAATGTACCATCATACATCCCATTACATCAAATTAGAAATCAACATATACACTGAAATCAATGCAACTAATGCAAGAAATCAAATAATAATAGAGAACAACATCTACACTAAAATCAATGCATCTAATGCAACTAATGAAATATGATTAGAAATCAACATCTACACTCAAATAAATGAGTCTAGTGCAAGTAGGAAAATAGGATTTAAAACCAACATCTACACTGAAATCAATGCATCTAGTGCACGCAATCAAATAGGATTAGAAATCACCATCTACACTGAAATAAATGCATTTAGTGCAAGGAAGCAAATAGGATTATAAATTGTCTACATTTAAATTAATGCATTTAGTTAAATCATCTACATTTAAATCAATGCATTTAGTGCAAGCAATCAAATATAATTATAAATCAACATCTACATTGAAATTAATGCATCTAGTGCAAGCAATCAAATAAGATTAGAAATCACGATCTACACTGAAATCAATGGATTTAGCGAAAGCAATCAAATAGGATTAGAAATCACCATCTACATTGAAATCAATCCATTTAGTGCAAGCAATCAAATAGGATTAAAAATAATCTACATTGAAATCAATTCATCTAGTGAAAGAAATTAGATATAACAAAAAATAAAAATCTACATTAAAATTAATGCATCTAGTGAAATCAATCAAATAGGATTAGAAATCATCATCTACACTGAAATTAATGAATTTAGTGCAAGAAATCAAATAGGATTAGAAATAATCTACATTAAAATCAATCCATCTAGTGTAAGTAATAAAATATCATTATAATCAACATCTACACCAAAATCAATTCATCTAGTCCAAGAAATAAAATAGGATTAGAAATCACCATCTACACTGAAATCAATGCATCTACTACAATAAATCTTCTTCCCTCTCTCCCCCATATATATCTATATATCCCTCCATCTCTCCTTATTTTTCTTTTTATCTCACCCCACAATACACACACACTCTCTCATTCCATATCTATCATTTTCCTTGTCCCTCCCTCCATCTCTCTATCTATCTCTTTTTCTCTTCACCTTACATCTATATCTATATCTCACTCTATCTCTCTATATCAACTCCAAAACATAAACTCTCTTTCTCCAATATATATATCTATCTGTCACTCCCTCTTCCTCCTCTTCTCTCTCTCCCTCTCCCTCTCTCTCTCGCTACTATCTCTCTTCCTTCCTACTACCCTTTCTCCCTCTCTCCCCATCTTCCTTATCATTCCCTCTCTCTCTCTCTCCACCTTTCACCCTCTATGTCTTTATTCTTACCTCCCCCTCTCTGCCTCTCCATCTTCATATATCTTTCCCTACCTCTCTTCACTCTCTCTCTTCCTTTCTCTTCCCCCCCCTCTCTCTCTCTAAGTTCACCTTCCAAATTTGTTACCATATGCCTCTCTCTCTCCTTCTCTCCCCCCTTCTCTCCATATCTCCTTGTTTGTCTCTTTATCTCACCCCAAAACATACAGACTCCCTCTTCATCTCTCCCTTGTCACTCCCCCTCTCTCTCAACTACTTGCTCTCTATGTATTTCTTCTTCCCTCCCTCTCTCCTCATCCAGCTCCATCTCTCAATCCCTCCCTTTCTCCCCCTCCAAATCCATATTTCTATCCCTCCCTCTCTCCTCCCCTCTCTCATCCTCTCTTTCAAGTCCCCTCTCTTTTCCTTCCTCTCTCTCCCTTTCTCTCCTACCTCCCTTTCTCTTCCCCCATCTCTCTCTCTCTCCATCTCTCAATCCCTCCCTCTCTCCCCCTCCAAATCCATATTTCTATCCCTCCCTCTCTCCTCCTCTCTTTCAAGTCCCCTCTCTTTTCCTTCCTCTCTCTCCCTTTATCTCCTACCTCCCTTTCTCTTCCCCCATCACTCTCTTCCTCTCTCTCATCATTCCTCTCTCGCCTCCTTTTATTTGACCCCCAAACTCTCTTTCTCTCTCTCTCTCTCTGTCCTCCAATCCTCTCTCTTCCCCCATCACTCTATCTCACTCTCCAACTATCTTACTGTTTCTCTCCCTTTATCCTTCTCTCCCCCCTTGTCTCCATCACTCCCCCTTTATCCTTCTTTCCCCCCTTGTCTCCATCACTCCTATGTATCTTTATCCCACCCATAATCATACACACTCTCTCTCCATCTCTTCCTTGTCACTCCCTCTCTATGTATTTCTTCTTCCTTTCCTTGCTCCACCTCCAGCTCCATCTCTCTATCCCTCCTTCTCTCCTCCTCCTCTCATCCTTTCTCTCTCTCCCTTTCTCTCCTATCACCCTCTCCCTTCCCCCTTCTTTCTCTCTCTCTCACTCTGTACCCTCCAATCCTCTCTCCTTATCCCTACCTCTCTCCTTATTTCTCTCCCACCTCCATCTTTAAGTCTCTCTCTCCCTCTCTTACCCTTCTCTAACTCTCTCACTCTTCTCCCCCTCTCTCTTCATTCCTCTTCTCCCTTCTCCTTCAATTTATCTCCGTATCTCCCTTGTCACTCCCCCTATTTCTCCACCTCTATCATATATCATGATATATTAATATATACTACAATATAATAAATTTAATATTGTATTAATCTAAACATATTAAATTTAAGAATATTAATATTTTAATATTAATGTTAGGGTTAATAATATTTTTTTTTTCCATGGTATTAATAATAATTTGGTCCATGGTATTTGACCCCTATATTTTATATATAATTAGATCTTGATTTCTAATCGTATTTGATATATATTTATTTATATACCTTACCTCTTTATACCTCTTTTATATTTATTTTACCATACCTCTTTTATAAATATATTATTTGGCCCACGGTATTTGCCTATGGTATTATTAATAATTTTTTCCATGGTATTTGGCCCATGGTATTAATAATAATTTTTCCCATAGGCTTGGCCTAAATAAAACCTCTTTTTGAGTTTTTGTAAATATAAAGTGGTTTATTGAGTAAATATAAAAATCAGTTTTATTTATTTACCATACCTCTAGTTTATTTATATTTTTATCTATTTACTATACGTCCTGAGTAATATAAAAAAAAGGTTTTATTTATTTACCATACCTATGGTTTATTTATATTTTTACTTATTTACCATATCTCCTTTTTGAGTGTTAGTAAACCTCTTCATATTTCAAGTTTATATCGTTTAAATTTATTTTTAATAAATTTCTAATTGTTCATTTATATGTTTATGTAAGTTATTGTTCAAGCCGACATTTTTTTTTGGCTTCAGACATACTTACACATCAGGGTCATACTGGGCTGTAGAATGCCCCTCTCGGCGCAATAATCATTTATATATAAGAATTTTTTTTTTAGCAAAATGGTTCATACCTTTAATAAATTAAAAAAAAAAAAAATCATGCCAAGTGGCTCCGAGCCCACCAATTTCCTAGATATTTGGGATTATTCGAAAATTCCTCACTATTATTTATAACATTCATTTATATATAAGCAAATTTTATTTGGCAGAATGGTCCATTTTACAATAAGATGTGTAATTCTTTTTTTTTCTCAAGTTAAAGTAGACCCATAACCTTTTTATACATGGTTAATCCGGTAAATGTGTGCATTGTTAAGGCATTATTTCTGCTTCAATATATATATATATATATATTTTTTTTTTTAATTTATAGTTTGTTGCAATAGTATTTTTTGTCAACCACATTAATATTTTTAATGTGGTTTTATTAGTTAAAAAACTTGTTAAACATTATTTTAAATATATGCATGTTTTACTCATGAATCTATATATAATAAAGGTCAATTGAGTTTAACGTGGTGGATAGTTGTGATCCTTCCCACATTAATATTTTTAATGTGGTTTTACTTATTAAAAACCTTGTTAGATGTTATTTTAAATATATGCATGTTTTACTCATGAATCTATTATTTTAAATATATGCATGTTTTAGCTTGATAGATAGTTGTGATCCTCCCCACCTAGCTTCAGGTAGAGTAAGCCTATAATTTTAACTCAATTGACTTTATCCCAAAAAATTTAGTGGATTAAATTTATGGTGAATGATTGGGTGAAATAGGTATTGTCCTTTCCATCTAGATTTAAGAGTAGGAACTTGGTGCTGTAATAGATTGAATTTTGTGTTTCCATCTAGATTTAAGTGTAGGAACTTGGTGTTGTGATAAATTGAACTTGGTGTTTTTAAATTAGTTTAATGTAGAATGTATAGTAAAATATGTATTTTGATGGTGATTTGTCCTAACATTATATGGAGAGTTAAAATAAATAAATTTGAAAGCTCACTATCATGATGTTGCAGGATTTATCAGAGTGCATTAATGGATTGACGAATAAGGAGAAATCACTCCTGTGGTATGTCCATAAGACAGGGCATAGAAAGAGAGGAACTTTGAAGAAATTATTGCACACACAGTAAGAATTTGTGGAATTCGTGAGGAAGTCAATGTGAAATAATTGAAATATTGAGAGAAATTAAATATATGGTTCGTCGTCGTCCACAGGAAATTCGGTAGTCTTGCACCATAAGAAAATGACGTGAAGATGTGTAAAGGCGATATATAGTGATTCTCCAATTTTCTATGCCGTGAAGATGTGGAAAATGAATGGAAAATTCTTCAATATATATATAGGGATAGTGGAAGACACTGTGAAAAGGGAAATCAACGGGAAAATTGAATGAGAATCATAAATTGTCGTATGAAGTACGGCAGAGAGATGAAATTATTTTATATACACCAAGACACTGTAAATTTAAGGAGAAGTCGATTTGAAATAATGGAAACATTACATTGAAAGATGTTGGTGTACATGCACCTAGACTAGCTTTAGTTCAACTTTAGAGATTGCATGCAATGTGTACTTGTCTTTAGCTAGTTAACTTGAGTGCTTTACATGCACATAGTTAGCCTTAATTAGCTTTAGTTCAACTCTAGATATTTCATGTGATGTGCACTTGTTTCTGGCTAGTTAACTCAAGTGCTTATATGCGATGTGCACTTGGCATAGTTAGTTAACTCTAATGCTTGCATGCGGTGCATGTGCACATTAGCAGAACATGAAGCACACTTAGCCTTAGTTATCTTTAACTATCCATAGTTATTGCATGTACAACTAAGCTTAACTTAGTTGCTTTATATATTGATTCTCAAACAAATATTTATGAATCAATTTCATTCTCAATTCTAATTGTTTTTCTTTTTCAACTTGGAAAGTTTGTGCCATTATTCTTCACCTAGATCCATATTTGTGCTCTAATAATTTCACATGCTATCAGAGCTACAGGGCTTTGGAGAAGATGTATGAACATTTTTTTGCAGGTTTGAAAATCAGATCATTGGAAATTATTAGGTGATTTCATTTGCGGATCAAAATATTGGAGAATTTCCACAATTGTTGCTACAACCACAAAGTGAAAGAATGGAATTCCCAACTTCTAGTATTCTGACTCTATACAATTAATATGAATGGAAGCCAATGGTTTTGCTTCATCTTAGGAGCAAATTCTTGTACAAAATAGTCATGGGAATTGAGATGGAACCAATGTTAGAGGATGAGAAGTCAGATTGGGTTAACAGATTTGACATGGCTTATGGAAGATTGTGTTTATCTGTGTCTTATGATATTATTTATGATATCAGAAATATTGAATCACCACATGAAATCTGGACCATATTGAAAGGATTATATGGTGATGAAAATGATCTATAAGAACACCATTTGGAGGCAAAGAGATCTACTTATTATAGCAGTCGTGAAAGTGGCGAAGACTCCAATAATGTGGAGAAAATTTCTCAAGCAATGTTGAACAAGAAGACTCTACTTCTTCTATTGTTAATGAACCTGTTGCAGATGAGAATTTTATCTTGTCCAATAACAAAGACATCACACACGAGGAAAAATTTTCCTTTGCTAGTGATGAAGACGCTACTTTCAAAGACATAGAAGATGACTTTGATTCCTCTACTTTTGATGATGTTGATGATGCAGATCTGATGAGGTTTCAATTTAATGATGGCCCACATGCAATCTCATTTGTAGAGCCATGCATGCCCATGCATGCATATAAGGAGGAATTTTTAACACCATGTGTGTGCATGCATGCATCCACAAAGGCATCTCTAAAGCCACACATGCACATGCATGCATCCCTAGAGATAACCATTCCCATGCATGCATATAGGGTATATGAATTTGATCGCCAAATGCATGACAAAGTTGCAGGGAATCCATATTGGCATGCAACCATGTATAAGAAAATTCAGTTCTTGATCCAAACATGGGAGTTGATACCTCTACTTCCAAAAATGAAGCTTATTCCTCCAGATCAATAATGAGATCAACAATCTTTTGTATTGTTCTAGTTCGGAGAAGACTGTTGATATCTTCACCAAGACTTTCACTGAGCAGAAGTCTCGATTCTTGCGAGATCGTCTAGGGGTGAAGGACACGACTGCCTAGCAGTTGTATTTTCTCCACTTTTGCATTATATTTTGATGTGTGGGGGGGGGGGGGGGGCGGGGGGGAAGGGGTAGAGGTTCTTCCCACTAGGTTTTCCCTCTTTCCTCTTTTCATGCATTGTATATGGGTACCTAAAATGGCCATGTGACTGGGACTCATTCATTTTGCATCACACTCACCTAAGTTATGCTTAACGGGGGGTGTTGGTGTACATGCACCTAGATTATATTTAGTTCAACTCTAGAGATTGCATGCAATGTGCACTTGTCTTTAGCTAGTTAACTTGAGTGCTTTACATGCACATAGTTAGCCTTAATTAGCTTTAGTTCAACTCTAGATATTGCATGCGATGTGCACTTGTTTTTGGCTAGTTAACTCGAGTGATTACATGTGATGTGCACTTGGCTTTGTTAGTTAACTCTAGTGCTTTCATGTGGTACATGTGCACATTAGCAGAACATAAAGCACACTTAGCTTCAGTTAGCTTTAACTATCCATAGTTATTGCATGTACAACTAAGTTTAACTTAGTTGCTTTATATATTGATTCTCAAACCAATATTGATGAATCAATTTCATTCTCAATTCTAATTGTTTTTCTTTTTCAACTTGGTAAGTTTGTGCAATTATTAATCACCTAGATCCATATTTGTGCTCTAATAATTTTACAAAAGACAATAAAAAAAATGTGGAATGGAGTGGGGCTGAGAGATGAATAGACTGTGGGGGTATCTTTTCAATATATGCCAAGACATTGTAAATTTGATGAGAAGCCAATGTCAAATAATTGAAAGATTCGATAGAAAGGGTGATAATTGGGTGAACTCCATGGGTGTGGTGTATGAATTCAATAAAAAGATATATTGAAAAGATACATGCGATGACTTGGTGGTCGTCGACAAGACAGCTAGTAGTCTTCCACTAACAAGAAATGATGCATACAATGATTCTCTGGTCTTCCACTAACAGGAAATGCGGTGTATTTGATGACATGAAAAAAGGTGTGGAGAATTTCTTCGGTTGCGTTGGTTGGTTGGTTGACGCAGTGGGTGGTCTTCCACTGAAGAAGAAAGATGGTGACGGTGAAAAGAAATATGAGCGTCTTCTCACGTCTACTGTGCTGTCATTTTTTAATGTTATATCATCAATATTACCCAGCATAGTTTTTTAAGAAAAAGTAGACAATTGCAAATGGAAAGTTTAAAGAAAATAAAAATATTGCAAATGGCAGTTAATTAGTTCCAGGAAAATATAGTGTGGAAATTATTTTAAAAGTTTGGTTGCAATGTGTCCATCGAGCCGATCAACCCCACCAAAGAAACGTCCATCTTATTAAACTAATTTTTTTGGACGACAATATATTTGTACATTTTGCAGCAATATGCTAATACTAAGTCTAGGAAGGCACACATACTGTACCCGGATCTAGTGTTTAGGAAGGCATACCTACTCTACCCGGCTATGGTTTTGAATCTGTGAATCTTAGAAAGAAATACATGCTCTTAACCATTAGGCCTACTCAAACTGTATCGACTGAATGATAAGGACTGGTTTATTTAAATATAAATAAATTTATTTATAATTAATTTAAAAATATATATTTAGATTAATAATTCAAATGATATATTAAATTAAAGGATTCACTCCAGGCTTATAATAATTTTAATATACGAGGAGCTTTAATTTATTTAATGTTATTTTTAGAATTTTACTATTTGTATATATAAATATTTTTTATTAGTTAATTAATTATTTTTGTGGGAAGATTGTCCAACCAAGAATAAATAGAGATGGGATATGACAGCTAAGGGAATATAAACTCTTTATTAATAATTATTAATTTTAAAAGGGTAAGGTTAAATAAAACTAATTAATCAAAAGAATTTGGGGAATAGGAAAAGGTTAAAATTAATATGGAATGAAATATTAATGAGAATAAAAATAATATTTTTTTATCAATATGATATTAATAATGAAGAGACGAGGGTTAATTATTATTAAAATAATATAAAAGTTTATTATTAGATTAAAGAAATATATAAATAGTTTAAGTTAGAATACGATCAAAAAATATAAAATAAAAATAGATTAAGAAATATAAAATAAAATAAAGTATATTAGAATTAGGAAAGAATAAAAATAAAATTAGGATTAAAACCTTATTATTAAGAATAAGATAAAATATTATTTAACCATCGGAAAAATAAAATAGAATTAAAATTAGTATTTCATTAGGATTACATTAAATTAAAAAAAATAAAAAGAATAATTTTTTAACCAGAATGATTAATAATAAAGAAAAAATTAAGAATTGGAAGACAAAATTTGATGAATGAATCACACAACTCACATGTGAGATAAAATGCACTTGGAGGCTGCCAAGAAATGTTGTCACATTCTCATTAACCAAATTAATTATCAATACACAAATTTATATGAGTACATTCTGTTAGGGATATCTAAACAAACTCCTAAGAAATAGGATCTAAGACTTAAATAAGTACACAATCAAAACAACCAAACGACTGCTTTCTCCATTATTTCCAAGTCTCCCCCTTAATGGAGAAATGATTTATTTCAACACCTAGTATCTCCCTAAACAACTCAAATTTCATCTTCCCAAAAGGCTTAGTGAAAATATTAGCAACATGTTCACAAGTATTACAATACATTAGAGTAATATCTTTAGAATGTATCTTCTCTCGAACAAAATGAAATTGATCGTCAACATGCTTTGTTCTTGCATGATAAAATGGATTATTAGCCAACTTGATTGAGATTTAATTATAAAATCAAATCTCTGTAGCCTTATTTTGTTCTTCTCCAACATCTTGAAGAAACATTCTCAACCAAACAACTTCACAAGTTGTTGCACACAAATATTTGTACTCTGTCTCAATTGATAACAAAGATACAGTAGGTTGCTTCTTACTACTCCATGAAACTATCCTGGATCTAATGCTAAAATAATAGCATGTAGTAGATATCTTATCATCCAGATTACCAGCCCAATCTAGATTTGAATAGCTAGTAAACTCAACATGAAATGAATCAATATATTTAATACCAAAATTAATCGTTCCTTTAAGATACCTGAGTACACCTTTCATTTCTTCTCAATGGCTTTCTAGAAGTCTTGCCATAAACTGACTTAACATATTAACAAAGTATTCTATGTCAGGTTAGGTTGTAGTAATATAATTCAAGCTTCCCACCAACTTTCTATACAATGTACCACCTACCTCATTTGATCCATCATCACTGTGAAGTATCACATTTTGTTGCATTTGAACAAAACCAAATTTACACTAATCAATTTTCAACTTCTTAAGCAATTCTCTCACATAATTACCCTGAAAAATAAAATTCTGATCAAAATATCTCTAAACATCAAGACTTAGACAGTAATGTGATTATCCAAGATCTTTTCTCTCAAATACTTCTGACAAGTGAACCTTAATCCCACCAATTAGTAAACCAAAATTCCTTGTAATAATTAAATCATCAACATACAAAAAAAGTAGTATAACATGTCCCTTTAAATCAAATTGGTATACATATTTGGGTCACTTTGGCTCCTTATAAAGCCCCATTGTGTAAAGAAGGAATATATATTCTCTTACCATGGCCTGGGTGCTTGATTCATCCCATACAAATCTTTCTTTAATTTACAGATTGGATGTTCTTGACCCTTTTTCACAAACCCTTTTGGATGAGTTAAAGATAAATATCCTCCTTTAACTCACCATTTCAAAATGCATATTTTACATCTAATTGGTGAATATTCCGATGGCACTTTCTAGCTAATGCAATTAACAATATAATAGCGTTAAACTTAGTTACAGGTGCAAATGTTCCTACATAAGAAATTCCCTCTTTTTGTGAGTACCCTTTTGCCACAAATTTGACCTTGTATTTATCTATACTACCATATACTTTAAATTTGAGTTTGTAAAACCATTTACATCCTATGGAATCTTTATATTTAGACAGTTCAGTCAATTCCCAGGGTTTTTTTTTCTCATTATAGAATCATATTCTTCCTTCATTTATTTTCTCCACTCTTCATGTTCATTAGTTTAATTAAAACTCATGGGTTCTATGACATTTAAAACACTACTCATTAGGACATACTCCTTAAACGTATCATGTAGGAAATTTTGGCGTGTATATATCCTTGGAAATTCATTGTCTTCAAATTTAGTCTCTGAAGGTCCTTCTCCACCTTTAGGTGAGTTGAGACTGTTGGTACTTTCCATATCACTGGATTCTTAATAGTACATTTTCTTTTTTCTCCCACTTCTCCCAATCTTGGATTGATGTTGATGTCGTTCCTCCAGCTGCGCTTGGATTTACTTAATCTCCATTTATGATTTGTCCATACGCCATAACCTTACATCCATGCTTGTAGCTTAAATTTCCAATTAACATAATTTGAGCCATCCAACATATTGGTCTCCTTCATTTAGGCCTCTACAAGTGGATTATTCATCTTCATAGGAAGTCTGCAGTAAAAAAATATGCAGTGCCAAGAAATTCCAAGGAATAACTTTCTATGACCCACCAATACTCTTCTACTATTTTTTTTTCCAAAAATAGCAAATTTCCACCACTACTTCTCTGCACTAATTAAAAAAAAATACAATATAAAATAGCCATTACCATCAATAGTGTATTCAAAAATTACCATCCACTGACAAAAACTACAAATTTTAATGTTCATTTC
Source organism: Pinus albicaulis (assembly GCA_034641835.2). Classification (NCBI taxonomy): domain Eukaryota; kingdom Viridiplantae; phylum Streptophyta; class Pinopsida; order Pinales; family Pinaceae; genus Pinus; species Pinus albicaulis. The sequence continues at coordinate 1,581,665,783 of CM076579.1, forward strand.
CCATCGCACCTTACAGTGTAGGGTACGTGTGATGTGTTGCGGAAATTGGGAATTTCATAACTTTTCCACACTCATCGCACTTTTCGTCTAATGCGAAGTGCATTGGTCCAGTTTGTCAGTGTGTTGACACAGACTCCACACGACGCACACTACTCTTGCTCCATGCTCCCCGACTCTAGTCAACACCCACTCTTTTGTTCATGCATCTCCATGCTCACGACACAAATCCACACTCCTTGCCTATTTTTTGGCCACTCCTCAAGGCCGCTCCTATGTTCCTCCATGCTATCTCTTCATCTTGTCAATTTTTCCTACGTGTTTTCCAAAAGGCCTTCATGCTAGTTAACAATTTATGGGTTCTAGGCATCTCACATATTGAAATATTTAACTAGGTTAGGTCTTCATAATCACAGATGTAATCATGATTTTACGTATTTAATGAAAAGATAAATTTTTTATTATTATTGTGAGTCTTGAAGCTTGGGTTTCATTCTTAAGAAAATTTATTTCTATAGGTAAAATGCCCATTGAGTGCTTCTAGATTTATCATAATATGATTGTGTCATTGTCATGTATAAATGACCCATTTGGGTATGTTGCATATTGTAAAAATAAATGATTTGAGTCAATGTTAGAGTCAAAGGACCCTCCAAGACCTTGTCTCAAGCGCTAAAACAAGTTGGCCCTCAAAAGAAGAAAAATGATATATCTAAAGGACATATCAACCTAGGTTCTATGTCAAGGCATCCTACAAACATAGGAAGGAAGCCTATATATACAAGAGGAATCAACCTCATTCAAGGATGAAGAAGGAAGCATTATCACTGTTAACACTGGAAAATCGTTTAGGCAGAAGATATTAGAAAATGTCAAGCAAAAGGTACAGATAAATATTTATAGGGAAGAAATACATTAAAGGAGTTAAAAATTTAAATTTTCCTAAGGTTAGAAGGAGTTTTTTTTGGACCGTACACAGGAAGTGTTAGTCATCAAAATTTTTTTCCTTTGTAGATGACTAAATGCTTATCCTGGTTTTCTAGAAACAAAATTCATGAATTATTTTGAGTTCTAGATATCTCACTGCCTTCTTTATCCTTAGGATAAAAATTTCACTATTTCATTATCCCATCATGTCATGCTCAGCTCACCACTCCCAGAGGACCCATCATGGACTCATACCACTCACTTTGTCTATGTTTTGTCATCCCTGACCTTAGCACTCTGTTCTGGTTTGCCTAATTCCTCCACTTGCCACCTAGGATCACCAACAAACCTACTCACTCTTGTGTTTCCCGGATACATCAAGCATTGATGGTCTCTAAACTATCTCTGCAGAATCTTTAGATAAATCAAGTACATTGGATTTTGGATCTTCAATACACCATGTTGGGGTTCCCATGTTTTGGTCAGATTGGCAAGACCAAAAGATGAGACAACATCATAACCACTTTGAGGCCCTACGATCTAGCCCTCCTGGACCCGGAGAGGGATCTCTCCAATAAAACAAATAATGATATATATTTGAAGCTCAAATAGAGGTATTAGGCTAGCTATGAAGTGCAAAGGGGGGTTTAAAATGATTGGGTTGGTTGTCAGTTGGTTCATGAGATCATAGACTGAGAAGGTAATGGGAAAAGTGAAACAGAGTAGTAGGACTTTTCGGTAAAAGAGGATAGGTTAAGGCTGTGCCATCCATTGGGCTATGGAGTCATGAAAGGGGATTACTTGCAAACAACTAGCCAAGGCATTCAGAGGGAAAGTCATCTATACTAAAGGATCTTTTAGATAGATGGTGGAATGGAACAATAAGGAAGGAAGGTGAAAGAAGGAAAGAAACCCAATTTCTGTCTATAGATCAGGCCAGAGGTCATTTAACTCCAGGCCTGCTTTGACATACTCAAAGGAAACTCTCAATGGAGGGAAAAAGGAAAGCTTATAGATCGGACCAGAGGTCATTTAACTCCAGGTCTGCTTTGGCATGCTCCATTGAAAAAAAGAGATAAGTTTAACATAGAACTAGGCCTGAGATAAGAGGAGGAATTTGAACCTTCAATGCTTTGACAATAGTTCAAGAGATCTTCAAAGAGCCAATCTATTGAACAAGGACCCCAGTGGACAAGGCTTACACTAAATCCCTGGTATCCCAAATCCTTTCGTTTGAACTCAATAAGAACAACTAAGCAGCAAAACCGAATTTATGCATCAGTTAGTAGTGAACAACAGCTACTACACTGGCTAAATTACACACGTTTTCTCATAGTTTCACTATCAGCAGAAAAAATCAAAGGTAGGGAGAGAAGAAACATAGGGTACCATGCGAGGGTATATCCTATGCCAGATTTCTGATGCGTACCAGAAGACCAATGAACAACATGAATAATGTAAATAAACGATACAAAGAGAGAAACATCACCCGTAGTAATAGACCAGGATCCTGTGAAATTTGCTTGATTAATTGATGCAAAACCAGTCACATACACTGAGCTCAATGGCTGATCACAGTCCAAACTTTCCCCTCCCAGCCTATTACATTACAAACTACTCTGCTACTCCCGCCCAAGACCATTCTAATAGTCAAAATGAATCCCTACAACTACAAAAACAACAACTGAACCCTTTACAATGTGTTCTTCGAGAATTATTATAGGAGAACTAGTAATAGCAGGAGTAGATGTAAACTTAATTGTTTCATTATGACAGAGGAGAGAAAGGTCGAATGCCCATTCCGCAAAATGGCTCTTCATTAACTGTGTGTACTCTGAAGTATGGTCCAGAAGTCTTGTTAATAACTTCAAGTATGTTCTTCTGAAAAAATCCGACTAATGGTACTCTGTGGTAGCCTTCTGAAATAAGCGACATGGGTAGGAAGGTCTGCAGGTCTCCCCATACCTCATAATTGTGGTCCTGACAGTCTTTAAGAAGCTCCTAACAGCACAGTAACCTTTATGGGCTCGAGGAGGCATGGAGGAGGTTGAAAGGCAGTCTTTCTTGAGAAAAGTGCTCTGCTGATGTAATGCACTGATATGACCCTTAAAGTGTGCTTAAGTCTTCAAACTGCATCTTCTACATTTGAACACGGGATTAGGTGCTAAATATGAAATTAACAGGCCCGGCTCTCTCTAATCCATCTCTGTTGTTTCACTGGCCGCTGCTGTGATGGCCTCTCTGTATTCCGAATCACAATGGCTGTGATTATGGAAAAAGGAGTGAATTCGCCACTCTGTAACAACCCTGCACAATAAAATAAACTTGTCATAAAAACCAGGGGTGGCGGAAGACATGCTGTGAAGGCCTACGGAATGGTGGCAGAACAGTGGAAACAGAGACTGTGGAGGAAAAAGGTGAACATGCAATGAAATGGAGGCTTGGTGGAAGAATGAATGTGGGTCATTCGATCAGATGGGATGGACGGTTGCTTTCAAATCGCATGGGAAGGTGGCAGGGGTGACACTTTTGGGAACTTCCGATTGGCGATGCGCGATTGAGCGCCAGTCGTCTGATCTGGAACAAGATCGACGACGGAGATTCAATCGGCAGGGAGACGGATGGGGGTAAAGGAGCGGAGCAGGAGAAATAAGGGTCGTTGGATTAGAATGGATGGACGGCGGAGATCGGATCGGGGGTCGGCAATCGGAGGAAACGGGAAGCGGTGCATTAAGTTTTTCCGATTGCGATTGGAGCAAGGTTGCGATTGCGTGATAGCCGTCAGGTCAGGGCGGTAGATCAACGGTCGGCATGCGATTGGAGGGGTGAATGGGAAGAAAAAATGGGCACGATGAACAGGCGCAAACCGTTAGATCTATTAAAATCAACGGCGGAGATTGCTTCAAAGGGCCAGCAGACTTAACACTATCGCATTGAAACTTTCATGGTTTACAAAGGAAAAAGACGTTCCACTCCGATTCTCCGATGCGATTAGCGCCCACACCTTAAGCACTTGGTCTCAGGCACGGGGCATATGGGGAAGTGGTTAAAGGGGCTAAGCCTCATATGTAAAATATGGTTTTTTGGCTTATTTTCAACGCATTTTAAGGCCAAAAAGGGGTAACAGTAGAGAGGAAAATGGGTTATTAAGCAAAACAAGGGGTGTTTGCAGGGTTTAAAGGGGAATGTAAATTATTTAGAGGGTTAATGGGGGAAATAGAGAGGAGTAAAAAGGGAAGAAAATAGAGGTTTAGTGGGAATGAAATAAGGGAAAAGGAGGCCTTTTGGGCATTCTTCTTTACAACAGAGAGGCTTTTAAACAAGGAACAACAGTGAGGATTTATCAAAGGAAAAGGGCACAAGGAGGCTTCAAGGATGATGTGTTTTCGGAGGAAATGCATTCCTTGAAGGCTCAAAAACATTTTAGCCCCCTGTTTGCTTGTCAAAAAATTCATAGAGGCCTAACAGTGGCTCCACATGGGGATGGCTTCTTCTTGAAGGAGTCAAGAATTCAGAAAATGATCTTTGGTGTAGGGAAGATACATGGTACTTGACTCATTCTTTTATTTTCTTGGATCAGCTGCCACAAATCATGAAGACATCATATCAGCAGAAATATTCTCCCAAACAACTACCTACCCAGACTATAGTCCTAAATTTTTTTCTTCTGGGTGCGTTTGGATTAGCAGACCCTTTACATCATCAATTTTTTACAAACAGGAAAGAAAACTATTCTATTTCTACCCTTATTTCTCCATGAGACCAGATTAAGCTGTTGGCCCCATAGTTTCTCTACCTTAACTAGTATCTGCTGGGCTTAAACTGTCTAGCAGATTTCTTCTCTACATTCTAAGACTGAAATTGAAAAACAACCAAGCCAGGATTAGACTGTCTGGCTTGTTGTAGGCCATGGAAGAAAGACAAAACTGCTCATGGACTACAACTTTGTAGAAATTAAAGCAACTGACTAAATGCTCACAGACTGAGCTTTATTGAGCTTTCCTACCTACCCTAGTCTAACTTGACATATTTACAAGTATATCTTACAAACATTGTCTTCCAATGCAACCAGTCCATCAAGTGATCCCATGACTGGTCTTTCTTGCTCAACTCTTTGAGCATGCTGGATAGGCAAGGCTGCTCCCACTCTTTTTGTTCCACAAAAGCAACTACATGAAATTTTCTTACTGTCTGCAACATGCTGATCAACAAGACCTTTGATCCTTCCTCAAATGTTTGCAGGAAATAAACATAAGGATCATGAAATGATACCTGGTTATGATTGTTTAACAGGTAGGCTTCAACCAGGGTCTCTCCTTTTGCCACTGGATTGAGAAAAAGACTCTCTTGGGGTAGAGTGTCTCCTTCATCTTCTAAACTGGAGGACTCATCTTATATTGTAGCTGAGTCCTCTTGAAGCTCTGGTATGTTCTGCTCTGCTAGGCCGAGCTCCGTGAAAAGATCTATGTATTTTTTAGCAGAAGCTTGTTCCATTGCTTCCTTCTTTTCAAGAGAAGGCTCCTTATTTTCAGTCTGCTCAAAAATCTCTTCTTCATTTTCCTTTTCATCCTTTGAGATGAAAGGCCGCTGATCTCCAATCATATGCAATTTGCTACTGATGTCTTGTAACAAAGTGAAGCAAAGGTCTAGAGACCCTTCACCCTCTTCTGCCCTCTTAAAGCTTTCTTCATCAGTATCATAAATAGACTGGCTTGGCTTATTACTATCTTGGCGTTGATGGAACTGATCCTCCTCCCATAAATCTACTAATGATGACCCTGCAAGATCATATTTTGTTTGGAGAACATCATCATCAGATAGATCAAAAATAGGGAAATCATGAATATAAGTAATGTTGCCAACCGAACATACTGGATTACCAGTAGATTTTTTTTCACTCTGATTTACATGTGAGCTTTCCAACTCTGTACAATAATGCTCATCGAATGAATGGGCAAGAATGTCTACTGTGCAAAAAATTTCAAAGGTTGGCTATCCATTGATGATCTGATCTATTTCTTCTTCTGTCAAAGGAGAAGATGGTATTGTGTTCCTTTGCGCAGAAGTGCAACAGCTCTCTGTTTCTTTTGAAGACTGAATTTGAGGCCTAATGTCATCTTGAGCCTCAACTACAAGGGATGATAAATCAACATCTGAGTTTTTAGGAATATCTTGAGGAATGTCTATGGTCTCTTCACTATTTTCTCCCTCAGCTGATTCATCCATGTTCCTGTGATAGCTAGGATGCATATGAAATTGTTGAATGGTTGTTAATAGATCTTTAGGATGCATATTAACCAAATCCTCACCAATATCTAACAGGTACTGTATGATATTCTGAGATTGATCACAACAATCCCATGATAAGGATGGAGAGTTTTACTTGGTGCATGTCCCTTAAAGAAAACAAACTCTGAGGTTCTAATCATTCATACCAGACCCTAGCTTTTCCTTCTAATGTTGCCATGAACATTTTCATTCGGCAGTCTTCATGCCATTAAAATTTAAATTTCCACACATGTATATGAAACTTAATGAGATGTAGCAAGTGGTCCTCAACGTTTTCACCCTTAAAGGTAGGTAGGTTTTCTAACCAATCTACTTTAGGAATTTTGTGTGGGAATCCAGGGATATGCTCCCTACTCATTGGGGTATATCTTCTCTGTATGCGTGGAAGCACGTTGGTAAATTAGGAAGAGGTCACTGTATCTTCTCAACTAGTTCAGAGTCTTCTACCAGTGGAGTCATTTGGTCTTCTAGGAGTTATGGAGTGTGGAGTCGCCAGGTGGATGAATTTTACTGTTTGGAGCAGGCTGCTGTCCACCATCAGCAATTTAATGCCAATCTAGGCTAAGTGGTCTATGTCCCCAGTGGAGTCGCCATTATGTTGGCGATGAAAATGGGACATAGACCAATGTTAGCAGTTATGGACTCTCATATTTGTTCCCCAGCGGAGTCACCATTATGTTGGGGTTCCCATGTTTTGGCCAGATTGGCAAGACCAAAAGATGAGACAACATCATAACCACTTTGGGGCCCTAGGATCTAGCCCTCCTAGACCCAGAGAGGGATCTCTCCAATAAAAAAAATAATGATATATCTTTGAAGCTCAAATAGAGGTATTAGGCTAGCTATGAAGCGCAAAGGGGGGTTTAAAATTATTGGGTCGGTTGTCGGTTGGTTCATGAGATCATAGACTGAGAAGGTAATGGGAAAAGGGAAACAGAGTAGTAGGATGTTTCAGTAAAAGAGGATAGGTTAAGGCTGTGCCATCCATTGGGCTATGGAGTCATGAAAGGGGATTACTTGCAAACAACTAGCCAAGGATTTCAGAGGGCAAGTCATCTATACTAAAGGATCTTTTAGATAGATGGTGGAATGGAACAATAAGGAAAGAAGGTGAAAGAAGGAAAGAAACCCAATTTCTGTCTATAGATCAGGCCAGAGGTCATTTAACTCTAGGCCTTCTTTGACATACTCAAAGGCAACTCTCAATGGAGGGACAAAGGGCAGCTTATAGATCGGACCAGAGGTCATTTAACTCCAGGTCTGCTTTGGCATGCTCCAAGGAAAAATAGAGATAAGTTTAACATAGAACTAGGCCTGAGATTAGAGGAGGACTTTGAACCTTCAATGCTTTGACACTAGTTCAAGAGATCTTAAAAGAGCCAATCTATTGAACAAGGACCCCAGTGGACAGGGCTTACACTATATCCCCGGTATCCCAAATCCTCTAGTTTGAACTTAACAAGAACAACTAAGAAGCAAACCCGAATTCATGCATCAGTTAGCAGTGAACAACAACTACTACACTGGCTAAATTGCACACATTTGCTCTTAGTTTCACTATCAGCAGAAAACATCAAAGGTAGGGACAGCAGAAACATAGGGTACCATGTGAGGGTATATCCTATGCTAGATTTTTGATGCGTACCAGAAGACCAATGAACAACATGAATAATGTAAATAAATGATACAAAGAGAGAAACATCACCCGTAGTAATAGACCAGGATCCTGTGAAATTTGATTGATTAATTGATGCAAAACCAATCACATACACTGAACTCAATGGCTGATCACAGTCCAAACTTTCCCCTCCCAGCCTACTACATTACAAACTACTCTGCTACTCCCTCCCAAGACCGTTCTAACAGTCAAAATGAATCCCTACAACTACAACAGCAACAACATAACCCTTTATAATGTGTTCTTTGGGAATTCTTATAGGAGAATGAGTAATAGCAGGAGTAGATGTAAACTTAATTGTTTCATTATGACAGAGGAGAGGAAGGGCGAATGCCCATTCCGCAAAATGGCTCTTCATTAACTGTGTGTACTCTGAAGTATGGTCCAGAAGTCTTGTTAATAACTTCAAGTATGTTCTTTTGAAAAAATCCAACTGATGGTACTCTGTGGTAGCCTTCTGAAATAAGCGATGTGGGTAGGAAGGTCTGCAGGTCTCCCCATACCTCATAACTATGGTCTTGACAGTCTTTAAGAAGCTCCTGACAACGCAGTAACCTTTACGTGCTCGAGGAGGCATGGAGGAGGTTGAAAGGTAGTCTTTCTGGAGAAAACTTCTCTGCTGATGTAATGCACTGATATGACCCTTAAAATGTGCTTAAGTCTTCAAACTGCATCTTCTACCTTTGAACACGGGATTAGGTGCTAAATATTCAATTAACAGGCTTGGTTCTCTCTAATGAACCTCTACTGTTTCACTGGCCGTTGCTGTGATGGCCTCTTTGTATTCCGAATCACAATGGTTGTGATTATGGAAAAAGGAGTGAATTTTCTACTCTGTAACAACCCTGCACAATAAAATAAACTTGTCATAAAAACTAGGGGTGGCGGAAGACATGCTGTGAAGGGCTGCGAAATGGTGGCGAAATAGTGGAAACAGAGACTGTGGAGGAAAAAGGTGAACATGCAATGAAATGGAGGCTTGGTGGAAGAATGAATGTGGGCTGTCCAATCAGATGGGATGGACAGTTGCGATCAAATCGCATCAGAAGGTGGTAGGGGTGAAACTTTTGTAAACTTCTGATTGGCGATATGCGATTGAGCGCAAGATGTCTGATCTGAAACAAGATCGACGGCGGAGATTCAATCGGTAGGGAGACGGATGGGGGTAAAGGAGCTGAGCGGGAGAAATAAGGGTCGTTGGATCAGAATGGATTAATGGCGGAGATCGAAATGGGGGTCGGAAATCAGAGGAAACGGGAAGCGGTGCATTAAGTTTTTTCGATTGGGATTGGAGCGAGGTTGCAATTGCGCGATAGCCGTCGAATCAGGGCGGTAGATTGATGGTCGGCATGCGATCAAAGGGGTGAATGGGAGGAAACGATGGGCGTGATGAACAGGCATGAACCGTTAGATCTATTAAAATCAACGGTGGAGATTGCTTCAAAGGGCCGACAGACTTAACACTATTGCATCAGAACTTTCATGGTTTACAAAGGAAAAAGACATTTCGCTCTGATTCTTCGATGTGATTAGCACCCACACCTTAAGCACTTGGTCTCGGGCACGGGGCATATGGGGAAGTGGTTAAGGGGGCTGGCCCAAAAGGGGCTAAGCCTCATATGTAAAATATGGTTTTTTGGCCTATTTTCAATGCATTTTGAGGCCAAAAAGGGGTAAGGGTAGAGAGGAAAAGGGGTTATTAAGCCAAAAAAGGGGTGTTTGCAGGGTTTAAAGGGGAATGGAAATGATTTAGAGGGTTAATGGGGGAAATAGAGAGGAGTAAAAAGGGAAGAAAAAAGAGGCTTAGTGGGAATGAAATAAGGGAAAAGGAGGCCTTTTGGGAATTCTTCTTTACAACAGAGAGGCTTTTAAACTAGGAACAACAGTGAGGATTTATCAAAGGAAAAAGACACAAGGAGGCTTCAAGGATGATGTGTTTTCAAAGGAAATGCATTCCTTGAAGGTTGAAAAAAATTTTAGCCCCCTGTTTGCTCGTCAAAAATTTCATAGGGGGCTAACAGTAGCTCCACATGGGGATCGCTTCTTCTTGAAGGAGTCAAGAATTTAGAAAATGATCTTTGGTGTAGGGAAGATACCTGGTACTTGACTCATTCTTTTATTTTCTTGGATCAGCTACCACAAATCATGAAGACATCATATCAGAAGAAATATTCTCCCAAACAACTACCTACCCAGACTATAGTCCTAACATTTTTTCTTCTGGGTGCATTTGGACTAGCAGACCCTTTACATCATTAATTTTTTACAAACTGTGGAGTACTAAAAAGGTATGCTTTTGATGATCATTTCAGTGGCTTTTTAGTAGAATTTGTAAACCTTTTTGCATCATGAATTTGGAAAATAATAAGGAATTATAACAAAACATGTGAGAATTGATATGCAGGACTTAACCGCTAATAATTGTTATTTTTCTATGCAGGAAAAGGTGAAAACGAGAAGTTACCGTTCCAAAGGAAAGGACAAAGACGAGATAACTGCTGTCCCTTTGAAGGGGAACCGAATGCAAACAAGGCTAGCGGCATCAAAGCAAATCGGCCCCTGAAAAGGAGGAGAAGACACCTGACTCAGGGCTGAAAAGAAAAGAAAAGATGAAGGATTAATGAGTTTGGCGAATCCTCAGATCTTTGATCCCCGAGGGATCGCTACTTTATTTATCTTGTTACTGGATATCTCCGCCGTCACCTTTATATAAAGGGACAACACTATTAGCTTGAGGGGATACTTTTCATGTAATTTTTCGTTAAAAATCAACTCGATCATTGAGTCTCGTTGAGAACCGGTTCATTGTACTTTTGTCCGATGCATTAATATAAGCTTGGTGATTATCTCATCTCCCGTGCCTCGGATTAACTTAAGGCGTGTATCCTTGGAGGCTAAGGGCCCGGCCCCCGAGGACACTTGCTTCCGTATCACTACGATTTGATTTCTGCGTGGTTTGCTTATCATTGTTATTTGGTAATCCGATATGCTTTATAAGTTGCTATTACATGCTCGTTAAGATTAAATCATTAAGGTTTTTACGTATAGAGTTGTGTATTGACACTCGCATTATGTTATTGATCCTTTCGCAGTTAATTGCATGTTATTAGTCTTAACCGAATATTCTTCACTCGTTTCCGTTACGTAGCTTTTATATTGAACATTCGTGTCATAGATTCATTTGAAGTTGTGTTCTTCATGATTGTTGGATTCGGAGATAATGTCGTTTTATTTGGAAGCACAATCGTATCCCCGTTAATTAAGATTGATCGATTACTATTTCAGCGTGTTGTGTGCGTATATGATTTACTAGTGCTATTCATAATTTATCAATAGTTATTGTTGTTCCATTAGTGTGTTCTCATGAATCGCCTTAAAAGTGAAAGATTGTTATTTGATTGCGAAGAGTGCATTTGGGTTTAATAGAGTAAGTTTGGTTACGACTCTCGAGACTTAGTTGTTCGATTGTCTGTTCTATTTTAGAATTACCGTTCCATTCCGTATTTGCTGCTCAATTCTTTATTTGCTCGTTCCATTTACTCGCATTTGTTGTTTTGGTGTGAGAGACGATCTAAGGATGTAGTGAGCTTTGGGCATTCATCTGTCTAGCTCCCGCACCCGTGGTCTATGCTCTAATTTCCTTTCCATCAGCTTTCCAAAGGGATGGGTTATCGCCGCCGAACCCTTGACCGATAAGTCGCCTAGTTTTCTCGAATGTGTGATTTATTCTTTTGAAGTAACTTAGTTATAAATAAGCATCCGTTTACTCTTGTATTTTTAAACACCGTACTACTAGCATTACTCGACAAGTGATAGCCTCAGCATCGAGACACTCTTTGGAATAACAAAACGCTCCCGGATTGACATATTAATGTGAGGTAATTAGAGGTGAAAGAGACCCTTTTTATAGCTCTACATTTTGGCGCCGTTGCCGCGGGAAAGAGTGTAGCCATTTGTCTTTTCGCAGTAGTGTACGAACTCTGCTAGGGAAGAGTTGGATCTTAAAAACGGAAGGTAAGATCCTACGTGCGGAGCATGTAAAAGCCCCCGCTCCACCGTCCGCTTTCCTACCGTATTTGTTTTTGCTTTGTTTGAATAAGAATTTGGTAGTTCATTTGAGTGCATGACTAGCGTAGAAAAAATACCGAAAAAGAATATCAAACCCCCATCCAAGCCCGAAAAGCTAAGGGATCGGTAACCCTTGGCCGAACGACCTTCATAGACTGAAATCTATAAGAAAACAGATCTCGACCCATCGGTAGGCCCCGTGAAAAACATTTCTAAACAAAATCTACTAGTTCCCTTCGAGCCACAGATCACCATCTCGTAGCCTTTGTCGAGGTGCATAGTCAAACCGAAGAGAAGGACTTTCAAGAAATTGAAAATTCTACTCCGTAACTATTGCAGAAGGGAATTCCCAAAGAACTTTTGTGAAGGAGAAGGAGAAACAGTGGCAAACCAAGGAGCCAAAATCTCCTATTGGAGCAAACCAGCCATTAGATAGCCTAGATAAGGGGAGTGCCGCGAAAATCATTGTTGAAGGAATCCAATCTCCCTCGACATCCGGTATTCTCATTATTCCGTATAAGGAAGTGCTATTAAAACTATCCCCGTCAAAACCATTCCCTCTCAAGCTAGGAATACTCTCCTAGATATCCCGTAAGGTTATTGGCATATATTCGATCCCATGGCTCGTAACCAAACCAAATGCTCAAACCTCTACATTACAATATCCTATAGTGGATTCCGCGGCAAATGCACCCATGAAAGCTATCCCTCTTCAAAGATATCCCCTACATTTCACTCGTCTTACATCGAAGATCCGGATGCATTTTTATTCGAATTCGATGTGTTATGTAGAGGGTATGATTACACCACCGATCCCCTGTAAATTGAAATTATTTCCCTCACATTAAAAAGGGGCCGCTTTAAGATGGTTTATGGGACTAGGTGGCGGGGTTATCAACAATTGGGATCAAATGAAAGAATCCTTCTTAAAAAAATATCGAGATTATTGTAGGTCTAGAGAATTAAAAGAAGAAATATTCCAAATGACAGACTGCAACCGAAAGAAACATTGGAGGAGTATGTGGAACGTTTTCGTACAATCTACAAAGATCTCCTTATGCATCACTACCTTTACCCTGATAATGTGTTAAAAAATCGCATTAATAAGGGGCATGAAGGAACAATGGATTGAAACATTAAACATCATGGGAAAAGGGGATATTTATCAAGTGAATTTTGTTGACATCATTGATTTATGTATCAGAGTTCGAGAGGCAAAGACAAGAATAAAACCCACAAAATATGATCGGTTTGCAAGGGATAACAAAGTATCAATAGAAGGAGTAACACGTGCGTAAATTGGAAATTTATTAGAAAATTTCAAAACCGATATTCCGGGGACACTAACTACACAACTTGATATGGTGCAAAGCAAACAAGTGTATGGAGGCAATCGCATTTGGCGATCTTCTCGTCCCCATGCGATAAAAAACATAGCCACAAGGAATGTCCACCGGATAAAGTCCAAACGTGCGCCATCTGTACAAAATATCACCCTACGTGAGAGTCGTCCCTCACTTCCCGGATTGAAAGCGTATATAAGGAAGCGGAAGAAGAACCGAATCGGCGTACTTGATCAACCAGCTCGCGTTGGCAAAGTGCCCGAGACAATCTGGGTATGTTTCCGTACGCAACCTTTTCTTTTTCAACCTCCACAAGTATAATGATCAACAATATGGTATGTGGAAAAAATCAATCTCAACCCCCCATTTTCAAACTCGGTCACCACAATCGTTTCCTTCTTCAAACCCATGGTTGAATCAAACAAGCCAATCTGGGTTGGCCGAATTTCCCTTACACTCCACCATATTGGCAAAATGGCCCATATCCTTCACAATGGACTCCCCTTACTTCACAAAGTTCACCCCCGCGCACAAGCGGCAAAGACCGATGCACCAGCCCACCGGAACTATTCCGCTCCCCTCAACCTACTCGCCAACCTTACAAAAAAATCCCCGACCTAACTCGAGACCGAAACTCCCACCCCAACCCGATCCCAATCCAAATAACGTATCGGTCCAATCTATCCAAATCATAGAATCACCGAAAATAGGACCCAACCTCGAGGGAGTGCAATGATCTTCGCTAAGATCTCGGACGTATAATTGAAACCGAGGGAGATAAAACAAGCTCATATTGAAGATCGCTACCAAGAGAACATCACTTGCAACAAGAGGATGTAAATAAGCGAGTAGACTCATAATCAAGCAACCACATCCTCTCCTCCATTCCCGTAACGATTAGTTATACCTCGACCCATACAATATCCCCGACTTTGACATTCTCGGGAGAATTACAAAATCACGTACATAAAAATTCCATTCCTCCAAGCCATTTAAGACATTCCTATATACGCAAAAACTATCAAAGAGTTGTGCATAAAGAAACCAAGGAGGAATATAACAAATAATCCAAGAGTCCAAGTAGTCGGTACTTTATCTGACTTATTATCTAGGAAAGAAACACCCATTAAATATGAAGACCCAGGAAATCCAATTATAACTGTTCAAATTTATGGTCGACCCTCGTCTAATGCCTTAGTTGATCTAGGAGCTGCAATTAATATTTTAACAACCACTACTTGCCAAAAGTTCAGCATTACATCAAGTAGAACCCACCTCTACTTTGTTAGAATTGGTCGACCGATCCGTGGTTAGACCGGAGGGTATTCTATAGGATGTCATGGTCTCCGTTGATTCCCCGGGAGTATCCAACCGATTTCCGATAATTAATCCAAAAACCCGACTTGATGGACACCCGCCGATTTTAGGTAGACCTTGGCTTGCCACCGCCGATGCCTACATTGGTCGCCAGCTAGGGAAATATGATCATAACCCGTAGGACCGAATAGCAAGAATTTAGTTCTATATCCTCCAATAAGCGACCCAAGTGTCACAATAATCAAAACTAATAAGCACCCCCGTATCATACCTTACCGATAACATCAAATCTCCATTAACTATACAAGAGGCACTTGATTTTAAAGACCAAACGAAGATGATGCCATTAATAATTTCATTAGTCAAACCGAATCTCGCACACAAGTGTCACATGATAGAAGCAAGCATTTGATAATGAATTGGAGGAAGATCCTCCGAAAGATACGCATGACCAAACGATACTCGTTACTTCGTTGCAAATAGTAAAACTCGTGGAAATTGAACCGGGAAAAACTTTAAACATCAATGCCAATCTCATGCCCGAACAAGAAACAAAGCTCATCCATCTCGTTAACAAAATATCAAGAAGCATTTGCATGGGATTACTCTCGATATGAAAGGAATCGATCCCCAATTATGTACACACCACATTTATATAGAAAAAGATGCCGTACACTTCGCTCGTCACCCGCAAAGGAGACTTAATCCTCATCTAAAGGATGTGGTAAAAAGCTGAACTTCGTAAACTTTTAGATGTCAATTTTATCTATCCTATTTCCGATAGTAAATGGGTCTCTCCGCTTGTGGTGGTACCAAAAAAGAATGGAAAATGGAGAATCATGTGGATTATAGGGAACTAAATAAGGCAACACATGAAAGATCATTTTCCTCTCCCATTCATAGACCAAGTATTAGATACTTTAGCAGAAAGAAATTATTTTCTTTTCCCGGATGGCTTCAATGGATACAATCGTATTCGTATTGCCCCCGAAGACCAGGATAAAACTACTTTTACTTGTCCCCCTGGGGGAACATTTGCCTATCGAGTTCTACCTTTTGGCCTATGTAATGCTCCCGCCACATTCCAAAGGGCTATCCTTAGCATTTTTGCGATTTAATAAATGATGGACTTGAAGTTTACATGGATGACTTTACACCATATGGAGATGATTTTGATCCAAGCCTCTAGACACCCTAGAAAAATTCCTACAACGTCGCATTGTTACCAGGCTTTGCTTAAGCCACGAAAAATGTTTCATGATGATGATCGAAGGACTTATCCTAGGACATTATGTTTCAGCAGACTCGGCATTCGGGTAGACCCGGCCAAAATCCAAATACTTTTGCTCATTCCCACTCCTACTACTCAAACAGAGGTACGCAACTTTCTTGGATTTTCTCGGTTATTATAGACGATTTATAGAACACTATTCGCACATTGTCGCTCCTTTATATGCACTAATCGGTAACGTTGATTTTCTTTGACAGTAAAAATGTGACCGTGCTTTCGAGGATTTAAAGAAGCTCATATCCACAACCCCAGCTCCTTCGAGGACCAAACCTGGGACCTACCATTCCGGATATCATCCGATGCCTCGACATACCCATTGGCGCAATTCTCGCAGGTGAAGAGGATAAAAAACCATATGCTATCTATTACATCAACAAAAATTTATCCCCTCGCCGAATTAAATTACACCGCTATCGAAAAAAGAATTCCTAGTCGTAATACATGTCATCAATAATTTTAGACATTATATTACGTGCTATCCCGTTATCTTGTATACTGCACTATTCCGCCATAAAATATTTAGCAAATAAGCCTCATCACAAATGCCGCAGTAACTAGATGGTTGATTTTATTGCAGAATTCGATATCACAATCAAGGATCGGCCCGTGCAAAGAAAACCCCCGTAGCCGATTTTCTTTCGAGAATACCCAAACCAATCGATGCAAAGCAGCAGCTGAAGATCAATTTCCGGGTGAGCACCGTTTGTCAGCTTTCCGTTCAAACACCCCGGTATGTCGATGTTTCCAATTACCTCGCAGAGGGTAAACTACCAAAACACTTAACCCCTAATGAGCGCAAAGCGCATTGTTCCGTAAGAGTGCTCGATTCTCATGGATTGGGGGCTATTTGTTTCACACAGTAGCGTACATGCATATTTGGCGATGTGTTCGAGAAGACGAAATCTTTGACATCCTAAAAGCCCGTCACGATGGACCGTGTGGTGGACACTTCGTTGAGCGTAGAACCGGACACAAAGTATTGCGTATAGTGATATTACCGGCCTCACGATTTTCAAAGATGCAAAGAAATTTGTCCAAGCTCGTGACAACCGCCAGCCGAGCAGACGACCTCGGTCAAGCCGATGAGATGCCTCTAAAACCACAATTAGTCATTGAACCATTCGAGCGATGGGCTCTTGATTTCGTTGGACCCATCAACCCCTCATCAAATCGTAAAACATATATCTTGGTGGCAACAGTAATATGTCACCAAATGGGTTGAGGCAGTAGGCATTGCTAAGAGCCACAAAGGACTCTGTCATACAGCTTCCCTGTTCCATCTATTTGTACGTTATGGCCTTCCAAGGGGAAATCATTACGTATGGAGGACCACAATTTTCTGGGGAAAATATTAGCCGCAACACTCAACAATTATCACGTCCCAAAGATAAAATCACTACTCCATATCACCCACAAAGCGAATGGGCGTGTAGAAAGTAGCAATAAGATAATAGAATCAATCCTAACGAAAACCATTGTGTCACATAGGCGTGATTGGGCTACCCGACTACCCGAAGCACTCGGGCCTATAGAACCACAAGGAGGAGCACCACCGGTTACTCACCTTATCAATTAGTGTTTGGAAAAACAACCCATTTTTCCCATAGAATTCGAAATCCAAACATTACGGACAAAGACAGAAGTTGGCCTAGATCTAAGCGAGGCACAAATCAATCGACTACAAACAGATCAATGAATTGGACAAAATTAGGCTCTCTCGCATTACAAAATACAAGCATTGATTCAACAAAGCAGTGAGCTAAATGGCATGATGCGCTCATCAAAAACAAAGTCTTCCACGAGGGAGACCGGGCTCTATTATACGACTCTCGGTTTCAGACTTCCCCTGGGAAACTTCGCACTCGATGGTTGGGACCATACGAAATCCAGAAGGTGCATGACAATGGAACCCTTACTCTAATTACCATCGACGGTCTCCGGATATGCATTCAAAGTAAATGGCCACCGAGTTCGTCTCTATCGCAAACCACTCACTCAGAATCCTTCCGCCCACTAGCCTACGCCGAGACACCGATATGGAGATTTTAGGAGAGGAAGAGAAATCTTCCTCACCTCGTAATTCATTAAGGAATTCCTTTCTTTTTACAATTTGTACATAAGTTCTTGTCTTTGAGTCGTTCTTGTACATATGTTTGAACTAAATGTTTTCTCTGTCATTTTTTTGTCAGTTTTTTTTCTTTCTCAAAATTTCGATTTTTTTGCCATTCCGTTTCTAAAAAAAAATGGCATTTGCGTGTTTTTTTTATGTTGTTGGCTTTGCTTGTTTTGTCGTTCCTTTTCTAAAGGAACAACATTCTCGGATCTCTCGCTGTTCCTTTTCCAAAGGAATGGCATTTTTTGCGTCTTTTGTCGTTCCTTTTCCAAAAGGAACAACATTTTTGGTTACTATCGTTCCTTTTTTTCAAAGAAACAAGATTCTTTTGATTTCTCGCTGTTCCTTTTTCAAAGGAACAACCTTTTGAGTGTTTTTATAGTATTTTTATTTTTTGCTGTTCCTTTTTCAAAGGAAAGACATTTGCATTTTTGCGATCTATCGTCCGTCGTTGTTTCTTTTTCAAAAGGAACACCACTAGCATACTTTTGCTCTCCTTGTGAAATAGCTTATTCCTTTTGCTCGATCTAAATTGAGGATGCTTCTTGCCCTGTCTTCTTTCAAGTCTTTAAGATACAAACTATGTACTTGTGCAATGAATATAAAAATCACAACATACCGAAATCCGCAAACCATAAATCGCTATATTTATAAGGCTCGCATTAGTAAGAGGACAAAAGGAAGGACATACTTATTTCTTATCTTTTGTTGTCATTGTTTTACTAATTTTGCCCCCGATTGGTTATCTTTATCATGCTAATCCCTTTAACCCTCTTTGATTATTATTTAGGAATAAGAGCAAAGGGCTTATATCTTCCTATTGAGATGATAAGACTTCTTCCACCATTCCTACTCTTAAGGAGTGTTGAACCACCCTTTGTGTATAAATAAGGAAAAAGTACTCTATAAAAAAAAGAAAAAATATGTGAACATGTCAAATGCAGTGATAGGGGGGTCTCATCAAGAGCCAGCCTACCATGATCATGAGGATGGAAGTGAAGTGGCATTCCCATTATGGCCACCACACCAGGGATATGGTCCAAAAGGTATATTAAATAATTGAACCTTGGAACAGGAGGTCTCATCACGAGCCGACTCGCGCCCACTTTTCGCTCCTTCCTCGTGAATGGCATTATGGTTAACCGGTCACCAAACCAAAGATAATGGTCTACACTTTGACATAACAACATTCCTAAGTATACACAAAGGATCATGGTTCCAAGGGTGAAAAAACTCCCGCTAAGGTTATGGACACCCGTCGACAGAGCAGAGCACCGTTAATGGTATTGAAGTCACCTTGGTTACACCAATGGGTAAGATACTAATACTCTTTTTGTTTCTTATATCCTAGGAACTAATCATATATTATTTCCCGATTTATACATCGCATGAACATTTATCATCACCAATCATGGCAAAGGAAGTGACCATGACCACTTGAGATTTGGCAAGTACGACGATGTCCTACCCACTAGCCTCATATCATATCACAAAGCAAAGCCTCTTACGTAATACGCGATCAACTCTCCGCCTCGATTTCGGTAATTCGTTGTCTTTCTAAACATGGCATAATTCCATATGTTGTTCCTTTCCTGACTCGGTTGCATATCTGGGTGTCGCTCCTTTATTTGACTGGCTGGGACAACCTATCACATTGCGGGGGGGAGGTTAACCCTCATTATTCCCCCGAATTACGTGTCGACTCACTATTCGGGAAAGATAGTGTACGACGGTATGGCATGGATTAACGGCATGACATTTCTATTTTTTACACAAGTTGTCGTTCATAATCCATTTCGTTGCATTGTTGCATACTCGTGTTTTTTTTCTCAAAATCTTGCGATTATCACCCTCTCTCGTGTTTCAAACAAAGACAAGCAGCTTGCTCCATTGAGAATCCACAAGGAAACCATGGGAGGAAGGGCACTCGAAGCGAACCTCGTAGTTGACAATCTCACTGCCGCTCGGGGAGATCCCGGAAAGAGCAGGGATGGCCGAATTATCTCGCCGCTCACAGGAGTCTAATGAAACAAAGAGCGATGGAATTTTTTGCGTAACCCGCAGGAGGATCACTCCACAAGAAAGGGGGAAGCGGATAGCGGTCACCGACGATATAATTGCAGAAGTTTCGGGACTACCAGCCACCGGACCAGTATGGACATTAAAGAAGGAAATATTATAGAAGATCATGGAAATTTTCCAGGACGAAGGCCAGAGCTTGACAATTAAGGGGAAGGGAGTTCTGCCAGCAACCCTAGGAGAACCCTGGATGGAATTAGCAAGAACAGTGCAGAGCTACATCACCTGCGAGGGGAGGAAAGAGGTGGTAAGACCATGACATCTTAAACTCTTAGCTGTTTTAAAGCAGAAATGCTCTGTAAATCTACCTGCACTTTTGAATTCATTACTGCATGATGCTGCACGAAGCATAAAAAAGGCATAGCATGTAGAGTCAGTCGTCAGTCACCATGGGTTAATACGATTAGTAGTTAGTCATAGTCTCACCCAGCAGCAGAGCAGCTGGGAAGAGCTGATTGTAATGATTAAGGGGGGATTGAAAACACCATCCCCAAAACGTAAACATTCTACAAGCACACCAGAACGTCCGGCAAAACGCAGAGAATTAGTAAAACAAAAACATGTTGCTAGTGCATCAGAACGACCAGAGATACACCAGGAATCGGCAAAGCGCAAGCATGCCACCGATACACCCGAACAGCCAGAGAAGCCCAGAAAATCAGCCCGGTTAGCTCGGATGCGAGGAAGGCTGGAAAAGCTCCAGGAAAGCACCGGCCAGCCAGTGGTAATTGAGGACGAGCAATCCTCACGACTAGAAGTAGAAGAAGAACAAGCTGAAGGAGAAAAGAAAGGAGAGGCCGAGGAAGCCGAGCAATCCGAAGAGGAAAATGAGGAAGCAGCTGAGCATTCAGAGGCAGAAGCTGAACAATCCAAACAGGAGGGGGAAATGGGACAGCAGGAAGGTAGCCTACTACAAGACCCAGTGGGAGAAGATGAATTGGCTGCAGTCTTGGCTAATATGGGTAAGTATGGCCAACCTTCTAGTCCAGTAGACCTCCACGACAAACCCCAAGAAGAAAACACATCTGAAAAATCACATGCAGTAGAGGCAGAAGAAGGAAATCTGCCTGTTCATGATGAAGAGGAGATAAGAGATACTGAACGGGAACAATCTGTTCCCAAGACACCAGAGGAAATTCCGGAGGGAGTAGGAGCAGAAAAAGCAGTTGCCTAGGAAGAGACGGAACCAGCCAAGGTTCCTACCCCAGAACAGCTAGAGCAGAACAGCGAGGAAGCACCCCAAGAGAAAGATCCAAAAACTAGTCATGGTCCAAACCGCAGCAGATAGCCTGCTGTTCCTTCTAATGAAACGCTGGAAATTAAGAAATTGCGAATGGAACGACAGAAATTATTGAATACAATAACCCAGCTCAGACAGCAAATTAGAATTCTGAAAGAAAACCAGAGGGTAAGAAAGACCGCAGGGAAGGAAAAGAGGGCCACTTCAGTAAAATCCCGCAAGGCAAAAAGGCGAAGGACCAACAATCGCCCTGCTGTTCAAAACCCTGCTGAAAATCTAGCTGCCGTTCCAAATGATGTTGAGGAACAGCAACAGACGGATATTCGCGTTAAAATAGAAAGGCATGATATGAGGACCAGCGATAAGAAAATCCAGACAGAGGCACCACCCTCAGGGGTAATAAGGGTTCTGAACTCCAAACAGCGTAATAAGAAAGTTCAGGTAAAACTCCTGGCCTCCACTGACCTATGGAAAAAAATCCGAAGACAAGAACCTTGCATAAGATGATGAAGCAAGCCCAGCAAGAAGCCGAACAACTTAGGGAGCAAACGGTCCCCCGAGAGAAATATGAAGAATTACAGCAGCAACTAAGGGACGTCAATCAATCCAAAAGCCAGGCCTTTGAAGGGTGGCGAAAGGAACAAGATGAAGTTACAAAGGTAACCCGTAGACTAGATACTGTTATCAAGCAGATGAATACCTTGTGTTCTTTATACAATGACGTTTTAGCATGTAGGGCCCCTGCTAAAAATTATGCTTTGTTTTTATTAGAACGGTATTTACAATTAAAAATAAAAGCTGTTAAAGCAGGCACCCCTATACAAATCAACACTGTCAATGACTTTATAGACTGCTGTAAACATTATGGGGTGAAGGTCCAGAGATTGCTGTGTGAACTTTATTTGCATGACCTCGTGCTAGATCAGGAGACTGAGTTGAACCCTGGCCCTTTTGTTGGAGACATCCAATTACAAGCATTCATTTCATTTGGGGTTAATCAGATTAAGTGGCTCAAAGCCTATGATACTTTCCAGAGGCAGGAAAATGGCCTAGATTTACGGGTAAGGGCTGAGCCTAGGAACCCAGTGCAGTTGTGGAAAGCACATAGAAACCTCATGAGGACTCCGGGTGTCATTGAAACGTTAGGACCCATGTATGAGGCACTCATTCGACAGAGTTTAGAATATTTTCTTTCCATCAAAGACCTCGCCATTGATGCAGCCAAATTTCGGTACTGAATCTCTAATCCAAACATCCAGCTCAGGGAACCGTTTAAGTATGAGAATTTTGAATTAGCTGCCAACCGTTTGAACCTCTATGGTGAGAGCATTTTGAAAGCAGGGCCATCCTGGTTAGGATATAGATTTCGTAATCCAATTATTTGGCACCCTACACCTGGGTATCAAGCCCTGTATGAGATGCCTGAGGGGCAAACGGGTCAGTTCTTTGACTATCTAGTCACTCATCATGGTTGTAGGCCTCCGCATGAGATTCCTTCTCCAGCCTATTCTCTCACTGCCTTGCATGTCAACTACAATGTTTTCATGAGGGCATGAAACAGGGTAAGCAGGGGGGTGTGTGGAGTACTAAAAAGGTATGCTTTTGATGATCATTTCAGTGGCTTTTTAGTAGAATTTGTAAACCTTTTTGCATCATGAATTTGGAAAATGATAAAGAATTATAACAAAACATATGAGAGTTGATATGCGAGACTTAACCGCTGATAATTGTTATTAAATTCCGTGTTAGAAAAGGTGATTATTAGGAGTTACTGGGCCGTAATGAAAGACAAAGACTTCCAAAGCCGTCATTCCTGAAGGGGAAATACCAATGCAAACAAGGCGAAAGAGCAAAACAAATCGTGTCTTTTAAAAGGAGGAGAAGACACCGTGCTCGTTAAAAAAGAAAAGAAAAGATGAAGGATTAATAGCTTGCTTAATCCTTTGGGATATTTGATCCCGAGGGATCGCTCGCTTTATTTATCTTGTTACTTGGACATCTCCACCGTCACCTTTATATAAAGGGACAAAGATCACATTCGGAGGGGATACTTTTCATGTAATTTTCCAAATCACCCTTCGATCATTGAGTCTTGTTGAGAATCTTAGTCTCGTTGAGAACTGGTTCATTGTACTTTTGTCTGATGCATTAATATAAGCTTGGTGATTATCTCATCTCTGCGTCTGGATTAACTTAAGGCGGTGTATCCTTGGAGGCTAAGGGCCCGGCCCCGGAGGACACTTGCTTCTGTATCACTACGATTTGATTTCTGCGTGGTTTGCTTATCATTGTTATTTGGTAATCTGATATGCTTTATAAGTTGCTATTACATGCTCTGTTAAGATTAAATCATTAAGGTTTTTACAGATAGAATTGTGTATTGACTCTGCATTATGTTACTGATCCTTTCAGAGTTGATTGCATGTTATCAGTCTTAACCGAATATTCTTACTGTTCTGTTACAGAGCTTTTGTACTGAACATTCATGTCATAAATTCATCTGAAGTTGTGTTCTTCATGATTGTTGGATTCAGAAATAATGCTGTTCTATTTGGAAGCACAGTCGTATCCCTGTTAATTAAGATTGATCAGATTACTATTCCAGCGTGTTGTGTGCGTATATGATTTACTAGTGTTGTTCCATAATTTATCAATAGTTAGTGTTGTTCCATTAGTGTGTTCTGCTTGATTTGCCTTAAGAGTGAAATATTGCTATTTGATTTCGAAGAGTGCATTTGGGTTAATAGATTAAGTTTGGTTACGAATCGCGAGACTTAGTTGTTCAATTGCTGTTCCATTTTAGAATTTCCATTCCATTCCAGATTTGTTGTTTAATTCTTTATTTGCTGTTCCATTTTGCTATCTGCCGTTCCATTTACTCGCATTTGTGTTTTGGTGTGAGAGACGATCTAAGGCTGTAGTGAGCTTCAGCATTCACTATCTAGCTCCCATACCCGTGGTCTATGCTCTAATTTCCTTTCCATCAGTTTCCAAAGGGATGGGTTATCGCTGTCGAACCCTTGACTGATAAGCTGCCTAGTTTTCTGAATGTGTGATTTATTCTTTTGAAGTAATTTAGTTATAAACAAGCATCCGTTTACTCTTGTATTTTTAAACACTGTACTACTAGCATTACTCTGACAAGTGATAGCCTCAGACTGAGACACTCTTTGGAATAACAAAACGCTCTCGGATTGACATATTAATGTGAGGTAATTAGAGGTGAAAGAGACCCTTTTTATAGCTCTACACAAACAGGAAAGAAAACTATTCTATTTCTACCCTTATTGCTCCATGAGACCAGATTAAACTGTTGGCCCCATAGTTTCTCTACCTTAACTAGTATCTACTGGGCTTAAACTGTCTAGCAGATTTCTTCTCTACATTCTAAGACCGAAATTGAAAAACAACCAAGCCAGGATTAGACTATCTAGCTTGCTGTAGGCCATGGCATAAAGAAAAAACTGCTCATGGACTGCAACTTTGCAGAAATTAAAGCAACTGACTAAATGCTCATAGACTGAGCTTTATTGAAATTTCCTACCTACCCTACTCTAACTTGACATATTTACAAGTCTAGCTTACAAACATTGTCTTCCAATGCAACCAGTCCATCAAGTGATCCCATGACTGGTATTTCTTGCTCAACTCTTTGAGCATGCTGGATAGGCAGGGCTGCTACCACTCTTTTTGTTCCACAACAACAGCTACAAAAAATTTTCTTGCTGTCTGCAACATGCTGCTCAACAAGACCTTTGATCCTCCCTCAAATGTTTGCAGGAAATAAACATAAGGATCATGAAATGATACCTGGTTTAACAGACAGGCTTCAACCAGGGTCTCTTCTTCTGCCACTAGATTGAGAAAAAGACTCTCTTGGGGTACAGTGTCTCCTTCATCTTCTGAACTGGAGGACTCATCGTATATTGCAGCTGAGTCCTCTTGGAGCTCTGGTATTTTCTGCTATGCTAGGCCGAGCTTCGTGAAAAGATCTATGTATTTTTTAGCAGAGGCTTGTTCCATTGCTTCCTCCTTTTCAAGAGAAGGCTCCTTATTTTCAGTCTGCTCAAAAATCTCTTCTTCATTTTCCTTTTCATCCTTTGAGATGAAAGGTCGCTGATCTCCAATCATATGCAAATTTCTATTGATGTCTTGTAACGAAGTGAAGCAAAGGTCTAGAGACCCTTCACCCTCTTCTGCACTCTTAAAGATTTCTTCATTAGTATCATAAATAGCCTAGCTTGAATCATTACTCTCTTGGCGTTGATGGAACTGATCCTCCTCCCATAAATCTACTAATGATGACCCTGCAAGATCATCTTCTGTTTGGAGAACATCATTATCAGATAGATCAAAAATTGGAAAATCATGAATAGAAGTAATGATGCCAACCGGACATATTGGATTATCATCAGATTTTTTTTCACTCTGATTTACATGTGAGCTTTCCAACTCTGTACAACAAAGCTCATCAAATGAATGGGCAAGAATGTATGTTGTGAAAAAAATTTCGAAGGTTGGCTGTCCATTGATGATCTGATCTATTTCTTCTTCTGTCAAAGGAGAAGATGGTCTTGTGTTCCTTTGCACAGAAGTGCAGCAGCTCTCTGTTTCTTTTGAAGACTAAATTTGAGGCCTAATGTCATCTTGAGCCTCAACTACAAGGGATGATAAATTAGCATCTGATTTTTTAGGAATATCTTGAGGAATGTCTAGGGTCTCTTGACTGTTTTCTCCCTCAGCTAATTCATCCATGTTCCTGTGATATCTAGGATGCATATGAAATGCTTGAATGGTTGTTAACAGATCTTCAGGATGCATATTAACCAAATCCTCACCAATATCTAACAGGTACTGTATGATATTCTAAGATTGATCACAACAATCCCATGATAAGGATGGAGAGTTTCCTTTATAATTATTGTAAAATACTTGGTGCATGTCCCTTAAAGAAAACAAACTCTGAGGTTCTAACCATTCATACCAGACCCTAGCTTTTCCTTCTAATTTTTCCATGAACATTTTCATTAGGTAGTCTTCATGCAATTCAACTTTAAATTTCCACACATGTATATGAAACTTGATGAGATGTAGCAAGGGGTCCTCAACGTTTTCACCCTGAAAGGTAGGTAGGTTTTCTAACCAGTCTACTTCAGGCATTTTGTGTGGGAATCCAGGGATATGCTCCCTACTCATTGGGGAATATCTTCTTTGTATGCGTGGAAGCATGTTTGTAAATAAGAAAGAGGTCACTGTATCTTCTCAACCAGTTCAGAGTCTTCTACCAGTGGAGTCATTTGGTCTTCTAGGAGTTATGGAGTGTGGAGTCACCAGGTGGATGAATTTGACTATTTGGAGCAGGCTGCTGTCCACCATCAGCAATTTAATGCCAATCTAGGCTAAGTGGTATTTGTCCCCAGTGGAGTCGCCATTATGTTGGCGATGGCAATGGGACACAGACCAATGTTAGCAGTTATGGACTCTCAGATTTTTCCCCAGCGGAGTCGCCATTATGTTGGGGTTCCCATGTTTTGGCCAGATTGGAAAGACCAAAAGATGAGACAACATCATAACCACTTTGGGGCCCTAGGATCTAGCCCTCCTAGACCCGGAGAGGGATCTCTCCAATAAAACAAAGAATGATATATCTTTGAAGCTCAAACAGAGGTATTAGGCTAGCTATGAAGTGCAAAGGGGGGTTTAAAATGATTGGGTCGGTTGTCGGTTGGTTCATGAGATCATAGACTGAGAAGGTAATGGGAAAATGGAAACAGAGTAGTAGGATGTTTCGGTAAAAGAGGATAGGTTAAGGCTGTGCCATCCATTGGGCTATGGACTCATGAAAGGGGATTACTTGCAAACAACTAGCCAAGGCTTTCAGAGGGAAAGTCATCTATACTAAAGGATCTTTTAGATAGATGGTGGAATGGAACAATAAGGAAAGAAGGTGAAAGAAGGAAAGAAACCCAATTTCTGTCTATAGATCAGGCCAGAGGTCATTTAACTCCAAGCCTGCTTTGACATACTCAAAGGCAACTCTTAATCGAGGGACAAAGGGCAACTTATAGATCGGACCAGAGGTCATTTAACTCCAGGTCTGATTTGGTATCCTCCAAGGAAAAATAGAGATAAGTTTAACATAGAAATAGGCCTGAGATCAGAGGAGGAATTTGAGATTTCAATGCTTTGACACTAGTTCAAGAGATCTTAGAAGAGCCAATCTATTGAACAAGGACCCCAGTGGATAGGGCTTACACCAAATCCCCGGTATCCCAAATCCTCTAGTTTGAACTCAACAAGAACAACTAAGAAGCAAACCCGAATTCATGCATCAGCTAGCAGTGAACAACAGCTACTACACTGGCTAAATTACACACATTTTCTCTTAGTTTCACTATCAGCAGAAAACAGCAAAGGTAGGGAGAGAAAAAACATAGGGTACCATGCGAGGGTATATCCTATGCCAGATTTCTGACGCATACCAGAAGACCAATGAACAACATGAATAATGTAAATAAATGATATAAAGAGAGAAATATCACCCGTAGTAATAGACTAGGTTCATGTGAAATTTGCTTGATTAATTGATGCAAAACCAATCACATACACTGAGCTCAATGGCTGATCACAGTCCAAACTTTCCCCTGCCAGCCTACTACATTACAAACTACTCTGCTACTCCCTCCTAAGATTGTTCTAACAGTCACAATGAATCCCTAAAACTACAACAACAACAACCGAACCCTTTACAATATGTTCTTCGGGAATTCTTATAGGAGAACGAGTAATAGCAGGAGTAGATGTAAACTTAATTGTTTCATTATGATAGAGGAGAGGAAGGTCGAATGCCCATTTCGCAAAATGGCTCTTCATTAACTGTGTGCTCTGAAGTATGGTCCAAAAGTCTTGTTAATAACTTCAAGTATGTTCTTCTGAACAAATCCGATTGATGGTACTCTGTGGTAGCCTTCTGAAATAAGCGATGTGGGTAGGAAGGTATGCAGGTCTCCCCATACCTCATAACTGTGGTCCTGACAGTCTTTAAGAAGCTCCTGGCAGTGCAGTAACCTTTATGGGCTCGAGGAGGCATGGAGGATGCTGAAAGGCAGTCTTTCTTTAGAAAAGTGCTCTGCTTATGTAATGCATTGATATGACCCTTAAAGTGTGCTTAAGTTTTCAAACTACGTCTTCTACCTTTGAACACGGGATTAGGTGCTAAATATGCAATTAACAGGCCCGGTTCTCTCTAATCCATCTCTGCTGTTTCACTGGCCACTGCTGTGATGGCCTCTCTGTATTGGGAATCACAATGGCTGTGATTATGGAAAAAGGAGTGAATTCACCACTCTGTAACAACCCTGCACAATAAAATAAACTTGTCATAAAAACCAGGGGTGGCGGAAGACATGTTGTGAAGGGCTGCGGAATGGTGGCGAAACTGTGGAAACAGAGACTGTGGAGGAAAAAGGTGAACATGCAATGAAATGGAGGCTTGGTGGAAGAATGAATGTGGGCCGTCTAATCAGATGGGATGGATGGTTGCGATCAAATCACATCGGAAGGTGGCAAGGGTGACACTTTTGGGAACTTCCGATTGCTGATACGCGATTGAGCGCAAGATGTCCGATCTAAAACAAGATCGACGGCAGAGATTCAATCGGTAGGGAGACGGACGGGGGTAAAGGAGCTGAGAGGGAGAAATAAGGGCCGTTGGATCATAATGGATTAATGGCGGAGATCGAAACGGGGGTCGGCAATCAGAGGAAACGGGAAGCGGTGCATTAAGTTTTTCCGATTGGGATTGGAGCGAGGTTGCGATTGCGCGATAGCCGTCGGATCAAGGCGGTAGATCAATGGTCGGCATGCGATCGAATGGGTGAATGGGAGGAAATGATGGGCATGATGAACAAGCATGAACCGTTAGATCTATTAAAATCAACGGCGGAGATTGCTTCAAAGGGCCGACAGACTTAACACTATCGCGTCGGAACTTTCATGGTTTACAAAGGAAAAAGACGTTCCGCTCCGATTCTCTGATGCGATTAGTGCCCACACCTTAAGCACTTGGTCTCGGGCACGGGGCATATAGGGAAGTGGTTAAGGGGGCTGGCCCAAAAGGGGCTAAGCCTCATATGTAAAATACAGTTTTTTGGCCTATTTTCAATGCATTTTGAGGCCAAAAAGGGGTAACGGTAGAGAGGAAAAGGGGTTATTAAGCCAAAAAAGGGGTGTTTGCAGGGTTTAAAGGGGAATGGAAATTATTTAGAGGGTTAATGGGGGAAATAGAGAGGAGTAAAAAGGGAAGAAAAAAGAGGTTTAGTGGGAATGAAATAAGGGAAAAGGAGGCCTTTTGGGCAATCTTCTTTACAAAAGAGAGGCTTTTAAACTAGGAACAACAGTAAGGATTTATCAAAGGACAAAGGCACAAGGAGGCTTCAAGGATGATGTGTTTTCAGAGGAAATGCATTCCCTGAAGGCTCAAAAACATTTTAGCCCCCTGTTTACTTGTCAAAAAATCCATAGGGGGCTAACACAACACTTTTTCAATACTCTATTTTTACACTTGAAGATTCCAAACCAATTTTCAGTGAAAGAGAGGTCAAAGAATCCCCACTAAGTCAATTAGGGTTTCATGTGTTTCAAGGTCATCATCTCCAAAAAAGACTACCATTCAGCTTCAAAGTCTGCACATAAGCTAATGTGCTATCTTGACACTTTTGTACAAGTAATAAGAGGCCAACCAGCATAAGAAATTGATAAGGTAAGAGGTCTACTACTCAATGATGACATCTTGCAGCAAGGGAGGTAGGAAAACTAGGGTTTTTGAGGGAAATTTTCTTGGTTTAATGACTTCCATGGTTAAATAATCAATAAGGCTTGTATCCTAATGCTCTTACACCTTCCCATATCCTTGATATACGTTCATAAACACTTCCAATCACTCTTATCCCTCAAAATCATCATTTTTCTACAAAACCTAGTCTATTGCCACAATTTGACACTTTTTGAGACTAGGCATGTGTTTTTCCCTTTTGGACCCCTTCCCCTCACTCAGTTCTTCAAATTATACTTTCCCCTACTCTCTAACATCTATCTCTATGCCCAAAATTTCCCTAAGAATTTAGACAAACCTTAACCGCTTCTTTCCCCTCCCTCTACAAGGCAGTCCTAAATCCCCTACACAAAACCCTAATTTCCTCTTCCAACTAAGCTAGGTTTTGCTATGGAAAAGAGGCATAAGAGCAGAATATCCATATGGTAGGTTATATCAGCAATAATGAAGCCATACCAAATCATAAACATCATGCCTCCATCTTTTTCCAGGAGTTCTTTCCAAGAGACAAGCCATGTGTCACACCTAGGGCTAATTTTGCTTCAAACTATGTTTCTGAACAAACAGAGATTATTTTGAAAAATGTGGGATATTGTTTTGTCCATAATAGGCCCAAAAATAAAAACCTCCTTCAGTTTGTACACAGGTATCATGGTTTGGGAGCAATGTCAAAAATACAGGTGTCCCAGGAAAATTTCTGCACTGCTGGAGTAACCTTCGGAAAATAAGGTTTTCTCACAGCTGGAGTGTCCACATTACTTTCTTGATGAGTCAAATGAGAACTAGACTAGAAGATATTTCCAATGAGCTATCAGAAGCTAAATTTTGAGTTAAGGAAGGCCTCCAAAAGTTGTCTTCACTAGCACTCCGCATATCTGCACCATCACTCAACACTTTTTGACTAGTGTTGGGAAACTCAACCTTTTATAGGGAAAATCAGCTCCAATCAGGGGAAAAATGATATATTTAGAAATTATATAGGTTAAGCTATCCAACGAGCTATCACGGGCCCAAATATGACTTTGGGAAGGTCATAAAATATTGGCTACAAGTGGATCCTTTTTTGTCGCTGCGCAAATGAGTGGCGTTGTGCTAATCCATGGGCACGACTGCCCAGCGCTGCGCTAATCCATGGGTACGACTACCTGGCACTATGCTAATTCATGGGCACAACTTCTGGCACTGTGCTAATGTAGAAAACCTCAAACAAACAAAAATTTTCTTTGAGGCTTAAGGTTACCTTCTAAATTTCCCCCAAGGCCTGCAAAGGAGCTAGAAGGCAATGAAGAATCAAACGAAAATAAGGGTGAAGGTGATAGTAAATCAGTCCACAGTAAATATGAGGATGTTGATGAAGATAAAATGGTTGACAGTCAAAGGGACAGTGAACATGACAGTGAAAACAGTGAACAAGACAATGAACAAAACAGTGCCACTATGGAAGAAGATGTTGAAGGAAATGACGAGTTTGACAATGAAAATCAAATAAGCATTGAAGGAGGGGACATCAGAAATCAAAAAAAGGGTACATAGGTAGAAAGAAAAGAGGAAGGTGAAGAGGCTCATGGTCTAAATGATGATCACATCCATGGAAAAGAGACAAACAAAATCACCATCCCACCTCTTGCATGCACATACCAAAGAGGGCCAAGGCAAGTGTTTGCTGCCTCCAAAAGGCAAGGGGCCTTGCCACCTACATCAGCTCAAAGGCTTGAGAAGCACAAAGAAAATATGGAAAATAGTAAGAAAGGTAAGGGGAGTAAAAACACTGCTTAAAAGCCCCAATTCATTGACCTAGACAGTCATAATGAAGATAAGGAGGTGGTCAATAGACTACTGCTTCAAAGTAAAGATGCACAAATCAGGGAGTGGGAGAGAGATTTTGGCATGAAAAAATACATCATTCAGTATTATAAGAATTAACACAAGCACTTTAAGAAGATAAAGAGGGGCCTTTCTCTCCAGAAGAAGATGACCAAGTACTATGCCATAAAAAACAAACTTGCTTATGCCAAATTGAAGAAAGCCCTTCTTGAAGTCCAAAACCTAAAGGAGGAAAAAGGTCATGAAAACCTTGGAATTATGGCCCACTCTTCTCAATAGGTCTCCAAAACCTCTTGAAGAAGGTCTCCACCAATTTTGAGGAAATTTGGGAAACTTTTTGTTTTTTGTGATTTTGAAGGCCCATTAGCGCAACGCCACTCGCTCTACGCTAATCCATGGAAAATCCTCAGGAGGAAAAATCAGCATTTTTTAATTTCTCATGGCTAGCACATTATTCTCACCAAGTTTTTGAGCAATTGGAGCAGTTTTGACCCCTCAAAAGGTCAAAAAACACCTAACTTTTCAACATTTTTCCTCTATTTCAGACATGGCGTTGCGCTAATGGCAGTCTTGGGATTTTGGAATTTTTACTAGGCTAAGAAAACTGGATCAGGAAACCACAATAATTTCTGAAAATTAGACTCATCAGGCTTTCCAATGAGCCATCACGGAGCCAAATCCGACATCGGGAAGGAGTCCAAAACTTGGTTGCAAAAGTGCCTATTTTCTGCCTGAGGTGGCACTGCACAAATGGACTGTTTAGTGTGTTTTGGACCAAAAGTCAACAAAACACACTCATTTATTGAAAAATCATATTTTAGTGTTTTTTGAGGCAAATCACTCTATAATTAGGTGCAAGAAGTTATTTTAGCATTTATTTCATGAGATATTTTGTGCCTTGGGCCTTGCATGGTCTCTTAGGTATAAATGATATTTATGGGTGATTTTGACTTTTTCCAACCCCATCTAGGGTTTTCACCCTTCTTTGCTGAGTTAAATAGTGCATGAGGGCTTCACTGTAAATTTTTCCATTTGATGAGCTTTGAGAGCAATACATGGTTTTTATGAGCTTGGAGAAGAAATTGGTGTTGTGGAGTTTATGAATGGCTTGCTTGGATTGATGATGGAGAAGCTTGTTTGTAGGATCCTTGAGCTTGGTTTAATGGTGATGTGTTTCTAATTTGTTCATGTTTTCTTGTTTATAATTATGTTTCATCCTTATATATGCAGTATAATAGAAAAGTATAGGTTAATAAATTCTCTTTGAATCACCTTAGTCCTCCTGCCTTATATTGCCTTGATGTTTTCCTTTGCTAGGACATTTTAAGGAATTATTGATTATTCCTTAGACCCCCTGTGCTTGTTTGTTTTGTAAATGGATTAATATGCTAGTTTACAAATATGTTTCATGGCAAGCCCTACTTATTTGATGCTATCTAAACTCTATTTTGAAATCTATCTTTGAAGTATTACTTGTTAGGTTAAGCTAAAGAGGTCTTGTTCTAATCTTGCCCTTTGTCCATGCCTATTAGTTTGCCTCAAATTTCTTGGTAGCTTGATCAATAATGTTTATGAGTCCCCTCTTTGTTGATTAAAGCTATTTTGTGCTCTTAAATGTTTTCTAAAGCTTGAAGGTGAAATCACTAGAAGTTAAATGAGTTTCTCGCCTTCTATATTTCATTGGAATTGTTAGTTTAGAATACTTGTTTACTTAAGTTGGATCAAAGAGTTACTAGTTTGCCCTGTCTATTGATTACTTCTTGATGTTAATGGTGTTTTATACGTTCTTGTTTATGGGTATTTGACAAAGGATTCTTAATTGCCCTTTGCCCTACCTTGTTTTCCCAACTTAATGTTCATTTCACTCACTCATAACCTTAAAGGATCCATTGACCATACTAGATTTTCCCTGTGATTCACTCTGACTCATTGTTGAGATATCCATGACTTTCATTGACTCCATAGCCCAATGATTTGAAGACCTCTTACTCCACCTATTCTACTTGTTCATCTTACCCAATCAAAACAAACAAAAAACCCTACACTTAACAACTAGCCTAAAATCAAAACCCTAAAATAAAACAAGTTCACATCCTTTACATCTAGTAGAGAGAGCCCTCTCTGAGTCCAGCAGGGCTAGATCCTAGGAATCCAAAGGCTAGTCTGATTTTACCTGTGCATTTGGTCTACCAATCTGCTAAATCACAGGACACTAACAAGAAGCACTAGCTCTTAGTGCACATTGAGGCCTTTCCTTTGATATCCACGCAGTGCGCAGCTATCACTTCAATACCTGCGCGGTCCTAGGGATACAGAATGTCACCATCCGAGACCACTTGACACACCTAGAGAAAACGATTCTCATTCAACCTAACCAAGTGCAATCTCATTTTAGCCACTTTAAGGCTTTAGTACTGCAGCACACAAAGGAATCATACCCCCACTCTTGTGTCACCATCCATCTTGTACCAAGAGAGGGAGGGAAAATTTGAAAATTGTCTATAAAAGCTAACCATGGGAAGAGAAATGGGAGACACATTATTATGCTGGCTAAATTTCTCATCAAAAAACTATCTTGTGTTGTCCAACAACAAGTGGATTGAAAGGATTTAGTTGTTAGCCATCCGACACCTCAATCTAAGAGAGAAGAGTTCACCACATGTTTGTCGATCTACCATCTTGTTAGAGGGAAGAGAGGCTTGCTGAAAACTTGTGGGGAAAACACCCCCCTGTCTTGGATATTGGAGCTCCGTAGCTCAAAAGATCCAATACAAGAGATTTAGAATTCTATCTTCTACTACAACCATCACCTAATAAAGGGATAAATTCTCCATTATTGAGTTATTAGTCTATTTTATTTATTGAGTGTGTTTATTGTGCATGTTGTTTTGTTTTTGTTTCATTGTTTATGTAGCATGTTATGTGTTATCACCAAATTGAACTTGATTGGCTGCTCATCAAACAACTCAGTGTAACTATTTCAAACCACTTCTAACTGAATATTAGCCTCTTTAGTTTGAGAGGGATCTCTCAATGGGGTTTATGATTTTGAGTAATGATAGTACTAGATGGCTAACTCTATAGAAATTGTAACTTGTTTTGTATGATTGTAGGTTGAAAAATGCAGGCTTGCTACTATTGGGCTTATGAAGTCAATAATCAGTAGTTTCAGTGACAGTGGTTCTTCACATGGAAGCTGAGGCAGATATAGGTTTTAGATAGAGGCAACTCACACACACAACATAAGAAAACACAGTCATTTCACCACTAAAGGAAGTCAGAGCATAATATTATGAATTCTGAGTAATTATAGATGAAATATACTGCAAGTGATAAAACATAAAGATATAGATCAATAATATATCAAAAACCTTATGAGAATCTCAGGTATGGAAAGAAAAATGTCAATTTGTATTACTGATAATGGTCAAAAACATAAAAGAAGAAATTTGGTGCAAATTTTCTCCAACCCCTTGCTTCTTTGATATTTTGTCTTTAAATAGACATTATTTACAATAAGGATGATCTGTCTGGCGGCTAGATCCTTGAATTCTCCTATGACACCTTTCATAACTGAAATCAATAAATTACAATAGAAAAATGACAGCTAACTTTTAAGAAACCAACT
This sequence comes from Pinus albicaulis, assembly GCA_034641835.2. Taxonomy (NCBI): domain Eukaryota; kingdom Viridiplantae; phylum Streptophyta; class Pinopsida; order Pinales; family Pinaceae; genus Pinus; species Pinus albicaulis. The sequence goes on from CM076579.1 coordinate 1,581,701,410, forward strand.
CCTAATAGGACTCTATCTCCTATTTATTACATTCCTCTATCCTATCTGTGAAACAGTTACATGATGGTTTCAAAATGAATATCACATGCTTGAAGGACACATGACCAAGTTCACCACCACTTTACGTATTTAAAGCACCCCTAGATTTGTGGAACATAAATCTGCCTTTTAGGAATGGATGACCTTCATCTTCACAATTTCACTTCTTTGTTGTTCCATCATCTTCGTCATGTCGTAACACCTTACCATCAGGGATCCCTATCCTTAAAACATGAAAAAACTGACTTTAAATGCAAAAATGCACCTACAAGTTTTTTCATAGCATATTTCTGGCTTCAAGCGTGAGGTACAATATGAAACTGTGAAAAAAACCAGAGATTGCTCCTTTCAATATTGTCTTCAAAAACTAAACTCCAACTGCAAAATTTGGGTTCTCTACATGTAATGAACCTCCTAAGGCATATTCCATCTGAAATTATTACTCCTGTGGTGTCTCCTCCTCATTTACAATCATTTGATTAATGGGTCTTCTACCACAGTCATTTTCAATCCTTTCTTTTCCAACTCCTCATGAATAAGCTCCAATTTCTCTTCAAGGTCTTGCACTTTGTCTTTTAATGCCCTGTTATTGGATTGCAAGTGTAGGTTTATATTTTTGATGTGTGTTATTATTCAGAAAAAGTGAAACATCATTTGACATAGTCTTAGAGGTTCATTTGTCAAAGGTATGGTCATAGAGTTCATTTGTCATTAGTTGGTATAGGAAAAATTTAAATTTTTCATATTAACCTAAGGTCCAAACCCACCCCCATTCAAGTCACATCATGTCCCATCAGTCATCATTTGATGACATATTTCATTTTCAAAGTTTTTGAATTTGAAAAGGTCACTTTAGCCAAGATTAATTGTTTTCGTAGCGAATTACACAGTAAAAAGGCAGTTTTTGCTACGAAACTGCTAATACTTTCGTAGAAAAACTGCCTAGAAATTAACTAAATATGCTACGAAAAGAGGTTTTTTTTGTGCTTTCAAATTCAGTGCAAGCTGTCAGTCAGTGATTAGAAGTGTTAGGGTTGATGTCATTTGAGTCAGTTAGGGTTAAATCAAGGTACAATGGTCATGGTTGAAGTCATTATTACTATTTTTAGCATGTATGAGTCATGATTAAGCCATGGGTTGTCATCAAAACCTTAAAACATTACCCAATTGAGTCATTTTTTATTCTCTGCTTCATCTTTGCATGCTTTTGAGGTCTGGAGAGCTGTTTCACCAAGTCAAGTTGGTTGCTGGCATTTTCAAAAGTTGTAGCTGTCACTGATCAAGCGAGGCAGAGAAGTTATAAAATCATCATGGATGCACAGAGGAAGACCAACAAAGGTGGAAACTGCCTCAGATATGAGCCATCAGACATGAATCTGATTAATGAAGACCCAACTGCCTTATAATTTTTTCAGAAGAACGGGGTGTTTGCAGTTTTTCCAAAGATTGCAAGAGTGCCATGTGCAGGTTTCTAAGGAGTTCACTATCAGTTTCAATGGGACAACTTCAAAGGTGGGAATGTTGAACCTCACTGTAACACTAGAGACCATTGCAACAACAGTAGGTTTCCCTAGAGGAGGAGAACAATGGTTTAAAGGTTTCAAGTTCACCATGTAGGACTGTAAGGAATTTATCAAGCCAGAGCATAGTGAGATTGAACTCACAAATGCCATCCCAAGGAGCTACATGAAAGAAAACTTCTCAAAGTTGTTGCTAATCATTCAGAAGTACTTCACTTGTGAAGGGAGGTATCATATGGTTTATTCTTACCACCTCAGGCTTCTGCTACATTTTTTTGGTAAGAGGTCTCTTGATTTACCTTTTTACTTATACAAAATTTTAGCTAAAATGTCATACAAAGTTCAAGATAAATTTGAAGGAAATGAAACCTCACTCTTTCATCATGGTTTAATCAAGTTTCTGGTATTAGAAGAATTAATTAGATTACGTAGAGACTGGTCATCTTTTCTATTCATCAGTGGTTTTTAAATAGATGCCATCACTCCTGAAAGAACTCCTAAACCTAGAGATATCCCATCACCTTCAGTGGTAGAGCAAATTGAGCCAGTTATTATGGAGACAAAGCCATTGTAGAAAGCTGACACACCGAAAGTTACACCTGCAAAAGAAAAGGCAACAGTGAGCAAACATGGAAACAAGAGGGTTAAAAGAAGCCAAATAGTGGCTAAGGGTAACTTAGAAGAAATTCTGCATGCTATTGATATTGAAGAAACTCCCATAGTCCAAGCTGAAGATATAGATGAAGGAGGAAAGAAGCTCAAGAAAGCCAAAACAACTAAGAAGTTTGAGTTTGAAGGTGAATATGCGGGATTCATGTTTCAGGCTAGGAAACCAATGACAAGACATGCCAGAAAGGTCTTGGAAAGCAGTAAAGAAACTCAGAAGGTCACTGAAACTGTCCAACCACCACCAAGCATCATTTCCCTCTCATCACCTGCAAAAGAAGATCTGGTCATCAAGAAAAATAAGGGCATAGATAAAATCATTGAAAAAACATAGATTGAAGTCCTTAAGGAGCAGCTGAAGTTGGAAAATGATGAAATATAGGTTTTAAATAAAGAGGCAAGGAAGCACAAGGCTGAGAAGGTACAATTTCAAAAAATGAAAGGGATTTGGGAGGATCAAGTCACAAGTGTCTCTAAGACCTTGGACAACACAGAAAAATTGATCAAATGGACTAAGTCATTGAGAGGAGAGGTGAAACATATCAGAAAAATGAACCTGGCGCACCTACAATCTAAGAACAGGACACTGAAGGACCAAGTCAAAGACCTTCAAGAGCAATTATAATTGATTCATGAAGAGGAAAGACCACAGGGGTCTTAAGTTGAGATTGATTATGTTTCAAAAGGTTCATGGCATGCTGAAGACCAATTTTTTGCAACTAGAGGTCTATTTTTTTGGACAGTGTTGAAATCTAGAAATTCTGCATTTTTTCACAGTTTTGTAGCGTTTCCTAGGCTTAAAACCAGGAAAACACTACAAAATTTTCTGTAGCAGCCTATTTTCTTCCAAAATCACTTTTTGAAGTTTTTTAGGGAGTTTAATGGTGGTGAGGTGTCATGTCTTGGTTGACAGCATGGAACAACAAAAGAGCAAAATTTATGGGTGCAAAAGCTATTTTTTGGACGCTACTAAAGCTCACTGCGAAACTGTCTTGTTTTCGTTGCGCGCTGTTTTTGAAGGTTTTGGAGTAGATTAATGACAGTTTTGGACATCTGGACTCCTCCAACATGTCAAGGGACCTTAATAGCAAATATTTATGACTTGAAATAAGTTTTGTGGAGATAGAACATCAGCTAAAGCTCTCGTTGAAGATAAAAGTCATGCATTCCTGAAAAATAGGGTTTTTTTCGACATGTCTAGGAGGGTTTTTAATATGAAAAGTGGTGATGAACTATGTCATAGCCTATTCGAGCATGTGATGCTTATTTGTAACTGATATGTAACTGTTTCACAAAGACAAGGTAGAAGATGTAATAAATAGGAGTTAGTGTTAGGTCCCTATATTATTATTCTAGTCCCTTATTATGTTAGAGTAGCCCCCCTTTTTGCTATTGTTGTACCCCTATAACCCCAATATTTTTATTATTGTACCCTTACATTATTATTGTTAGGTCGGGTAGGATTACATTGTGGCCCCACTAGGATTACATTGTGGCACCATGGACTCCTATATATAGAGAGGAGGTTTTGTCATTTGTATCATCCGAGAATTGTTCATTTATGTAATGTATTGGAGGTTTCCCCCTCGAAGTGGCTTATTTCTAAGGTGCTGATCTCTCGTTTCTTCTATTTTTGGAGCTGGTTTCATAACATTTGGTATCAGAGCTTTGGATTCTAGGCTTTCGCTGCTCCAAACAGGTCATCGTGGAATTTTCGCTATAAATTTTTTTCTACGAAGGTTCAGAAGCTAAAATTTATAGAGCGCAAGGCTGCAATCCTAAGGAAACTCATCGCAAAATTTCAGATCTTGGTTCGGAATATTTTCGGAGATATGATCTGTGGAAGTTATGGAATTTTGTAGGCTCCTGAATTTAACCTAAACAGGTGATCACGGAATTTTTACTATAACATTTTTTATACAAAGGTTCATAAGTTGAAATTTTCACAGAGAGAAGAAAAAATACCAAGGAACCCCCTGTAGAAATTTCAGATCTTGGTTCACAATATTTTGTGAGATATGATATGTGGAAGAGAGGATTGTTTCATGCTCTTGAATTTCATCTCAAAAAGGTGACCATGGAAAAAATGAAATAACTCTCTCTCTAAGCATCAGATTGAAATTCTATAAAAAGAGGCCACAAGTAAATAGAATTTAGTTTCATGTATATCAATTTCAGAGCTGAAGGATGAAACAGTGACACGTGGCAAGTCATACAAGTTCGCTCTACTGAACCAGTCCATAATTAGGTCATCGTAGGAGATTGGGCACAACTTTGTCTTCAAGAATCCAAATTAGGTCAGACCTGTGGCATTGGAAAGAGGATTCAGAAGGATACCTCAAGACCAAACTTCAGATATTGAAGATCCAAAATCATAGAGATAATTCGGTTTCAATATCGAGCTCCGTAAAAGAAAGAAAAAGGTGTGTATTTGTTTTCAAATTGCATAAGTCTTATTTGAAAAAAATTAGTTTGAAGTGATTCCAAGGGAATATTGAAGCATAGATATTAGTATTGGGTTCTAAATGCCACCTAAAAAATAATTCCACACCCATTAAGCCCTCAGAAAGCTATACTATAATGCCCAAAGAGGAAGAATTGCAGTATGAGATATCAAAATTACTGTACCAAGTGCAACAAATTTCGATCTTACGAAGAGCAACCAAAGATGATATAGATGGTTTAAAAGAAGAAATGGAGGCTAAGTTGGATGGTTTGAAGGATCAAATAAAATCTAATATGGATGGTAAAGTAGTGGAAGATCACATCGAGCATCAACAACAAGTTCTCCAACTCTCAAAGGATAACCTAACTTTGGTGCAGAATCAAATGAAACAACAGGAAGATCAACATCACATCGAAAGAAGTTCTGAAGTAGTCACAGAAACAAGAACTCAACAAGTACTATAGATTTTAGAGAATATCAACAAGTGGAATAACTTTCCTGTAGAAGATTCCACATGGGAGGATGGGAATTTTATACAGAAGCATCATGAATTAATCAAGAGTTGAGGAAAACAATTTTTTGAAGGAGACGGGCATGTTAGGTCCCTATATTACTAGTCTAGTCCCTTATTATGTTAGATTAGCCCCCCTTATTGTTATTGTTGTACCCCTGTAACTCCAATATTATTATTATTGTGCCCTTACATTATTATTTTTAGGTCGGCTAGGATTACATTGTGGCCCCACTAGCATTACATTGTGGCCCCATGGACTCCCATATATAGAGAGGAGGTTTTGTCATTTGTATCATCCAAGAATTGTTCATTTATGTAATGTATTGGAGGTTTCCCCCTTGAGGTGGCTTATTTCTAAGGCGTTGGACATCTGGACTCCTCCTACATGTCAAGGGACCTTAATAGCAAATATTTATGACTTGAAAGAACTGCTGTGGAGACAGGCCATCAACTAAAGCTCTCGTTGAAGATAAAGGTCATGCATTCCTGAAAAATAGGGTTTTTTTCCACATGTCTAGGAGGGTTTTTAATATGAAAAGTGGTGATGAACTATGTCATAGCCTATTCGAGCATGTGATGCTTATCTGTAACTGATATGTAATTGTTTCACAAAGACAAGGTAGAAGATGTAATAAATAGGAGTTAGAATCCTATTAGGATAGGTCTTCTTTAAGGTATAGCTGTCAATTTCTTGTTAGAAGACATGTTTTTTAGTTATGTGATGTGTCAGAGGAAGAATCCGATGAATCTAGCCATCAGGCAGATCATCCTTACTATAAGAATGTCTATATAAAGGCAAATCATTGAAGTAGTAAAGGGTTGGATATTTTTTGCACCAAGCTGCTGCTTTATGTATTTTTACTTATATCAGTAATACAAAGGAATTTCTTCTTGACAGACCTGAGATTCTCATGGGGTTTTTAATGTTTTTCTGATCTATATCTTTATTTTTACCACTTGCAATAGATTTCATCCCTATTACTTAGAATTCATATGTTTATTCTCTAACTTCATTTAGTGATGAAATTACTGTGTTGCTCTATGTTTTATGTGTAATTTGTCTCTATTAAAGACCCTTCCTCAGCTTCAATATCAAGAAATATTGCCACTTAAAATACTGATTGTTGACTCCATAAGCCCAATGGTAGCAAGCATGTTTTCTTTCAATATTCAATCATAAAAAACAAGATACAAATTCTATAGAGTTAGCCATCTATATTTATCATTAACCAATATCATAAATTTCATGTGAGAGAGCCCTCTTAGACTGAAGAGGCTAAGCTTCAGTCAAAATCAAGTTTGAAACAATTACATAGAGTTGTCTGATCAACATCCAATCAAGTACAATTTTGTGATAACACTTTTGTGCGTCTGCCAGGAGCCTGAAGATATACTTTTCTTGAAATTTTGAAGCTGAACTCTTGAAGGTAGCAGGAGCTCAGAAGTTGTTCAAGGCTACAACTACCTTGGTGACTCCATTCAAAATTCTCATGTTCAAAGGTGGCTTCGAAAAGGAGATATACGAGGAGTAATCCTGACCCAGATCCACCTACAATTGTGGATAATCCAAACACAATTTCGAGAGGCATTCAAGGTAGTTCTGCAATATCAGGTACTCCATCACACACAAAAGCCTTGTCCTTTGAAGTAATAAGAAGTCCTAAATATAAAATTTTTGATGATAAAATTTAGGAAGTCTTGTTTAGGTTTTAAAATGAAAAAGAATTGACTGAAATTGTCTTAGACCTACATAGAAGAGCTATTGATACCTCAGCCTTAGTGACACAAAAAGATAAAGAATATTTTTAGGAAGTAGTCACATATGAGTTATTGTTCGAGAGGGAATCCTTGGATAGGTTGAAGGAACTAGACCCATTTGAAATATTACTAAGAAGTAAATCTAGTTTTCCTTTACCTGATTGGAGTTCAATTGTAACTGAACAACAAAAACCAACCAACCCCCCTCTTAATAGTCCCTCTTCCTTTACCACTGTTGTCTCTAAACCTACCACAGTTCCAATCATCATGGCTGGAAATCTGCCACCTCCACCTGCTGCTGCACCTACTAGGTATGCCCCTCCTATTCTCCCAGCTATCCTTAATGCCCTTCCTAGCAAATACTCTGCTAGAATAAAGAATTGGGGAAGTGATGAAGAGATTACAGCTGAAGAGCATGTAGCCCAGTTCAATTACTTCATAGATTGGGAGGAGGTTGACCATGAGGATGTCAAGATGAGATTATTTGCTCAAAGCTTTAGTGGTGAGGTCAGGAAGTGGTTCAAAGCCCTTACACCAGGAAGCCTGCATTATTGGAATGAATTTGAAGATAGCTTCTTGATAAAGCGGGGAAATAGAACCAACCCTGTACAAGCCCTCAGTGAATACAATATTTTGAAAAGAGATGTTGATGAAACTGTTCAAAATTTCTCCAAGAGATTTAACAAATTTTATGACTCCATCCCGCCCATCTTAAGCCTCCTCCATGAGCAGCTCAACTGATATATGTTGAAGCCTTTGATTATGAATTTTATATCCTGCTAAGAGAAAGAGAATCCCCTTCAATATCTGAAATGAAAAATGAAGCTGTGAAGGTGGAGGTCAATATGATAGTTGCTAAAAATTCCAAGATGGGAAAGACAAAATTTAAAGAAGAAGATAAGCCTTCCACCTCTGATGATAAATTTGAGTCCATGATGAAGACAATGGAAACATTGATGAGTAGGCTTGCCCTTGGGAATGCCTCTGCTCCTCCTGCACAACATGAACATTAGTTTATAAATCCCTGGTTCAGAAGACCTCAAAACCAACAGAGACCGAGGGAAAACAGAAATCAGCCTGACCCTCAAGTAAGGCCTCCTTTTCAGCAAAATTTAGTTGATGAAGAATATTAGCCTCAAATACCTAAAGAATCTATTAATTACTTCGATGAAAACATGTCAGGAATTTTTTTGACTAAGGAAGAACATGATGAGTCAGATCATGATGTAAACAAGGGTGAGGAACCATCTGATTAACTTAAAGGATATCAACATGCAATATTTGAAATGCAGAAACATTACAACCTCAGAAACAGAAATGTTCCAATTACTGCAAACAAAACAAAGCCCAAGAAAGATGCCCTTAAAGCTGCCAAGGTTAGAAAAGATCCACCACCTCCTCCTCTTCACAAAGAGACTGAAAAATCTGCTTCTATTTTCAGTTTGGAGAATGAGATCTCCAAGATCAAAATCCTAGTCCCTTTTGGAGAAATTCTTAAGGTGAATGAATACAGAAGTAAAATTGTAAAAATGTTGAATTCCCAACTAGGAGCTGCTGACGTCCTTAATGTTAAAGAAGATCATCCAACCATATACTTGGGACCAATATTGGAGGATGAGAAAAATGAAGAGGTTCCTCCTTTATATGTCAGCATTAGCATTCATGACATGAAATTACACAATTTCATGTTAGATTCAGGGGCCTCTCATAACATCATGCCCAAAGTGATCACGGAAAGGATGGGATTAGAAATCACTAGGCCATATAAGGACTTGTTTTCTTTTGATTCAAAAAGAGTATAGTGCATTGGTTTCATAAAACATGTTGTTGTTGGTCTTACACAAGTCCCTGCCAAGATAGTGGTAATGGACATTGTGGTAGCAGACATTCCACCTAAGTTTGGCATGTTTTTATCAAGGTCTTGGGCAGAAAAGGTCAGAGGCACCATGCAGATGGACCTAACTTATGCCACCATTCCTGTTTTTGGTGAGCAAAGAAGACTATACAGAGAAACAAGGATGGCTTATATGGTAAGCAATAAGGACAAACCTCAAAATTTCCCAATCTATGTTGTTGATAATGAATTAGGATCTGCTATTCTTTTGAATGAATTGAATAATGAAGTAGAAGATGAAAGGAAAGTAGAAAATCAGCAAGCAGAAAATCAACACACAGAAAATCAGCAAATCAGTGAAGAGAAGGCAGAAGGTTGGTGGTTGTTACACTTTGATGGATCAGCCAGAAGAGAGGGGGCTGCAGCAGGAATTTGGATCACAACTCTAAAGGATGAAAGTAAGTTATTTTCTTACAAAATGAACTTTGATTGCACAAATAATATGGCTGAGTATGAATCTCTATTTTTGGGTTTAGAAATTTTGAAAAGAATGGGTGCCGAAAAGATTTATGTTTGTGGAGATTCTGAATTAGTTATTAAGCAAGTTGAGGGTGTATATGAAAGTAAGGATGTGAGAATAAGGGCATATAGAAATTTGATCATGGAGATGTTAGAGAATTTTCAGGAATATTCATTTATTGTGAAGACTAGGGACCAAAACTCAGTAGCTGACTCCCTAACCGTCTCTGCAAGTCTGTTTATTATTCCTTCTCATTCCACTGAAATATACGAGGTTGAAGTTTGTCATAGGCCTGTTATCCCTGACAACATAATTCATTGGGAAGTTTTTGAGGATGATCAACAAGTCAAAAAATTTATATAATTGAAAGAGTAGTTTGAAAGCACACTAATAGACCAGCAAAACATGATTGCTAAAACAATGAGAAATTTCGAAGTATTACAGCTGAAGAATAATTCTATACCCAAAGTTCTGATACCACTTGAAAAGCTTTTTGATAAGAAAGATGTGTTCAAATCTCCTAGGATACAAGCTAATGAGGAAGAGGTAGAGAGTTGTAACCTTGGTACAATAGCAATGCCAAAAATGATTAAGCTTTCAAAGTTTCTTTCAGTTGACATGAAACAGAAATATATTGAGATGATGAAAATGTTCATAGATGTTTTTGCATGGAGTTATGCTGATTTGAAGAAGTATAATCCTACGATCATTCAACATACCATTCCTATTAAAGAAAATGAAAAGCCTTTCAAACATAAGTTGAGGAGTATTAATCCACTTTTGATACCTTTGATTGAGAAGGAAATCAAGAAGCTCTTTGATGCCAAAATTATTGTTCCAATCAGATTCTAAAAGTAGCTTGCAAACTTGGTTCCAATCAGGAAAAAGAGTGGAGAAATTAGAATCTTCATTGACTTCAGAAACTTGAACAAAGCCTCTCTGAAGGACAACTACCCTCTCCCAAAGATGGATCAAATTATGCAGAACATTGTTGGTTCCCAAATGATGTCTATGTTGGATGGTTTTTCAGGGTACAATCACATACTTGTGCATCCAGAAGCTCAAGAGAAAACTACCTTTACCACACCATAGGGCACATTAATGCATGCCGAAATGCCCTTTGATCTGATGAATGCAGGAGAAACTTTTCAAAGAGCATTGGATATTTCATTTTCTGAGGATAAGGAGAAGTTGGTGGTTGTCTATCTGGATGATATAATCATTTTCTCAAGGAGAGAAGAAAACCATTTGAAGCATCTAGAAAATATTCCACTGAAGTGTAGAAGGTTTGGAATCTCTCTCAATCCCACTAAAAGAGTTTTTTCTCCAACTTCAGGGAAGTTACTTTGGCATATTATATCTAAAGTACATAACCGTGTTTTCCTTGATGTCGTACGGGTCTTTCTGGGGTCCGGAATAAGCATTTCCTCTACTTTGACAAGCCTTTGCACTCTCTTGACTAACATACACATGAGTGTGTAATCATTCCCATATGGTAATTAGTTAAGAGAGTTTGAGTTTTTCCAGCAATTCTCGTCAAAAAATCTCAAAGCCTAACTCCCCTTGAGGCTGAACTATGGCCTCAATTTATAGCAAAAGAGAAGAGGTTAAAGCTCCAAATAAGAGGGGATAGAATCCTCTTTCAAAGGGATTAAGTTCCACATACCAAGGGGTAGGCTCCTTTAATGGAGGGATGAAAGTACATGAAAGGAGAAAACTTTCCACCGAATAATTTCTTCCAGAAGCTTCCAGATTCAACCAGCTGAGCTTCCAAATTTTACTTCCGCCTTCACTTTACCTTTTACAGGAATCCGCACCTTTAATGAATAAAAAGTGCAGCCAGTTCCGCATGTTCTAGAACAAACATATGTGGAACCACAGGTAATACTAAGAGAAAGTGTGGTACAAGTATTTTATGACTTTTATAAGATTTTTTCTCAATTTCAGGGCTTGGTTTTAGGAACTTGATGTTTGTAGACTTCTAAGGGAGTATTGTATGAGTAGTGATTAACCCATATAGACATTAAAACGTCACGGTGACAATTTTAGTGTAACAGATTGATCCAAACAGGGTCAATGCCATTTAGAAAGTAGATATTCCTAGAAGCAGAAAGGAAATTCAGTGTTTCCTTGGAAGGGTGAATTTTGTGAGGAGGTTTATTCATAATTTTACTAATATTGCAAAATAAATAACTAAGATGTTGAAGAAAGGAGCTGACATCAAGTGGATAGTAGAAGAAAAGCACTCATTTGAAGATATCAAGAAGGCACTTACTCAAGCACCGGTGTTGATTAGCCCAGATTTTTTAAAATAATTTCTAGTTTTTACATTTGCATCAGAAAACAAAATTGCTGGAGTTTTGCTACAGAAAGGACAACAAGGTGCTGAGCAAACAATTTCATTTTTCAGCAGGACCATAGCTAAGTCAGAGCTGAAGTATAACATCTTAGAGAAGTATGCCTATGCTTTAGTCAAAGCCATCAAAGATTTTAGAATTTACATTCTGCATTCTCATGTTATATCATTTGTTCCTAATGTTGTTGTGACTGACATCTTAACTCAAGTTGATCTTGATGGTAAAAGAGGGAAGTGGATAGCTAACTTGTTGGAATATGATATAGAAATCAAACCTACAAAATTGGTGAAGGGTTAGAGGCTAGCAAAGCTGATGGCACAGTCCAATTTTGACTGTCTTGATATGAATTTAATTGCAAAAATTTCAGAGATATCAGATGAAGATGAAGAGCTAATTCCCATTGAAGAAAAGTAAATCCTTTCTAACTGGTACAAAGACATTGTTTTTTTCTTACATTATCATAGAGCTCCTACTAAATTGACAAAGTCTAAGAAAAGGTTTTTGAAGCTAAAATCCCTGAGGTACTGCATCATTGATAAAAATATGTATTGGAAAGATACTGGTGCTATTCTTTTGAATTGTTTGCTGGAAGAAGAGGCAGAAAAAGTGATTGAGGAGTTTCACAAAAGATATTGTTGAGGTCATAATTATTGGAAGGCCACAGAAAATAAGATTCTTAGAGCAGGGTACTACTGGCCTACTATGTTCAAAGATATCTACAAAAATATTGATGCCTGCCATGAATGTCGGATTTTTTATGGTAATAAAAAGCTTGTTCCTTTACCCTTGATGCCTACCTATGTTGACGCGCCATTCAAGCAGTGGGGGCTAGATTTTATTGGTGAGATTCATCCATCATCTTCAGGTCAGCATCACTAGATCCTGACAGCGACTGATTATTTCACCAAGTGGATTGACAATCCCAACTAGGCAAGCAAACAATTCAGTTATCATTTAATTTTTGGAAAATAATATATTGTCTAGGTTTGGCCACCCTATGACTATCATCACTGAAAATGCACAGGAATTCAAATCCAAGAGGCTGATTAGGTTCTGTCATCAATATCACATTACACTTGGGAATTCTATAACATATTATCCACAAGGTAATGGTCTTCTAACAAAAGCATTGTGAGGATTATTAAGAAGGTGCTGCAGGAAAATAAGAAGTCATGGCATTTGAAGCTGAAGTATGCTCTATGGGATGATAGAGTATGCATAAAGAGGTCAATTGGAACTTCATCTTATGAGTTGGTATATGGGGATGAAGTTATTTTTCCTACATCCTTGGGAGTGCTTGTCATGAAGCTTCTGCAGGGATTAGAGGAGGAGCCAAATGCAATTCAGAGGAGGATTAATCAGTTGATAGAATTGCAGGAAGAAAGGGATGAAGTCTACAATAGCAATCAACAATCTCAAAATAGAATTAAGAAGACTTTTGACATGAAGGTTAAAGAGGAGAACTTTCAAATTCAAGATGTAGTTTTGAAGTGGGAGGCCAAGATAACAGAAAAGGGGAAGCATGGTAAGCTTGAGAATATATGGAAAGGTCCATTTATAGTGGCTGCATTTCATGGAAACAACACTTACATACTGCAGGAGATGGATGGACAACCTTGTGCTGGAGGGCCTGTCAATAGCGGGATTCTGAAGCAATATTCCTCTTAATTTCTACTGATATTTCATTCCATTTTACATATTCCATTTCTATATGTTTTTCTGCTAATAAAGACAAGATGATCATCAAGCTTGAGCCCGAGGTGAAGGGCATTAGAGTTTGAAGGAAAGCTTGGTAAATTTCAGAGTTTTTATTTTCAAGAAGATGGATAGCACTGGAACTATAGGTTCTTTGGTGTACCATAGGGGCACACCATCCCAAGTGGAGCCATTGTTATCACTCAGAAAAAGTGAAACATCATTTGACATAGTCTTAGAGATTCATTTGTCAAAGGTATGGTCATAGAGTTCGTTTTTCATTAGTTGGTAAAGGAAACATTTTAAACTTTTCATATTAACCTATCCTAAGGTCAAAACCCATCCCCATTCAAGTCACATCATGTCCCATCAGTCATCATTTGCTGACATATTTCATTTTCCAAGTTTTTGAATTTGAAAAGGTCACTTTAGCTAAGATTTCTTGTTTTTGTAATGAATTACATAGTAAAAAGGCAATTTTCACTACGAAAATGCTAATACTTTCATAGCGAAACTGCCTGTAAATTAACTAAATACACTACAAAAAGAGGTTTTTTTGTTTGCCTTTTCAAATTCGGTGCAAGGTGTCAATCAATGATTAGAAGTGTTAGGGTGGATGTCATTTGAGTCAGTTAGGGTTAAGTCAAGGTACAATGGTCATGGTTGAAGTCATTATTACTATTTTTATCATGTATGAGTCATGATTAAGCCATGGCCTATCATCCAAACTTTAAAAAATCACCCAATTGAGTCACTTTATCATTTTCCGCTTCATATTTGCCTGCTTTTGAGGTCTGGAGAGATGTTTCACCAAGCCAAACTGGTTGCTAGCATTTTCAAAAGTTTCAAGTGTCACTGATCAGGCGAGGTAGAGAAGGTATAAAATCATCATGGATGCAAATAAGAAGACCAAAAAACGTGGCCACTGCCTCAGATATGAGCCATCAGACACGAATTTTATTAACGAACACCCAACTGCCTTAGAAGTTTTCAGAAGAAAAGGGTGTTTGCAGCTTTGCCAAAGATTACAAGGGTGCCATGTGTATGTTTCTAAGGAGTTCATTATCAATTTCAATGGGACAACTTCAAAGGTGGCACTTTTGAACCTCACTGTAACACCAGAGACCATTGCAGCAGTAACAGGAATCCCTATAGGAGGAGAACAATGGTTCAAAGGTTTCAAGTTCATGATGTAGGACTGTAAGGAATTTATCAAGCCAGAGCATAGTGAGATTGATCTCACAAATGCCATCCTAAGGAGCTACATGAAAGACAACTTCTCAAAGCTGATGCTAATCATTCAGAAGTACTTCACTTGTGAAGGGAGGTATCATATGGTTTATTCTTACCACCTCAGGCTTCTGCTACATTTTGTTGGTAAGAGGTCTCTTGATTTACCTTTTTACTTATACAGAAGTTTATCTAAAATGTCAGATAAAGTTCAAGCTAAATCTGAAGGAAATGAAACCTCACTCTTTCATCATGGTTTAATCAAGTTGCTTGTATTAGAATAATTAAAGAGATTACGTAGAGACTGGTCATCTTTTCTATTCATCAGTGGTTTTTAAATATATGCCATCACTCGTAAAAGAACTCCTAAACCTAGAGATATCCCATCACCTTCAGTGGTAGAGAAAATTGAGCCAGTGATTATGGAGACAGAGCCATTGTAGAAAGCTGACACACCCAAAGTTACACATGCAAAACAAAAGCCAACAGTGAGAAAACATGTAAGAAAGAGGGTTACAAGAAGCCAAATAGTGGCTAAGGGTAACTTAGAAGACATTCTGCATGCTATTGATATTGAAGAAACTCCCATATTCCAAGCTCAAGAAAGCCAAAACAGCTAAGAAGTTAGAGTTTGAAGGTGAAGATGCTGGATTCATGTTTCATGCTAGGAAACCAATGACAAGACATGCAAGAAAGGTCTTGGAAAGTAGTAAAGAAGCTCAGAAGGTCACTAAAAATGTCCAACCACCACCAAGCATCATTGAACTCTCATCACTTGCAAAAGAAGATATGGTCATCAAGAAAAAGAAGGGCACAAATAAAATCATTGAGAAAAAAGAGATTGAATTCCTTAAGGAGTAGTTGAAGTTGGAAAATGATGAAATATCAGTTTTAAAGAAAGAGGCAATGAAGCACAAGGTTTAGAAGGTACAATTTCAAAAAATGAAAGAGATTTGGGAGGATCAAGTCACAAGTGTCTCTAAGACCTTGGACAATACAAAAAAACTGATCAAATGGACTAAGTCATTGAGAGGAGAGGTGAAACTAATCAGAAAATGAACCTACACCTACAGTCTAAGAATAGGAAACTAAAGGACCAAGTCAAAGACCTTCAAGGGAAATTAGAATTGATTCATGAAGAGATGGAGAAAAATGGCTTAAAGATGGCTGTGGTTGAGAAGCCCATAGCTCAACTGATCATTAATGAAGAGAAAACACCACAGGGGTCTTACGTTGAGATTGATTATGTTTCAGAAGGTTCATGGAATGCTGAAGACCAAGTTTTTTCACCTAGAGTTCAATTTTTTAGGACAATGTTGAAATCAGGAAATTCTGTAGTTTTTCACAGTTTCGTAGCGTTTCCTAGGCTTCAAGCCAGGAAAACGCTACGAAAATTTTTGTAGCAGCCTATTTGCTTCCACAATCACTTTTTGAAGTTTTTAAGGAGGGAGTTTAATGGTGGTGAGGTGTGATGTCTTGGTTGACACCATGGAACAACAAAAGAGAAAATTTTATGGGTGCAAAGGCTATTTTTTGGACGCTACTCAAGCTTGCTACAAAACTGTCCTATTTTCGTAGTGAGCTGTTTTTGAAGGTTTTGGAGCAGATTAATGATAGTTTTGGACATCTAGACTCCTCCAACATGTAAAGAGACCTTAATAGCAAATATTTATTACTTGAACGAAGTGTTGTGGAGACAGGTCATCAGCTAAAGCTCTCGTTGAAGATAAAGGTCACACATTCCTGAAAAATAGGGTTTTGTTCCACATGTCTAGGAGGGTTTTAATATGAAAAGTGGTGATGAACTATGTCATAGCCTATTCAAGCATATCATGCTTATTTGTAACTGATATGTAACTATTTCAAAAATATTAGAAAACGTAATAAATAAGAGTAAGACTCCTATTAGAATAGGTATTATTTAAGGTATAACTGTCAATTTCTTGTTAGAAGACATGTTTTTCAGATATGTGAAGTGTCATAGGAAGAATTCAATGAATCTAGCCATCAGACAGATCATCCTTGCTGTAAGAATGTCTATTTAAAGGAAAATCATTGAAGTAGCAAAGGGTTGGATATTTTTTGCACCAAACTGCTGCTTTATGTATTTTGACTTATATCAGTAATACAAAGGACTTTCTTCTTGACAGACCTGAGATTCTCATGGCGTTTTTAATTGTTTTCTGATCTATATCTTTATGTTTACAACTTGTAGTAGATTTCATCCCTATTACTTATAATTCATATGTTTATGCTTTGACTTCCTTTAGTGATGAAATGACTATGTTGCTCTATGTTTTATGTGTAATTTGTCTCTGTTAAAGACCCTTATCTACCTCAGCTTCCATGTCAATAAATCTTTCCACTTAAAATACTGATTTTTGGCTTCATAAGCCCAATGGTAGCAAGCCTATTTTATTTCAACCTGCAATCATAAAAAACAAGATACAAATTCTATAGTTAGACATCTATCTTTATCATTAACCAATATCATAAATCTCATGTGAGAGAGCCCTCTTAGACTGAAGAGGCTAAGATTCAGTCAAAAGATGGTTTGAAATAGTTACACAAAGTTATCTCATCATCATCCAATCAAGTACAATTTTGCGATAACAATGTGTTTGTCTTCTCCCCTTAGTGGCTGAGTCCACTTTATCAACCTTTCTGTATTTTCCAAGGTATTTGAGACACTTGTGACTTGATCTTCCCAGATTTTCCTTATTTTTTCAAACTGAACCTTCTCAGCTCTATGCTTCTTTGCTTCTTGTTTCAAGACTGAAATCTCCTTACTTGCCTCCTTCAACTGCTCCTTAAGGGTTTCAATTTCCGATTTTCCACTAATTTTATCTTTACCCTTCTTTTGTTTGATAACCAACTCTTCTTTTGCAGGTGAAGAGAGATATATGATGCTTGGTGGCTGACCAGTTTCACTGACCTTCTGAGTCTCTTCGATACTTTCCATGACCTTTGTTGTATGTCTAGTCATTGGCTTCCTAGGCTGAAAAATGAAACCAACATCATCACCTACAAGCTCTAATTTTTTAGTTGTCTTCCCTTTCTTCAGCTTTCTTCCTCCATCTTGAATATCTTCAGCTTGCACAATGGGTGATTCTTCAATGTCAATTTCATGCAATATGTCTTCTAATTTTACTTTAGCCACTGTTTGGATCCTAGTAACTCTCTTGCTGCCTTGTTTGCTGACTGTTTGTTTATATTTTGCAGGTGATGTTTTAGGTGTGTCAATATTCTACAAAGGCTCGGTCTCCATGCTCGTTGGTTCTGGTGGGGATGATCTATTCCCTTCTTCAACTTCCTCTACCACTGTTAGTGATGAAATATTTCTAGGTTTGGAAGCTCTCTTAGGAGTGACAGCATCAACTTCAAAACCACTCATGAACAGAAAGGAATTCCAATCTATATCTAGTCTCTTCAACTCCTCTAACACCAACAACTTAATGAAACCATGGTGAAAGAGAGAAGTTTCATTGCCTTCTATTTTAACTTGAACCTTATCTAACATTTTACCTAGACTTCTATATAAATAAAAGGGCAAGTCAAGTGACCTCTTAACCAGAAAATGCAGAAGAAGCCTAAGGTGGTAGGAGTAGACCATGTGAAATATTTATTCACAGGTAAAATAATTCTAAATGATCATCAATAGCTTTGAATAGTTGTCCTTCATGAAACTCCTAGGGATAGCATTTTCCAGATCAATTTCACTATGCTTTGGTTTGATGAACTCTTTGTAATCTTGCATGGTGAACTTGATGCCTTTAAACCATTATTCCCCTCCTCTAGGGATTCCTATTGTTGTTGAAATGTTGTCTGGTGTCACTGTAAGGTTTAGCATTCCTAATTTTGAAGCTGTTCCTATGAAACTATTAGAAAAATCCTTGGAAACCTATAGATGACAACCCTGCAACCTTTTACAAAATTGCAAGAAACCTGTTCTTTTGAAAACCTCCATGGCAGTTGGGTCTTCATTGAGAAAATAATATCTATGGGCTCATACCTATGGCAATGACCACCTTTGTTTCTTTTCTTCCTTGCAGTGGTGGGTGCTTTATATCTTCTTAGCCTCACTTGCTTGGTGACACATGCAAAGTTTAATTTTTCTAGGAACCTACTTGGCTCGATGAAGTAGCTCTCCAAAAATCCAATAACATGCAAAGATAAAGTAGAGTATGAAAAAATACTAATTGGGAAATTTTTTATGGTTTAAATGACATCTCATGCATTAATCATGACACATGCATGTTAAAAAGGGTAATGATGACCTCAGACATGGCTTTATACCTTTGAATTAATCCTAACAGACTCGAATGGCTTCCACCCTAACTCCTCCAATCATGAACTGACACTTCACATCAAGTTTGACAAGACAAACAAGAATTTTTTTTTTTGTAGCATGATTAGTTTAACTTTTGACAATTTCAATATGAAAATATTAGGCAGTTTCGTAATGAAAAATGTTGTTTTGCTGTATAAAACGCTACGAAAAGTTGTAAAACTAACTTAAGTTCCCTGTTTAAATTTAAATGCTTGGGGAATGAAAACAGACACCATATGATGACTGATGGGACATGACATGACCTAAATGGAGGTGGCCTTGAACCTTAGGATAGGTTAAACATGTAAAAAATGAAATATTCCTATACCAACTTGAAAGGCTTAAGGATACCTTATCCTTTTCATAAATGAACTGTATGACCATGTCAAGTAATTTTTCACAATTTTATGAGTGATAACATTATGTTTCCATTTAAATTAGCTTATTACATGTTGAACTTGTTCCACTAATATTTGAAAAACTACTTTGACCTGTGACTTTCATGTAGGTAAGTAGCCTCCCTACTAAGAAAAGTGTATTTCATCTGCCCATGCATTGAATACACCACCGCAGGAATGGCGACTCCACTAGATTCTTTATTTTGAGTTAATGGTTGTTGATGCAGGTCCTTCTTTGATATGGATTTATACAGGAATGAAATATAATACACATATAACCATAAATACAAATATGCAGTAGAAATAACACTTAATTTCATTAATATTAAGGAACTAAAATTTGTTTACAGAAAAAATGGAAATAAAATAGCTAGGGTGTTGGTAGCTTATCTCTGAGAAGAGATGTGGTGGCTACATCTCTCTGAACTATGTTACAATGAGGCTCGAGGGCCTATTTATTATTGAGAAACAATGGAAAACCATAAAAATCCTAAAACCTAACCCTAGAAGATGAAGTGCCAAAACTATGGGCCCCGTTTGGGTAAATTGGTACATCAATCTTCCCGGGGACATAAATTTGGCATACGATCTTCGTTTGATGTGCACAATACCTTTTTATAAATATCTATCCAAGGATTACAAATTTTAATGTGAGAAACATAAAATGAACCTTTGTGCTACTCCTGGATTTCCCAAAAAACATCGTTTAGGGCCTCAAAACGGCTCTGGAAGTTCAAGACCCAAAAACTGCTAAAAATAGTAAAATGTGCTACAATTAAGGAAACTAAAAAAATGAAAGAAACAATGGTGGGGCCCTAATTGGAATAGGTAGGTAGCCACCAATATCCACCTAGATCATTGCCCCCCCATTAGGAAGCAACGGTCCCCATTGCATTGAGTTCCTCTATGAGATGAGGGAACTTGTGCTAAACTTGGTCCCTAGTGAACCACTTTCCTTGGTTTAGGAGTTGGCCAGATTTGTAAACCTGATGCAGTTGGATCTTCTATTGGTGAGTGTTCTTGATATATATGTCCATGATACAATCTATATTGGCCTGTTCCATGCAGTCTGGGTGTAAATATATTAGTGTGAGTTGTTTTGCAATGTCAGAGTTGTCCAGTAGAGGTAGGAAGTACGGTCGAAGGCAGTCCACATTGAATACTGGGTGCAGACGAAGGAATGGTGGAATAATGAGCTTGAAGGCATTGGCCCCTACAACCTTGGTGATGGTGTATGACCCATATTGTAGTAGACAAAGCCTGCGGTGGGGTCCAACGAAGCACTCCTTTTGCAAATGTAGCCACACTTTGTCGCCCACTTGGAACTTGTGTGGCACCCGACGTTGATCATGTCATTGCTTGTACTTAGCATTGGATCTGTCCAATATGTCATGATCCTATTGGCGGATGTGTTGAATATTCCAGTGAAGTTGTTCTCTTTGTCATCTTCAGACTGGACATGAGCTGAATTGGCCTGAGTAGCCACAAATGGCATGGCTACGTCAATGGGACATAGTGGGTGGAATCCAAAGACCACTTGAAAGGGGTTGTGGCCTATTGACCTATGGATAGCCTGGTTATAACTATTTTTTAAATAGGGAAGGCTCTTATCCCATGTGCGTGGATGCCTGTAATTATACATGCGCAAAATGTGTACGATCATCTTGTTGATGACCATTGTATGGGCATCAGTTTTGGGATGGAAATTTGTGGACTTGGTGAGCTTGGTGTCCAACATTGACCAGAGGCTGGCCCAACATGTGTTGAGGAACCTGTTGTCCCTATCTGAGATGATAGACTATGGGATCCCAAAGTGCACCCACATTTGTTCAAAGAATATTTTAGCAGTGGATTTTGTTGTGATATTCTTCTTGCAGGCCGCCATAATGGTCATATTCGAGAACCTAGCAAAAACCACGAAAAAACAATCATTTCCATGCTTATTAGAAGGAAGACCCGAAATTTAATCCATGGAGATGGATTACCAAGGTCAACTAGGGGTAGGTAGCAGAGTATAGAGGCCTTGCTTCTTGATGGTCAGTTTGGCAATGGCGGAAGCAGTGCAAGATCTGATGTACTTCCTGACATCCTATTGAAGGTTCGGCCAATAGAAATACTTTTGCAGTACTACCACCTTTTTCTCCACCCCGAAATTCCCAGCGACTCGACTATAGTGCACTTCCCAAATCATCTTGGCACGCTTGCTTGAAGGAACACAAAGGTATATCATGTGACATAGTAGTGCATTCTGGAGGTGAAATTTTGGAACTTGTGTACCCTCGAAGAGTGTCTTGTATGTGTGGAAAAATTCTGGATCACTCTTGTAGAGAAGCGACCAATCAGAAGTATCGTGCCCACAAGAGTTGAGAATGGTGGTGAGCGACACGATCGATGGTCGGCTAAGGCAGTCTGCAACATTATTGGTGTTTCCCTTCTTGTACTTGATGTTAAAATGAAACTGTTGTAGATATGTGGACCACTTCTGATGGAGATCATTCTACAACTTCCCTTATGTCTATATGAATTGCAATGGTTGGTGGTTTATGTCGATAACCATTTCCTTCCCCAAAATGTAATGCTTCCATTATCGGCAAGCCTACACAATAGAATACATTTCTTTGTCATAAGTGAGATACTTGCTGATTGTGTCGGAAAATGCCCCACTGTGATATGCCACTGGATTCCCCTGTTGAGTAAGAACTGCCCCAATAACATAGTCAGAGGCATTTATCTCGATCTCAAATGGTTGTTGCAATTCTGGTAATATGAGCACTGGGCAGAGAAGAGGTGATGATTCAATTATACAAACACCTTCTGTTGAGTTTTCGACCAATAGAATTTTTCTTTCGCTCCTCCCTTGGTGACTTGACTCAAGGGCCAAGTTATATGAGAGAATCTCAACATGAACCTATAGTAGAAATTAGCAAGACCTAGAAAGTTACGAAGCTCTGTTAGAGTGGTTGGGGCTGGCCAATCCCAAATGACTCAGATTTTGGTTGGATCTACATGCAACCCTTGTTCATCAGTAATGTATCCGAGATACTAAACCTGGGTCATTCCAAAAGTGCACTTCTCCAAATTGGCACACAAATTATGTTACCGCAATGTTTGGAGGACCTCTCAGATGTGGTGGAGGTGCTCTTCCAAGTTTGGCTAAAGATCAGGATGGAATCCAAGTACACTACTACAAATGAGTTGGTGAATGGCCGCAAGTTGTCGTCGATCAGCCTCATGAAGGTTGTGGGAGAATTCGTCAACTTGAAAGTCATGACCAGCCATTCGAAAAGGCCCTCCTTGGCTTTGAAGGAATCATTCCATACATCGAAGGGTTCGATTGGTACCTGATGATACCCGGACTTCAAGTCGATCTTGCTGAATATTTCACCCCTTTGAGTTCATCCAAAAGGTCATCAATTTGTGGTATCGAGTACCTATTCTGGACAGTGAACTTGTTCAGATACCCATAGTCAATATAGAGTCTCCAAGTCCTATCCTTCTTCTACACCAACATGATCAGGCTCCCACATGACGTTGAACTCAGCCGGATGTAAATTTTCTACAACAACTCCTGAATCTGCCTCTTAATTTGATCATTCTCTAGAACAGAGCTATGATAAATCGATCCATTGGACAACAATACACTTGGGTTTAGATCGATGGGGTGCTTGACCTGACAGTGCAGAGGAGCCCTTGTGGGTGAGGTGAAGATCTCCCCATACTCCTCCACGACCTTTTCCATTTGTTGTTGTCATGCGGAGGAGCCTTGTTTGGAGCTCATGGCCACACTCTCCTTCTTGCCCTGAGGGCGGATCATATTGAAAAAAAACTTCCTGGTTTTGGAAATGAGCTTACTACATTGTTTTACAGTAACCAAAGAGATAGTGGTAGGTAGTAGTACCTCTGGTATCTTGTACAACTTATTTCCCAAAGTAACAATAACAATGCGAGACCAAGACTCATACACAACCTGTCACTTCCACATGTATAGTTGGCCTAATAATACATCACAAACATCAAGAGGAGAAATTTCACATAATACCTCATCTGTGAAGGGCTTGATGTTGTATGGAAGGTGACATTTCTAGTTGACGTGGAGATCTCATCCTTGGTGAAGCCACCCGATGGTGTACAGTTTTGGGTGTGTTGTGGTCGGAAAGCCCAATCACTTCATGAACTATGCTAAAATGAGGTTATTTTGGCTGTCATTTTCAACAATAAACTGTAGTGGGGAACCCTTTACCCACATATGGGACTGGAAGAGAAGCTCCTTCTCCTCTGGATCTTCCGGTTCCTCATTCTGGATCTTTGCGGTGGAAACAGTGGTGTTGGGCTTCGTATCAATAATATGCTTCCCTTTTTCATTTCCCTTGTCAGGTTTTGATTAAGAGTCGGAGCACGCATATGATTGAGAAGCCCTCATCTCGGCCATCAGTGACTATTTTTCCCGACAGTCACTTGTGTTGTGTGTGGAGTTCTTATGGAAATCACACCACTTTCTCGTATCCTTCTTTGGCTTCGTGGTATTGTTCTTTGCTTGTGTCTTTGGCAGGTTGTCTTGGGCCACCATGCCTTGGCTTTGTCCTTTGTTCTACGATTTCGGGGCAACTTTCCCTTGTTTTTTATTCGCAGATCCAAAGTCTCACTTCTTCTATTTGAATTTATGCACAATCTTGGTAGCATATCAGTATGTCGTACCAATCGAGGAGATGTTGAGGAACTCCATTTCCTCCTAAATGTATATGTGCAGACAACTACAGTACTTCAGCACCAAATCTTTCTCTGAATATTTGATACCTAAATTTTTGCACAGGGTATAGAACAAATTCGTCAACTCATGCACATCTTGATCCCTTTGTTGTCACAACATATTCCATTGTATGTAATTGTCTTCATAGCTCCCCATAAGATAATGTTGTTCCTTGATGGCATCTCAAAAAGAATTCCAAGTGGGTACAACTGAGAATAGAGAGTGTTACCCCTTGTCCTTTTTCTCACAGTAGGTTTCCCAACACTCCTTGACATGGGGGGTAGGTTTGAAGAGTGCAAAAATAATCTTCTCTCGGTCAGAAAAGTCATGAACCGATAAATATATTTCTAATAGATTCAACCATATATATACAACATATACATATATTTGGCTCTCAAATATGGGAATTTCAAAGTTTACTTTTACCTTAAAAGGATTTTCACCTCCAGAGTGGATGTTGGATGCAGATGCAGCACCGGTGGGCAGTCGCAGAAGGATTTGGGAAAAGTTATCCATCATTGCATTCCTTTGTTTTTCGAGGGCCTCCTAGAGAAATATTTTGATATGATATCCTAATCCTTCATCTTTCCTTTCATTCCCCATGGGTAGTCGTCAAGGTTTGTGAGGTTGATCTTGCAAAGGTTCAAACAGATCGATCCCTAACTCCTTATACCCCTACCTCATTTGGGACATGCAAAGAAGGATCGAGAAAGAGTAGAGCACTCTAATACCACTGATCCAGATTTATGCAGGAACGCAAAAGAATAAAAATATAACCATAAATACAAATACGCAACAGAAATAATACTTCATTTCATTAATATCAAGAACTAAAATTTGTTTACAGGAAGAATGGAAATAAACTAGCTAGGGTGCCGGTAACTTATCTCTGAGAATATATGTGATGGATACAACCCTTTGAACTATGTTACAATGAGTTTCAAGGGCCTATGTATTATTTAGGAACATTGGAAAACCATAAACATCCAAAAACCTAACCCTAGGAGATGAAGTGCCAAAACTATGTGCCTCGTTTGGGTAAATTGGTACATCAATCTTCTCGGGGATGTAACTTTGGCATATGATCTCCGTTTGATGTGCACAATACCTCATTAGAAATATATATCCAAGGAATATGAATTTTGATGTGAGAAACATCAAAGGATCTTCCATTTTTCTCCTGTTTTTCCCCAAAATTGTCATTTAGGGCCTCAAAACGGCTCCAGAAGTTTAGGACCCAAAAAACTGCTAAAAATAGTAGACTGTGCTACAATTAAGGAAACAAAAAAATCGAAAGAAACAATGGTGGGGCCCCAAGTGGAATAGGTGCTTGGCTACCAATATCCATTTGGATCATTCCTCCCCCCTTAGGAAGAAATGGTCCCGATTGCATTGAGTTCCTCTATGAGATGAGGAAACTTCTGTTGAGTTTGGTCCCTAGTCAACCACTTGCCTTGGTGCAGGAGTTGGTTATTTTGGACAACCCGATACAATTGGATCTTCTGCTGGAAATTTTTCTTGATTTTCATGTCCATGATACAATACGTAGTGGATTTTTCCATGCAGCTTGGGTTTAACTCTGTTCGTGTGAGTTGTTATGCAAATGGTGTCCAGTAGAGGTGGGAAGTAGGGTGGAAGGTGGTCCACATTGAATATTGAGCTAGAAGGAATTGGCCCCTACAACCTTGGTGATGGTGTAAGGCCCATATCAGAGCCATCGAAGCTTTCGGTGGGGTCCATCGAGGGGCTCCTTCTGCAACTGTATCCACACTTTTTCACCCACCTATAACTTGTGTGGCACCTAATGTTGATCATGTCGTTGCTTGTACTTAGCATTGGCTCTCTCTAATATGTCATGAACCTGTCGGTGTGCTGATTACATTTAATGAAGAAATTCACTTTTCCATCTTTAGATTGGATGCTATAGGTCAATTTGGGCATCATCCCCCATGACCTAGTCAAAATAGACATCATCCCCAGGACCAATGAAATAGGGTCTATCATCCCCTTATATTTCAGTTGCTTTATGCCTTAAGAGAAGAAAAATTCATTCATGGCTTCTATTGTGAGATTTCCAAGGTTTGAAGTATATGTTATATCACCTATTGACTCACCAACAGAGCCTCTAAAGGGAACATGTCTTGCCTATTATTAGAAAGTAATTAATTGAGAAACTACCATCAGTTTCTCTATAAATTGAGCACAGATCCTAGCGCTAGGGAAGGAAGAATTTTGGTAAAGAAATGCTATTGGATTCTCATTTGAGAGAGTGAAATTATTGATATTCTGCGGGCATGATGTTGGATGTGATGAGGCTAGGAAGAAGTTGGAGCTGGTGGCAACAAATTGATCATTGGTTGTAACCTCCCCCTTCTACTCTTTAATAAAGATTTCTATTCATTTTCCCATATATATGTCTCTATTTCTCATGCAATGGATTCTTTAATGATATATATATTTCATATCTAATCAATTTGATTGAATAATATAGGTAGATATCCGTATATGCATGTTTTTTGTTGTTCTTTTTTTGTGTTTGCAGTAATCGATCTGACGATCTGAGTTGGATTGAGAGTGACAATAACAATGATGGAAGGAGAAGGAGAAGCACTTGGATCAGCAATAGGTTCTTCCATCATTCTGTATATCTTATTATTTTAGAGAAAGTTATAGTAAATTCTTTCCTGTGTTGTTTTAAGTGACTACCACCACACTTAGAGAATTTGGTTTATCAGTAGATCACAATTCCGCATTACAAATTGGTGACTCCATTGGGGAGTATCCTCTCATTCTTGGTGTTTTCTCCTCTTCTTATCCTCATCAGTAGCATATAATTTCAGCTATTAGACATTTTAATGAAATAATTGCATTAGAAGTGTGTTCTATAGCTTTATTTTTCAATCCCTGCTGCGCTCAATGCACTATTAGTTAAGACACAGTGCACTGTCTCCCACTCAGGGGTGCACTGTAATGCACTGTCTCCCTTTAGAGATTATGTTTTCCCTTTAGCCAACAAAATTCCATTCATATTTTTCATTGCTATCATTCTGATCCATTTTTTTGCTATATTCTCAAATGTTTGATACCTCCTAGAGACCAGTAAACTTTCCAGATTCTTCCTCCTTTGAAAAGTAAATTTGTTCAATGTCTCTTTAGTGTTTTTCTTTATCACTGGAAAAAAAATTAAAAGTATTTTATTTCTGCATTATATCCATTTGTTTTCATAAAGGAAATTGTTGTCCATTCTTTTTTTCCTGTAGGAAAAATTGTATTTCCATTCTTCATTTTTCCTAAAAGAGAAATTGTTGTTAAATTCCTCGTTTCTAAAAGAATAAAACACTTGTTTTATTGATTTGATGCATATAGTTTCCTTTCTTGCATTCACAATAAGGGAGCTGAAAAGAAAAACATGCATGTTCATATAGTGAATTGTATGTGTTTCATAGGAACAAGTTAGGAAAGTTTCATTTTAGTTTGTGCTCTTTGTTGTTTGCTCTAAAAATGATTGCTCTTTCCCTTAGTAGTTAGGATTTTCATTGAAAAAGCTAAAATTGAAAAGTTTGCTTATCATTTAGTTTTCATTTTTAGGAATTTCCATTACATCGCACAGTGAACCTAAAAGAAAAATTTCTAAACAAGATCAACATAAAATTTACATCAATTACCTAAGAAAGCATTGGAACCATAACGATAACATTTAGAAGGTCTAGGCTAGAGATGTGTTCCGGCGTCATTAAACATAGCATCTGTCATTAAATTTTCTGCGATACATTCTGAGTGTGATACCTCACTCCATGTACATAAGTATGTCGAAGCTCGTCCACGTACTTTCGGGTATAATGGGTGGTGTTCTAGTATGAAAAGTATAAGGGGGTGCTCTCACTGTGCGGTTTCGCATTAGACAACGCTAATACAGACTTGGGCCTCTATGTACATTCGAGTATATTTGGGAGGACAAATTTAGGTTTATATCCATCCATAGTCAATCGATTCATCTGCCTTGTAACTTGCGATACACTGAACACAACATTCGGGAAGATTGCCTACTTGTACTTCTTGGTTCGCCAGGAGGTGTTCTGTAGTTCACAATTACTTGGTAAACCTTTTGCCTAGAATTACCCTTTTATTTTGTTAATTTGTTTTTGGTGATAAAATAAATCAGTCATCGTGGAATAAGAACATCCCTTTCCCCTTCATTTGCGTAGAATAGCACTAAAACCAACTTTACCAGCAGAAGCCATTTCTGGTCAGCGAAGGTGACATCGTTCTACCAAAACTAGTACTATTAGTACCTCTGGTGTGACATCATCCTCACATATACTAGAATCATCTCGAGCTGTTTCTACAAATCTTGGTTCATCTACTCTTGTCGAGACGGAGTCCTCTAAGCTACCTATGGTCATGATCCATCCAATGAGTGAGACCATACCTCCCGAACCCAACATTGTTCAAATGGAAGTTGATCCAAATCATGTCGTTCTTTTACTGGAACATCTGAATCCCGAAGTTGAAAAATCGTAAGTTTTTCCTGTATCAGTCGCCCCACAATCTATTTAAGCCATTGAGTCTCCATATTGCACAGTCAACTTCATGAAATATACTTCGGGCTTGACAATGAAATCCTTCCAGCTAGTTTGGTTTTGATTAAATAAATTCCACAAGACGAAACACCTTTGAATCCAACCCATTTTGGATCAAAGCTTTATCTTTATGAGACTTTTCCTCAATCACCCCAGTTTGCTTCCTTTTATCTTTTGTCTTTCAAGTTCCCATAGATCCTGTAGGGTACACATTTGGTTGAGTAACCATGCCTGAGTCAACATTTTCAGCTAGACCATCTATTCCAATTGCAACAACACCTACTCTTGCTACCTTGTTGATGTTCACAACATCACTAGAGTCAGATCTATATGGCAACCCTTCCATCCCACCTAGTTACCAATCTTTATCTTGAACCTTCTCTGGTGCATCCTCAAACCCATAGACTTTACCAATGTCATCAACTGGTATTCTATTTGGTACATATCTAGTGAGTACTGAATGACTTGATCCTTTACATACATCATCAGGGAAATATCAAGTTGGTCCATCTGGGAATATTCCATCCAGTGAAATTTCAACTGGACTCCTGGCATTTGGAGAACAATATTTTCCATATTATT
This sequence comes from Pinus albicaulis, assembly GCA_034641835.2. Taxonomy (NCBI): domain Eukaryota; kingdom Viridiplantae; phylum Streptophyta; class Pinopsida; order Pinales; family Pinaceae; genus Pinus; species Pinus albicaulis. Next base: position 1,581,730,626 of record CM076579.1, read on the forward strand.
ATATTCCTAATGCTGTGGGGAAACCTATGGTCACCCATTTTGATAGTACTCCATCGTTATTTGGTCATCCTAATGTCAGAATGAATGTTTTTTAGTGGAAACCCACTCTACCCATTCAACCACAAACAATTGTGCAGTCATATAAACCAGTTCAACCTGTTGCACCCACATCTACTTCACTTGTTAATACATCCTTACCCCACTTACAGGTTCAATTTATTGTACCTCAACCATCTTAGGCAGGTCCTTCCACCCAAAACCCTCAAGTATTGGGCCCTCAGACTCCAAATCCTTTGGCTGGTTTACAACAACCACCTCTATCTGAAATTATTTATTCACAAGCTAGATTACCATAACCAGGTTATGGGATGTCACAGCCATAACCAGGTTATAAATATCCACAACCAAATCCAAAATATTCCAATTTGGGTTATAATCTGGGTGTACAGACCCCTTGGCAGCCACAAGCGCAAATGCAACAACCTTCATTTCAATAAGTAGTGTACCCAGGTTTTGGTCAATAGAATCCTCAAGCGTTTTCTTTTCAAAAAAACCCCTATCTGGGTTACCAGCAATAGATTCATTATGATGGTGCTCAAGGACCTGTTACCCTAGCAATTCCATAATACCATGGCTATGCTCAACCCGACTTAAATTGACAGTTGCCCTTTGTTGCAACTTTAGAGTTACCGAATTTAAACCGTCTCACCAATGATACCAATGATCCAATCAGTTACACTCCTTGGTGGTCGGTGATACCTCATAAATTACCCTCGGATATTCATAAGTTCAATGGAAACACTAGGGAAGACCCGTCGATGCATGTTATGACTTATAATTTATTGTGTTCATCCAACTCCCTAAATGACGACTCCGTCTGACTACATATTTTCCAGTTTATGCTCACTGGTCCAGCCGTGAAATGGTACATTGAGTGACCAAGAGCTTCATTTGATAATTTCACTACCCTAGAAATTGTCTTTTTGACCCACTTCCAGTTACCCATATGATATGAAACTGGAACAGAACTCTTGAATAATTTTAAATAGACTAATACTACTCACATTTCTAATCATATTCATGCGTGGCGTCGTCATCGTATAATGGTTAAGACATTTGTTCCTTATCAGCTCCTTGATGAGTGGTTCATTGAGTCCATGTTACCATATAAACTGAGGATGTGGCTAAGGGTGGAATATTCATTGAAGAGCAGGTCATTGCTCATGCCTAGTACTTAGATTTAACCTATACTCAGTCTAGCATGCTCTACGAGAAAATTCCCAACGCGTCGCGATCTAATTTTACTATTCCTCCTCCATCTAAGGACTCTCATACCAGAGATGATATGATTGGTACTGCAAGCACACATCACTCTATTGCATCTAATCCTACACCTTCTTCTGAAATTCATGTCATGTCATCTGACAAAGGAAAAAGTGACAAGCAACCCAGAAGTAAGAAAAAGGGGCAATCAAAGAAAAATCAAACTTTTACCCCGCAGGAATGATCATCTGATCAAAAAACTTGAAATCAGAAACCTCGTTACCCTTGCATAATCTATAATGAGGAGCAATTTGTTCGATACTGTCCTCACTGCACCGAAGTATCAAAATTTATTAAGACCTCGCATGCATCCATTGTGTTGATAGATCAATTTCTGAATCCAGACACAAATTTGGTTGCTACAGATCCAACTTCTAGCTCCCAAATTCTTATGTTGTCTATCATGAAGACATTGACTGATGTTTTGGTGTCAACGCGTAATAAATATTATATTATTCAGGCTGTTGATCAACCTACTACCTCGACCACAAATCCATCTACGTAATCAATACCACTAATTGATGTTCCTGAATTGGTAGTTAAGCCACCAAAGGGAGTCGTTCATAAATCGACATTTAATCCTCGAGCCCGAGATGCTAAAAATTATAATATAGTTGAATATTTCGCTCAATCACATTCAACTTTGTTAGCACTTGAGGTTCTTCAAAATTTTCCTTCCCAGAAGCAAGCTTTATTGTCGGAAATCAGTGGAATCAATCTGACATATTCCAATCTTGTAGTCTTTAATCATACGGGCTATGTGCCGCAATTACCAGCAGAATTGGCATTCTCAATTCAAGAAAACGTTCTCAATCATCTTGTTCATCGTACTATTGTTGATGAGGGAGAATCTACGTGAATTATGTATCTAAACTGTTGGAAGTCACTTGGCTCGCCATGCCTATCTCAATCACCTACGACATTGAAAGCTTTCGACAGACATACATAGAAGCCTTGCGGTATCATCAATAGCCTGCATGTTGAAATAGGGGGGAAAAACAGTAAATGTTGAAGTTTAGGTCGTTGATGAACCCTTTGATTACAAAATTTTACTCATAATGCCATGGGTATATTCTATAACTGAGTTTGTCTCTACATATTTCAGAATGATTGCCTTTCCACATAAAGGTTTCATCACAGTCATCAATCAACTATCCTTATTTGCCTCCAGTTCCTAGGTAACTGGAAGCGTTTCGTTAGTTCACACACCCCAACGCGCACTTCAGAAGATTTGTGTAAGACTCTTAAATGATTCTACCCTCATGGGAACCTTTGCATTACCGCCGCCTGTGACGTCGACAGAAATTTCAAACATATAATAGACCTACTACATGATATCTTCCACTCCATATGGCTTAAGGAAGATTATAGGTGATTCTGAAGTTGTTCCTTTGGATGAATTTCTGCCTCACAGCCCAATTGAGTTGGCATAGAAATCAATCTACATGGCTTTGGTGGTGAATCCGAAATCAATGTCACCGATCGTTTGGGTTGATCGTTTATTAGATTTTCGTACTCCATCTGATCCTTTTTCATCCACTTTCTTGACAGATGAGAATATTGTGGAATCCATGATGCCAAAATGAGAACCATGGGAAGATCATCATCATCACTCCCATATTCAGGATTACGAAGAAGACAATATTATTGAACTATATCACCCATCGATCAAAGAATTATTTTCAAATTCTTTTCCCATTAATGCAATCGAATCCGAGTGAAATTTATCAAATATTGAAGAAACCATTTCTATCGATATTTTGACCAAACCCGTTGTTGTAGAAAAAATTCAATGTCGGCATGTCTTGTTCTCCATCAGAACTCGAAACTTATCGCTCTCTCTTTCATGAATTTCATGATGTATTTTCCTGGTATTACGAGGAAATTCTAGGCATAGATACTAGTATCGTTGAACACACCATTAACATGTACCTTGATGTCAAACTGGTATGTTAACGCCTTCGTCCTATTCATCTGAATAAGGCCGCTTCCATTAAAGTAGAAGTTGAATTTTTTTTGCGTGCTGGTTTCATTTACCCTGTTCCGCTAACAAGTGGGTTTCCAACATTGTTCTCATTATGAATAAATAAGGGATAATCAGAGTGTGTGTCGACTATCAGGATGTCAATCTTGCTTGTCCAAAAGACAACTATCCTATTCCCTTTATCGACCAAATTATTGATGATTGTGCTGGATGTGAAATATTTTCGTTTATGGATAGATTTTCTGGCTACAATCAAATCAATATCCACCCAGAGGACCAATATAAGACAACACATATATCCCTGGGTCATATTCGCTTATCAGAAACTCCCATTTGAATTAAAAAACATCGGGGAAACTTTTCATAGAGCAATGGATTATGATTTCAATGAAATCAAGCACATAGTTCAACCTTATCTAGATGATTTACCCGCGCATTCACAAAACTAGACTGATCACCTGATGCATTTGAGAGCTATCTTCCTACGCTGTCGACACTGCAAAATACACCTCAATCCACATAAATATGTGTTTTGTGTTGGTTCTAGTCGTTTTCTAGGATTCGTCTTCTCAAAAGAGGGAATTTGAATCGACCCACTTAAGGTCCAGGCCATTCTTGATTTACCTGCGCCATCAAATTTGCTTCAGTTACAGAACCTTCAAGGAAAGGCTAACTTCCTAAGGAGGTTCATACCCATCTACGCCGAAATGGCTAAAGGATTTACTCAGTTCTTGAAAAAGGGGATTCCCGTCCATTGGGATAAGGTTATGCAAGCTTCTTTTGATTTTGTCAAGGTACACTTGTCTAGGCGTCATTAATGTATCCCCCCAATTATCAGAGTGATTATTTCTTATATATCACCATGACTAATATGACCATTGCTATGATACTGGTCCAAGTAGAAAATGGGATAGAACATCCGATATATTATTTGAGTCGTAACCTCAATGATACGAAAGTAAAGTATTCATACGTAGAAAAGATTTCCTTGGCGGCCGTTGAAGTTGTCCAAATATTTTGCCACTATATCCTGTTCTGGAAGACCATGGTCATTTCGGATTGCAACCCCATGAATTACATCTTATCACATCAATTTTTGGGGGGAAAGTATTCAAAATGGGTTGTCATTTTGCAGGAGTTTGATTTGGAATTCATAAAACTCAAGTCAAATAATTCTTTAGTTTTGGTTGAGCTTCTCTACGACTTTCCCTCTGATAGCACTTCTACTACATCGGAACAATCTATTCCTGATGAGTCTCTATTTCTTATCAGATCATCTAATCCTTGGTATGGGGATTTTATCATTCATCTCCAGACCCATAATTTCAGCCTGATTCCTCTCGCTCTGAATAGTGATGTATTCAATACCAAGCCAAAGATTATCTGATTGTCGGCGATACAGTTTATCATCATGGTTTCGATATGATTTTGAGGATGTGCCTCACTCACGATGAGGCTGAAAAGGTTTTAAATTATTGTCATGCTGGTGCTTCTGGTGGACACTTATCTGGATATGCTACTGTGCAGAAGATACTCTGTGCTAGTTACTTTTGGCCAACCATATTTCGTGACTGCATCCTCGTGGTCATAATTTTTCATGCGTGCCAGATAATTCATCATAAATTCCACAAACCGCCAGCACCGATGCATCTTGTTATCACTGTGGGACCATTTTCGAAATGGGGCATTGACTTCATGACCTGCAACCCTCGTTTGTTCGTGGGGCATGGTTATACTATTGTCGTAGTAGACTAATTTCCCAAGTGGGACGACGCGATGCCTACATTCAACAACATAGGCGAAACTGTTGCATTATTTTTCTTTAATCATGTCATTTCACGATTTGGTGTTCCATAGGATATAGTCACAAATCATGGTAATAATTTTCACAATCGCATGATGAATGATTTGACTGCCAAATTAGGACTGTCACGTGATAGTTCTACCCCTTATTATCCACAATCAAATGGACAAGTTGAGGCTATTAACAAGATTTTTAAATGAATGCTTCAACGAATGATAGGTGTTCATAAAATAAATTGGCATTTTATCCTGTACTCGGCTTTGTGGGCGTATCAAACCTTGGTGAGAAACACAACTAGATTTTCTCCCTTTCAATTGGTGTATGGTCTGGAAGCTATCTCTCCAATCCAATGTGAAATACCGTCATTAAAACTCGTAATCAACTTGTTACTTGACATCTCTGTTGAAGAAGCATGTATTTTTAACCTCATCCATCTTGATGAAACACGTCGTGAACCCACATTGGCCAACGAAGCACATAAGAGATGTATAAAGGCGCAATACGACAAGCATGTCCAACCTCGCATCTTCTCAGATGGCAACCTAGTCCTTATTTATGATCAGGAAGCTGATGTAATAGGTATAGGGGAATTTGAGCTATTATGGCATGACCCCTATATTTTCAAAAAGAGTACTTGCTAAGGGTGGCTACAAGTTGGTAGATTACGATGGAATTCCATTTGCCCAGCCCCAAAATGGGTTGTATCTAAAACGTTACTAAGCTTAAAAATGAGCGTAGTAAACTGTTGTATTATATTATATATATGATGTTGATTTTCATTCACTGTCTTAGTTTGTTTTTCAAGAGTTTTATTTAAGTTAGTAATCTGATTTACATTTCATTTCATATGTATGAATCTTTGGAACCATTCGTTGGGTATGTTGATGGTGCTAGTCGTAGTACGCAGAATCTATCCTCTACAGCGTGGGCCATTTTTCCTCCAAATGATGAATTAGTGAGTTTTCAAGGGATTTGTATCATTCGATATACAAACAATATCACTGAATATAGCGTGCTAATTGAACTCCTCTCTGATGCCATTTCATTTGGTATAAATCACATCATCATTAGGTTAGACTCACAACTTGTGGTACTGCAACTTACTAGTGTTTATACTGTTAGAAATATGACACTACATCGTATGTTCCTAAGAGTTTGAATTTTGGAAATACATTTTGATTTCATTCAATATCAACACATTTTCAAAAGTTTGAACAGATTAATTGATTCTTTAGCGAATTATGTTATAAACAGACATTTTCAACACATGTAAAGAGATATTTTCAATTCAAATCACATAATTGAATAGGATTTCCCAATAAACATAGGAAAACACTGAAAAAAAAGATATAGATAGAAAAATAGAAATACATGGTAAAAACATTCTTACCTATTGCACCCAATCAACTACTGAAGTTCGGGGGAAAAAACTGGTTCAGAGCTCCAAAATCCAAATGGTAACTGTCAAATGGTGAAAACGAATGGTAAAACTCTTTTAATTAGTCATTTGATTATTTGAAAATCATATTTATTGCTGTGACTATGGTTTTTATTCATTTTTTCTATGAAACAGGTATTTTTAATCCATTTAAGGTTGTTCTAAACAAGTTTACAACTAATATAGCAGATTAGTCGTGCACACTTATTCAAGAATGATTTGACCACAAAGCATACTTTTATCCTTATTTTTCGAGCTTTGATAAAAATGAAAATGACTTGAAGCACACTTTTATCTCTTTTTAGAGCTTCGATAATAGCGAAAAAGGAACCACTGGAGTCTTCTTTTAGCTCTTTTCAAACTCTGATAATGTGAAAAGATTGCCAAGAACTTGTCTTTTCGAGCTTGTAAAAGTAAATGAAACAACATCTCCTCAGTATATGTTTAACCCTTTTTCGGATTGAGATATATTATTTACGAAAAAGGAAAACCTTAGTCGAACATGGCTAGGAGGTTCTCTCAGATATCATTTTACACTTTTTCGGATCCGAGCGACAAATTTATGAAAAAGGACTCATGGATTTTTCTTTTGTCCTCTTTTTCAAACTCTCTAAATATGAAAAAGGACTGGGTTGTAACTGTCGTTACGCTCATTAAAACATAAAATAGCGAAGGGCCAAGAATTGAGTTTCATTTATCGCTAGACTCATTAAATTATTAAATAGTGATGCATATTCGAAAAATGATAGGGGAAAATTTGGAAAAGCAAACAAAACACTTTTATGGTAGCATGTCGCTTTTGAACATGACACTTTCATTCCATCATTGTGACTTTTGGGTTGGGTAATCTTCTTGACGGTTCATTCATACCTATGGTTCATCATACCTTCACTTCGGTTTTGGGTTAATGCTTCCAACTCATCTCAGTGTTGCTGACATGTTCAAAAGAAGTCATCCAGTTAATACTCATCCTTCTGCAATAATCATGAACCTTCATTTTCATGACAATCATACCTGAACATTACTGTATCAAGTCAAATTTTTTCTCTAAAATCAGTAACTCCCGTTTCGTGATAAAGTGGCTTCCTGTCGACATCAAATCATGATCCAAGAAGTTTAATTAGAAACATCATCTTCCAGTACCATGAGGCTTGTTACATCATCGACAATATCCTCACTTCCGAACCTTTGAATGAAAGATTTTTGTTTGGCGTTCAACATCAAATCATCTATTCACGCCTTACAAATTGTACTGCAGTACCTTGAGAGCCATTAACATCAATGGTGGTTCTCTTGCATTTGTTAACAGCTCACATCATTGGCTGGTAATTAAATGATGTCTTACCATGTTATACTACAAATCATATATTCACATGTTATACTTGTACCTGAACGATCGAGTGAATGAGATAAGAAGACCCCAAATCTAGTTTCATCCACCGAGGCTACGATTTCAAGATTTTTGTACACATCATCTGTATGGTGACCTTACATACAGTTCGTCATCTGAACATGGGCCTATATCTGTAGGCATGTCTATATTGAGCAACATTCCAATGTAGACAACATTTTGAACTATGTACATGTTATTAGATAGTTTATGTGCTGAGCATAGGAATGCCTCCCTCAGCAATTTGTGATCAAGATGAAAATATCATGATGTAATGTATTGTAATATTGATGCAAGTCGCCACTCCACTTCAGTTCCATCTCATCACATCGTAAAGCATATCATCCAAATACATTATTATTATTTTGACTTCATGCATTATGGGGCAGCTGTTATAGGTCAATTTGGGCATCATCCCCCATGACCTGGTCAAAATGGACATCATCCCTAGGACCCATGAAATATGGTCTATCATCCCCTTCTATTTTAGTTTCTATATGCCCTAAGAGAAGAAAAATTCATTCATGGCTTCTATTATGAGATTTCCAAGGTTTGAAGTTTATGTTATATCACCTATTGACTCACCAACGTAACCTCTAAAGGGACTAACTGCATTGCATATGTAGAATCCTCCATTCAAGGATGCATTGCAATGCACTTCCTAACATTCAAGGGTGCATTGGTCACCTAGGAGTGGAATTCTCATTGTTCCGAGAATCTCCACATGGCCAGTGCCTTCTAGAAGAGTCCATATGTGTCAGAATTTGAATCCAAGTGCCCATCTAACACCTCTAAACTTGGGAACATGTCTTTCCTATTATTTAGAAAGTCATTCATTGAGAAACTACCATCAGTTTCCCTATAAATTGAGCACATATCCTAGTGCTAGGGAAGGAGGAATTTTGATAAAGAAATGTTGTTGGATTCTCATTTGAGAGAGTGAAATTAATGATATGCTGCGGGTATGATGTTGGATGTGATGAGGCTGGGATGAAGCTGGAGTTGGTGGAAACAAATCGATCATTGGTTGTAACCTCCCCTTTCTCCTCTTTAATAAATATTGTTGTTCATTTTCCCATATATATGTCTCTATATGTCTTTATTTCTCATGCAATGGATTCTTGAATGATATATATATTTCATATCTAATTGATTTTACTAAATAAGATAGGTAGATATCTGTATATGCATGTTGTTTTCTGTTCTCTGTCTATTTTTGCAAGAATCAATTTGGCGATCTGAGTTGGATTGAGAGCGACATCAACAACGATGGATGGAGAAGGAGAAGCGCTTAGATCACAAGTAGGTTCTTCCATCATTCTGTATATCTTCTTATTTTAGAGAAAGTGATAGTAAATTCTTTCCTCTATTGTTATAAGTGACTAGAACCACACTTAGGGAATTTGGTTTATCCATAGATCAAAATTCCACATAACACTGGACATGAGCCAAATCTGCCTGAGTAGTTGCAAATGGCATGGCTACGTCAATGGGACAGAGTGGATGGAATCCCAAGCCCACCTGAAAGGGGTTGTGACCGGTTGAGCTATGGAGAGCCCGGTTATAACTGTGTTATACATAGGGAAGCCTCTCATTCCATGTGCGTGGATGTTTGGAATTTTACATGCGCAGAATGTGTATGATCATCCTACTGAAGACCTTTGTCAGGCCATCAGTTTGGGGATTGAAAGTTGTGGACTTGGTGAGCTTGGTGTCAAGCATTGACTAGAAGTTGGACCAAAATGTACTGAGGAACCTACTGTCCTGATCTGATATGATAGACTTTGGGATCCCAATGTGCACCCATACTCATTCAAAGAAGAGTTTAGCATTGACTTCTACTGTGATATTCTTCTTGTAGGCTGCCATAATGGCCATCTTCGAGAATTTGTCAATGACCATGAAAACACAATCATTTCCATGCTTAGTAGAAGGAATGCCCGACATGTAATCCATGGAGATGGATTCCCAAGGTCGACTAGGGGTAGGTAGTAGAGTATAGAGGCCTTGCTTTGTGATGGTTGGTTTGGAAATGGTGCAAGCAGTGCAGGATATGATGTACTTCCCGACATCCTATTGAAGGTTCTACCAATAGAAATGCTTCTACATTATTGCCATTTTTTCTCCACCCTGAAATGCCCAACGAATCGACTGTAGTGTGCTTCCAAGATCATGTTGGCACACTCGCTTGAGGGAACACAAAGTTGTTGTAGGTGACATAGTAGTGCATCTTGGAGGTGAAATTTTGGAACTTGTGTACCTTAAAAGAGTGTCTTATATGTGTGGCCGGATTCTGGATTGCTCCTGTAGAGAAGCGGCCAATCATACATCTCATGCACACAAGAGTTGAGAATAGTGGTGAGTGCCATGATCGGTGGTCGGCTGAGGAAGTCTGCAACATTATTGGTGTTGCCCTTCTTGTACTTGATGTTCAAATGAAACTGTTGCATATATGTGGACTACTTCTAATGGAGATCATTCTGTAACTTCCCTTGTGTCTGTATGAATTGCATGGGTCGGTGGTCTGTGTGGATGATCGTTTCCTTCTCCAAAATGTAACGCTTCCATTTTCCGCAAGTCTACACAGTGGAATACATTTATTTTTCATAATTGGGATACTTGCAAACTGTGTTGGACAATGTCTCACTGTGACATTCCACTGGATGCCCCTGTTGAGTAAGAAATGCCCCAATAGCAGAGTCATAGGCATCTATCTCGATCTCAAATGGTTGTGGCAAGTTTGGTAATGTGAGCACTGGGGTAGAGTGGAGGCGATGTTTCAATTCTACGAATGCCTTCTGTTGAGATTCCTACCAAAAGAATTTTTCTTTCGCTCCTCCCTTGGTGACTTGACTCAAGGGCGAAGTGATATGAGAGAATCCGAACACGAACCTGCGTTAGAAATTAAGACGACCTAGAAAGTTGTGAAGCTCTGTTAGAGTGGTTGGGGCTGGCTAATATTGAATGACTTGGATCTTGGTTGGATCCACATGCACCCCGTTCATCAATAATGTATCCCAGATACTGAACCTAGGTCATTCAGAGTCGGTGAAGATGAGGATGTCATCGAAGTACACTACTAAAAATGAGTTTTTGAATGGCTGCAAGATGTCGTCCATCAGCCTCATGAAGGTTGCAGGATAATTCTTCAACCCAAAAGTCGTAACCAGCCATTCGAAAAGTCCCTCCTTCGCTTTAAAGGAAGTATTCCATAATCAGAGGGTTCAATTGGTACCTGGTGATACCCAGAATTCAAGTCGATCTTGCTGAAATATTTTTCCCCTTTGAGGTGGTCTAGAAGGTCATCAATCCATGGGATCGGGTACCTATTCCGGACAGTGATCTTGTTCAGCACCCGATAATCAATACAGAGTCTCCAAGTCCCATCCTTTTTCTACACCAACACAATTGGGCTCCCAAAAGGCGATGAACTCGACCAGATGTGACCTTTCTATAGCATCTCCTGAATCTACCTCTTGATTTCATTGTTCTCCATAACAAAGCGTCGATAGATCAGTCTATTTGGAAATGACACACCTAGAGTTAGCTTGATGGGGTTCTTGATCTGACAATGGAGAGGCACCCCTGTGGGTGAGGTGAAGATTTCCCTGTACTCCTCCATGACCTTATCCATTTGTTTTTGTCATGTGGAGGAGCCCTATCTGGAGGTCGTGGCCATAGTCTTCTTCTTGCCCTGAGGGCAGATCATTAGGAAAAACAATTTCCCGGTTTTGGAAATTATCTTACTACATTTTTTTGTAGTAACCAAAGAGATAGTGACAAGGAGTGGTACCTTTGGTATCATGTACAACTTATTTCCAAAAGTAACATTAACAATGTGAGGCCGAGACTCATACACAACATGTCGCTTCCACAAGTATGGTTGGCCTAATAATACATCACAAACATTAAGATAAGCAATGTCACATAATACCTCATCTGTGAAAGGCTCGATGCTGTAGGGAAGACATCACTGCTAGCTTACGTGGATATCCTGTCCTTGGTTGTAATATTCCCAATTAGCTTTTGGCTAGTTGGAATATTGTATGTTGTTTCTATTCATAGTGTAGATGAATAAGTGGGGTAGGGAGACCCTTAAATATATTTAGTAGGAATAAATCACTTCCAATATGGATGTGGATCGGTTTATATAGTCAAAATAAAGCCACCTTGGGTGTGAAAGTGGGGCAATGCATGTAGACTGGGTCAAGGTTTACCAAATCAACAGCGCTGCCAAAGAAGAGAGTGGAGCTAGTGGGGACAACACAGTTTTGGAGGAGGAGTCTTTGCATGGAAGTAACCTCATAAATGAGTGGGGCCAAGTGTGAGGAAGTTCATCAAGAATATAAGGGAAGGGATGGTAGCCATTAGAGGCATTCAAAATATTGTTTATGTTTTAGTCTTATGACTTCTTGCATGCTTCAGATTTTTAACTGAGTTTGTTGTACTGTTTAGTACAAGGGCATTTCCAGGAGGGAATCCCATACTCTATCTTGGAGGACTTGAGAAGGCCATCAAGGAGGGTTATTCTGAGGTTCATTTCCACCATCAGGCATTGGGCCAAGAAATCACCTAAAACCAAAGTGTAGTCTCCTTGAGGAACTGTGTTATTTTGAAGGGTGTTGCGGTGGAGGGTTGTAAAACCCTGTTTATGAGCTAGTTTCCTAGTGAAAGGAGCATCCTTTCACCCAGAAAGATAGGGAGGATAAGTACAGCCATATATTTGTCATATCAGCTATATTTCAGCAGAGCTTCAGTGATACAGCATGATTCAACCATAGAGTTTTAGTTTGCACATTTTTCATCTTGTGGTTTTCAAGAAACCCTTGTTGGGTTATATTGGGATGTATTTGAGAGACTAGTTATCCATTTTCAGCTCCTTTTGAGTAATATATCAACAGATCCATTTGTTTCCATTTTCCTGTAGCAGTAACCCTCACTGGGACTGTGCCGTCATGTATTCTGGAATTTCTGTATTACAACATCCTTTGGGATTCTAGTGTTTCTGGGCTTTGGAGGCTTGTTTGCCTAGTTTGAGTGATTTTTTCCTCAACACATTGTATATTTTGCTGCTATAATACATAATATAATGGATCTATGATTTTCTCATATGTTTTGCATCATTATTTGCTGTATATTTCAGTTTGGTGTTCAATATTGATGTCTGTCCTAATTTGGAATATTACATTGGCGAAGCCACCCGATGGTGTACGGTTGTGCATGTGCTGTGGTTGGCAAGTCCAACGGCTTCACAACCTCTATTGAAATGAGGTTCTTTTGGATCCCATAGTCGATAATGAACTATAGTGGGGAACCCTTTATCAACATTTGGGAGTGATAGAGCTCTAATCTTGGCTCAACTTGTGGGGAAATACATCTATAGCCATGGAGGAGAAAGAGATCCCAAAAATTCTTCTTCAGAGCATACAAAACATTGCAAAAGATATCAAGGAGGTGAGATTAGAAATACAAAAGGAATCCCTTAGAGGGTTTCACCATGGAGATAGCTCTGGCACTTCACACTTTTGGTAGGAGCAATCAGTAGCACAACCATGTTCAGAACGCTCCACCATGCCCACATTCCTATCTTTGGGAGGTGAGGAAGGAGGACCATTGAGGGAAGAAACCCTTGGTGACTATTTTGTGAAATATGAATCTCAATCCCAGAGGTTCAAGGAGCTTTTGAACTTTCAGATTTCTATCGGATAAAGGATGGTAGGAGACCCTTAAATCACCATAAAAGTGGAGGGTACATGCAGAACCAAGATCTACATTGTAGTTTTGGCAAATTATTTTTTCCCTCTTATGATGGATCACCCAAGTGCACAACTAAGGCTTGGGTCGAGAATTTGGATACCTACTTCCAACTCAACATAATTTCAAAAATGGAAGCTGTTAAAATAGCAGCGCTGCACATAGAAGGTGAAGCACATGAGTGGTGGTTTCATGGACTATCTACACTTGGGCATGCTAGTATCACTTCTTATTCAGAGTTCACCTGGAGGTTGGTGGAGGGACTTGATCCCATGGATCCAGAAGCACATTTTGTGGGGCTAACCAAGCTCAAGAAAATAGGAGATCTAGAGACTTATATATCTGAGTTTCTAAAGCTTTTAGCCATGGTAGCTGACCTCACTATGACCCGGAGAGTATGTATGTTCATTGATGGAATGGTTGAACCATCGCATGGGTTGGTGAAATCTACTAGACCAACTATGCTCCAAGAAGCTATGGAGAAGGCTAGAGACCTACAACATGCTTTACCCAAGGCAAAATCCCCTTTTCACCAAAAGATCCCCTCTCAAACAAAGGAGGATCATGAGAATAAATATCTTGATGATAATGCTCGGAGAGATCTAAGGAGGAAGAAATTTTTTTCACTTGTCGAGAGCCATGCGTACCAAACCACCAATGTGTTGCAGGGAAGGAACATTGTATTGATATATTTTCTGATGAAGAGAAGGAGACCAACACTGTAGCAGCAGGGGGAGGTGCACCACCCACATGAGATGTAGTGGGGGCATTTTCTCCAATGGGAGGGACTCTTGTAGCTTTGCGGGGATTTCCTAAGTATCTAACATTAAGGGTTAGAGGCACTATTATCGGACAAAGAGTATCATTATTGGTAGACAATGGAGCTACCCATAACTTTATTGACACACAATTAGTGCAGAGGAGGGGCATTCACATAAAATATTTTGAGGGTTTCTCGGTTTTGGTTCCTGGAGCTAGAACCATGCAGTGTGCCAAATATGTTTCAACATTAACCATCACTATGGGAACCTACACATTGATGGGCCACTTCTTTGTGGTTGATATTCAAAACACCAATGTGATATTGGGTGTCCAGTGGTTGATCACCTTAGGGAAGGTTACCATATACTGGGAAACATTAGAGATGGAATGGAAAGAAAAGGGGAGTGGTAAACATCAGAAATCAAAGGCATAAACACCTATCCACCCCAGATTGTCTCAACACACAGGATGGAGGCTGATTTGCGCAGAGGGTACATCCCTTCAATATGTCCTCCCAATGAAGTGAAAACCTCCTCCACTGAAAATGAGCAATGAAATGGCCTAGATCTAGAGATCTAGTCTCCACTTGCTACAGCTTGCAAAAACAACCAAACCCTCAATAGGATCTACGCTGTAGTTGAAAGAAGAAGCTTGGCCTTAAACCAGATAGTGGACAATGTATTACAAACTCTCCCAAGAGGCCTCTCAAGGAAAGAGGTGGGATTCCCGATCAGGAACACCCTGTGCTAAACAACACTCAATCTCAGCTAAACAACAAGAGAAGGATATATGTCTAAAGAGACCATATATTAAGAAAATCATATATCAACATACATACATAATGAAAAATGGCTGCCATCCTCTTCCTTTTATAAGTTATGAGCTTGAAAACCCTAAGCCCCATCCAAAAAGATCACTACATTCACACAAAGCATCTTTTCTGAAATTGCGATGTCCCTCATTGATGGCCACCCCTCCATAACAACGTTGTTGATTTAGTTAAGGTTGACCCAGTCCACATGTTTTAGCCCTGTTCACACCTTAGGGTCCTTTTTTGTGCTGGAAAGATGATCCACTTTCACATGAGAAGTGGCTTTATTCACAATAAATAGATTTATGGGTCTCCCTACCCACTTATTCACCTATCTAAGTGACAAAACAAAACTTTAATATTCCAATTAGTTGTAGGCTAATTTAGGAATATTACAGTCCTCTCCTTCGAAATGTTGCTTGTCCTCAAGAAACTGCAAGGATACTACAAGATGTCCAATGGATATGTCCCCTCCCAAGAATACAAATTTGCCTTTTTTGGATAAACCAAATAGCTCTCATCATGAAAAAGTGGGAGATATATAGAAAGAGTTATATGTTTCCCATTGGCCTCCTTAAGGCATGAGAAATGATAAATTTTTGGTGCCTCAACCCCAATGAGAAACTCCAATCTCCATGCTATCATGCAAACAAAGTGAGCCATCCTTGGTAGCTCATAGAAACAGACACCAATCCCCTGCTTATGCAATGTGTAGGGGCTGAATGGCTGAAAATGAGAGATACAATTGTTCAAATTACACTGTCTCTCCCTAAATTTATGATAAATTTGGAGCTGTTGATCTTGGGCTGCAATAATATAGTCCTCATGAAGACAAAGGATACTTGGAATCTCATGATTCCACTTATTGGTTCTAGGGAGCCTTCTTGCCCAATCCTTCATGCATATAGTGAATAGAGTGTCATCACCATATGGGCTCCAAAAGAAACATGGACTAAGTTTCATATGACATATTGGATGGTGACAATAGTCCTGCAAGTGAGACCAGCGTTCTTCTTCTTCTTTCTGTCTCCAAACATGATGTGATGAGTGGCCATCCAACCACTTCTTGATGCCATAAGCTTCTCAAAAGCTTGAAAATAGTAGAGGACATTAGGTGTTGGTTGAATATGAACCAAGAAAAACATATCTTGCCCAAATTCCTCCAAAAGGTGGTCATCCCCATCACTGAATGTAGTCCCAAAAGGACCATGAAATCCACAAAGAGGCTTTCTCTCTTGTGGAGATATGTGTTGCAAATGTATGGTAAAAGAATGTAAATATATTGTTAGTTGATCAATACACATAAAAACACAATATTTACCATATATTGTAGACAAGTTGGTGAAGAGGTCGTTAGATTAACCTTCCCATCTTTTCATCAAAAGGGGAAGTGACTGAAACAACCTTGAAAGGTGGTTTCTTTCCTCCTCATACATAAAACAAGCTATATATCTCTTGATATGTTGGTGCACATCTTCTTCGAGATCCTCCCAATAGAATCCCTCCATGATGGTATGATAGGACTCAATGGAATTCTCATGCTCTGAAAACAATACCTCATATGCTGCATGTAGAATCCCCTCCTTGAGCTTGGAGTCTCTAGTCAAGTAGATATGATCATGGAAATAAATGACTCCATCAACTACACTATACCTCCCATCTACCACTTGCCCATCAATAACCTTACATGTGAAGATGTTCTTGGAATACTCCACCAATAGTTGGGACTCCCAATATGGGCCATCCTTCCCAACAATGACAACGTTGTAGAAATCTGAAATGAAGCACTTGTCTCATCATAGCTCTCCTCTTTGACATGCTGAATGCCAAAGCCACATATTGGAGTACTGCTACCCCACATTTGTTGCCTCCATTGTAACTGATCTTGCCCAAGACAAGATTGAACTACATGGAGGTCAACCTCCTCTTGAAAGGTATTTCCCATCCAAAACTTCCATAGTTTGGCCAATGCATACAAGAGTGTCAATAACCTCTTGTCATATTCAGAAATCTTCCTCATGTGTGGAAGTATCATCTTCTGCTCCAACGCTATGGAGTATCCCTTTGACACCATGCTCATGCCATCATAGATTTCTAAATCATCAATTTTTAGCGTAAATAGCTGAGTGGGAGATAGCAATGTCCATATCAGAAAATTTCTTCTCTACGTTGTGCTAGCTCCTCCTAAGGCTCCTTCCTTAGCCAAATATGTCAATGTTGCTCTATGTTGAGAGAACTCTTTATTCATCTTCCAATCAAGGGGTCTCCTTGGTGGAATGCCTCCATGTAGTGAAACATCAAGGTCTAGAGTAGGCTGTATATGTGAGTGAACTGATTTGTCCTTGTCCTCACTGCGCGAATCCTCCTGCCTCTTTTGTGCATCAATATTTTGAAAGAGAGAGGGGTGTGTGCTCCTAATCATATGATGCTGGTCCTCCCCTTTATCTTCTTCTACCTTCAAGATCTCACAATCTGTCAATGATGGTACATGCTACTCATGGATTGTGCCCTGATCTCCACATGTGAGATTCTTTGGAACTCCTTGCAAGAGTGCAAGAGTTTCTCTCTTTGGAGAAAATTATCCATATTCCTATTCATGAGGTACTATATCTTCTACTACTGTGACAACGCTGTTACCTCCTATCTTCTCTTCCCTTTCATCAATAATGGAGGTTGTCTCTTCATCATTAAGAGGTTCTTTGTTCAAATCCTCTTTTGGAAAAGAGATATCCATGTCTTCCCCTTGAGAAGAGAGCTCTTTATTAAATGGGGATCTTTCCTCTAACAAGGTATCATGCAAGTTTTTAATCCCCTCATTAGTTTTCTGAAATGGAGTTGGATTTATAGATCCTTCCAACTCATGCAAAGGTTTTGTTTGTTTATGCTTGGCTAGCTCAACCAAGGAAGTTTCAGAATGTTTTTCATTAAATCTCTTTACTAACCTCCAAGTGAACTTTGTATAAGTGGACATATTTGCATATTTTAATGAATAAGATTCATAAAACCACCAGGCATAAGCCTTACCTTCAAGATGCAGTGTTGCTACTCTAATGGCTTCCTCTTATGAAACTTGATGCAGCTTGAAAAATGTGTCTAGCTCCTCCACCCAAGCCCTAACTGAAAATTTAGGTGATCCATCAAAAGTAGATAGAAATAATCTACCCACATCATGCTGCTTGCTTCTATCATGGTTTCTAGGTCTTCTATTCTCCTTGATCTTAAAAAACCCTTGGAAGTTTAGATGATCTCTAAATCTCTAAGTTTGAGATTCATACTCTTGAAGATAGTCACCAAGAGTCTCCTCCTTTGGTACATCTCCTTCCTCCATCTCTCTTGTTATGACCCTAGGCATGGTGCCACATTTTAGATCTGATAGTGTAGCTAAATCATCACACCCATAATGTGAAAATCTGGAGCTTTCTTCATGTGCAAGCCCTCTTGGAGAATCTCTCCATCTCTCCATTCTCATCTCTTTGATGTCTTTGCAAATGCACTGCATAGTTTGAAGAATAAGTTTTGAGAACTCCTTCCCTCTTGTAAATGAGGATTTTCCTTCATCTCTTCTACAGATATTCTCCTTCCTATGAGAAGCCTCCCTAGATGACATAATGGCTGAAGTACACAGACTGAGCCAAGATTATGCTCTGATACCACTGTAATATTCCAAAATGGGAAAAGCATGAATATAATGCAAAATATTGGAACAATGTTGCAGACCATCATTTAAAAAACAAGAGGTCAATATGGAGACCTTTCATATTTTATTATAGCAGCAAAATGTACATAAGGAATGGGCCATAAGATGCATAACAGGAAAAACACGCCTCCAATGAAAAACATCCATCAATATGAGGTGCTACAACCATACATAAAAGATGGAAAACCCTTACAACATTATTTTATTGTCTCTGCTACAAAATTTGATTATATATCAAATCTAGAGCTGATATGTGCCTCAAAAGATAGATCTATATCAGATATGAGCACTCTACAAGCTCCTCTCTAGAACCCCTCAAGGGTTTTCAGCAAAACACCAAGTACAAGTTGTAGATATGAGATCTAAGACTATAGATCTACTAAAAAATACAGATCTGGAAAGTGTGGCTGATATGATATGAGTAGTAGAATAGCCTCCTCCAATAGATCTTCAAAGTGACAGGCAGATCCCCATCACTAGAAAATCATCTCTCCAAATGGTGCGCTAAACCACCCTACAACTCCTCCTACAGAAATAACACAGATCTGGAAGTAAACTACACTGTAGGGATCAAAATATGGTTGGAATGATACCAAGATCTGAAAATGAGCTCAAATCCCTTCAATACTGTCCTCCAAATGAAGTAGAAACCTCTTGCACTGAAAATGAGCAATGAAATGGCCTAGATCTATAGATCGAGTCTCCACTTGCTACAGCTTGCAAAAACAACCAAACGCTCAATAGGATCTGCATTGTAATTGAAAGAAGAAGCTTGGCCTTAAGCCAAATAGTGGACAATGTAGTGCAAGACTCCTCCAAGATCTCCTCAATGGAAGAGGTGGGATTCCTGATCAAGAACGCCCTGTGCTAAATAGCACTCTATCTCTGCTAAACATCAAGAGAAAGATATATGTCTAAACAAACCATATATTCAAAAAATCATATATCAACATAAATACATAATGAACAATGGCTGCCATCCTCTTCCTTTTATAAGTTATGAGCTTGCATACCCTAAGCCTCATCCAAAAAGATCACTACATTCACAAAAGGCATCTCCATATAAAACTGCGCTATCCCTCATTGATGTCCACTCATCGATGACAATGCTATTGATTTGGTCAAAGTTGACCCAGTCCACATGTTTTAGCCCATGTTCACACCTTAGGGTGCTTTATTGAGCTGAAAAGATGATCCGCTTTCACATGAGAAGAGGTTTTATTCACAATAAAGATATTTATGGCTCTCCCTACCTACTTATTCACCTATCTAAGTGAAAAAAACAAATTTAATATTCCAATTAGCCGTAGGATAATTTAGGAATATTACATACTAGAAGTTTGTAAAAGGGTTCTCTCAACTCGAAACACCACTTACAGATATAACTAAGAAGGGATATTTCAGTTGGAGAGCCACAGTGCAGAGAGCTTTTGATAAGCTCAAGGAGGTGATGAGTAGCTGCCCGGTATTAGTCTTGTTATATTTTACCCAACCCTTTGCGTTGGAATGTGATGCTTCGGGAGAAGGAATTGGAGCAGTATTGATGCAAGGGGGACACCCCATAGATTTTGAGAGTCGGAAGTTGCTGGCACATGAGAAACTATATCCCATATGTGATAAGGAGATGTTAGCTATTATGCTTGCCTTAGCCAAGTTCCGGTAATATTTGGTGGGTAGCAGATTCCGAGTGAAGACTGATCATAATAGTCTTCGATTATTTATTAAGCACAAGCAGCTTCAGGAGAGGTAGCAGAAATGGGTGAGTAAAATCCAAGCATATGAATTTGACATAGAATATGTCAAGGGGAAGTGCAATGTAGTGGCAGATGCTCTATCTCGGAGGCTAGCAACGTTGTCCTTGATGAGAATGGATACATATGAGAAGGATCATTTGCTAGTGGAATATTCCAAATACTGCTTTGCATGTGAGATCCTAGATGGATAGGTGACTAATGAGAGGTATAGAGTGATGGATGAGGTCATAAATTACCGAGATCAGGTCTTATTGGCTAGAGATTATAAGCTCAACAAGAAGATTTGCAGGCATCACACGATTCGCCACTTGTGGGGAATCAAGAATTCACTAAGACATACAAGGCTATCCGAGAGAGATTCCCATGGAAGGGTCTCAAGGAGGATGTGCTCCAACACATCAAGGAGTGCGTAGTTTTCTAGAAGAACATAGGAGAGCACAACCATCCTGTAGGATTAGTGCAGCCACTCCCTATTTCAGATGAAAAATGGGAAAGTATTTCAATGGACTTCATGATCAGTCTACCTACACTTCAGGGTAAGGATTGTATCTTTGTAGTTGTTTATCGACTAACAAAGTATTCACATTTATTTTCTATTTATGCACGATATACTTCTTCATAGGTATTCGAGCTCTTCTTTAGAGATGTGTTTAGACTCCATGGTATCCCAAAGACCATAGTCAGTGATCAGGATAACCGCTTCATGGGTGGCTTTTGGAAAGAGCTTTTTCGGTTAGTGGGTACTAAGTTGAAACCAAGTACCAGCTATCACCCACAAATAGATGGACAGAAAGAAATGGTAAACAAGTGGTTGGAAGGCTACTTTTGGAACTATGTTTCGGGGCAACAGAGAGCATGGTTGTGCTGGCTCCATTTGGGGGAGTATTGCTACAATACAATCTTTCATATTTCCATTGGAATGACCCCATTTTAAGCTCTTTATGGGTATGATGCACTATCATTTGCTGATGTGATGTTTGGAGCAAGTAAAGCTCCTAGAGCAAAGGAGTGGATTTAGGAGAGTCAGGATATACTCTAGGCCCTCAAGGATAACAATGCTACAACATAGAACCAACAAAAGATATATGCAGACCGTGGTCGGATAGAGAGGTAGTTTGAGGTGGATGATTTGGTCTATCATTGTCTTCAACCACATAGATAGTCTAAACTTAAGGAGAAAAGGGCTGAGAAGCTTAAACCTTAGTTCTATGGACCATACAGGGTGATCCGTCATGTTGGAGAAGTAGCATATGACCTAGAGATTCCTATTGGGAGCAAGGTCCATAACATTTTTCATGTCTCATGCCTCTAGAAGGCCATTGGATAACATGTGGTTGCTACCATGGATCTCCCACCTATTGATGATGAGGGCCATCTATTTTTGCAACCAGAGGCTATCTTGGATACTTGGGAGAGGCAACTAAGGAGTAGGGTGATTAAAGAATATCTGATTCGATGGAGGAATCTTCCTTATGAGGATGCCACTTGGGAGGGGGAGAAGATTTTGTAGCATCCTTCTTTCCAATTTCTTGAGGACAAGAAAATTTTGGGAGGGGAGGATTGTAATATTCCAAATTAGTTTTCATCTAGTTGCAATATTATATCTTGATTCTATTCATAGTCTAGATGAATAAGTGGGGTAGGGAGACCCTTAAATCTCTTTAGTAGGAATAAATCACTTCCAATATGGATGTGGATTAGTTTAGATAGTCAAAATAAATCCACCTTGAGTGTGAAAGGGGGGAAATGCATGTAGACTGGGTCAAGGTTGACCAAATCAACAACGCTACCAAAGAAGAGAGTGGAGCTAGTGGGGACAATGCAGTTTTGGAGGAGGAGTCTTTGCATGGAAGTAACCTCATAATGAATGGGGCAAAGGGTGAGGAAGCTCATCAAGAATATAAGGGAAGGGATGGAAGCCATGAGAGGCATTCATAATATTGTTTATGTTTGAGTCTTATGACTTATTGCATGCCTCAACTGTTTAGCTGATTTTGATGTACTATTTAGTACAAGGGAATTTCTAGGCGGGAATCCCATACTCTATCTTGGAGAAATTGAGAAGGCCATCAAGGACAGGTTATTATGAGCTTAATTTCCACCATCTAGCATTGGGCCAAGTAGTCACCTAGAGCCACAATGCAGTCTCCTTGAGAAACTACGTAATTTTGCAGGTTGTTGTAGTGGATGGTTGTAAAACCCTGTTTATAAGCTAGTTTCCTAGTGAAAGGAACAACCTTTCACCCGAAAAGCTAAGGAGGAGAAGTTACAACCATATCTTTGTCATATCAGCTATATTTCAGCAGAGCTTCAATGATACAATGTGATTCAGCCACATAGTTTTAGTCTGCACTTTTTGCATCTTGTGTTTTTCAAGAAACCCTTGTCGGGTTATCTTGGGATTGTGTTTGAGAGAATAGTTCTCCATTTTCATCTCCTTTTGATTAATATATCAGCAGATCCATTTGTTTCCATTTTCCTATAGTAATAATCCTCACTGGGACTGCGTTGTCATGTATTCTGTCATTTCTATACTACAACATCCTTTGGGATTCTAGTGTTTCTAGGCTTTGGAGGCTTGTTTGCCTAGTTTGAGTGATTTTTTTCTCAACACATTGTATATTATGCTATTATAATACATAATCTAATGGACCTATGATTTTCTCATATGTTTTGCATCATTATTTTCTCTACATTTCTGTTTGGTGTTCAATATTGTTGTCTTTCCTAATTTGGAATATTACATTGGTGAAGCCACCCGATGGTGTACGGTTGTACGTGTGCTGTGGTTGGCAAGCCCAACGGCTTCACAACCTTTGCTGAAATGAGGTTATTTTGGATCCCACTATCGATAATGAACTGTAGCGGGGAACCCTTTATCGACATTTTGGAGTGATAGAGACGCTCCTCCTCCTCTGGATCTTATGGTTCCTGCTTATGGATCTTCGCGATGTAAATGGTCACATTGGGCTCCACATCAATAATCTGCTTCCCTTTGTCATTCCCCTTGTCAGGTTCTGATTTAGAGTTGGAGCATGCATCTAATTTAGAAGCCCTCATCTTGGCCACTAGTGGTTGTTTGGCCTGACACTCACTTGTGTTGTGAGTGGAGGTCTTATGAAACTAACACCACTTTCCCATGTCCTTATTTGGCTTCACAGTGTTTTTCTTTTCTTGCATCTTTGGCAGGCTATCTTGGGCTTCCATGCCTTGGATTTTTCCTTTGTTCTGCAATTTGGGGTCACCTTTCCCTTGTTTTTGATTCACAAATCCAAAGTCTCACTTCTTCTGTTTGAATTTCTGCTCAATCTTGGCAGCATATCGGTATTCCGTACTAAGCGAGGAGATTTCGAGGAAC
Source organism: Pinus albicaulis (assembly GCA_034641835.2). NCBI lineage: Eukaryota > Viridiplantae > Streptophyta > Pinopsida > Pinales > Pinaceae > Pinus > Pinus albicaulis. The sequence goes on from CM076579.1 coordinate 1,581,754,701, forward strand.
TATATTTACTATTGAATGTATTTATGAAAACAACTATGGTATTTCATCATCAAATGCTTCTCTGAATCTTTGATACCCAACTTTGTGCACAGGGTATGGAACAGATTCGTCAGATCATGCACATCTTGATCCCTTGCTGCCACAGTGTAGTCCATTGTATGTAATTGTCCTCATAGCTCCCCACAGGATAATATTGTTCCTTCATGGCATCTCGAAAAAAATTCCAAGTGGGTACGCCTGATAAAGAGAGGGTTCCAACTTGTCTTTTTTCTCACAGTAGGTTTCCCACAAGTCCTTGATATGGGGGGTAGCTTTGAGGAGTGCAAAAATAATCTTCTCCCAGTCAGAATAGTCATGAACCAAGAAATATCCTTCTAATAAATTCAACCATCTATCTACGGCATCTACATTTATTTGGCCCTCCAATATGGGAATGCCAAAGTTTATTTGTACCTTAAAAGGAGTTGCACCTCGAGAGTGGTTGTTGGATGCAGATGCACTGCCGGTGGGGAGTCGCTGAATGATCTGGGAAAAGTTATCCATCATCGGGTTCCTTTGTTTTTCGAGGGCCTCCTCGAGAAATGTTTTGATGGGATATTTTGCTCCCTCATCTTTCTTTTCATCCCCTATGGGCGGTCGTTGGGGTTTGCGAGGTTGATCTTGTAAAGGTTCAACCAAATCAAGCCCTAACTCCTTATACCCCAGCCTCGATGGGGACATGCAAAGAAGGATCGAGAAAGAGTAAACCGCTCTGATACCACTGATCCAGATTTATGCTGGAACACAAAAAAATACACATATAACCATAAATACAAATATGTAATGGAAATAACGCTTCATTTCATTAATATCAAAGAACTAAAATTTGTTTACAGAGAGAATGGAAATAAACTAGATAGGGCACTGATAGCTTATCTCTGAGAAGAGATGTGGTGCTACAGCCCTCTACAAAACCATAAACATCGAAAAACCTAAGCCTAGGATATGATGCGCCAAAACTATGGACCTCGTTTGGGTAAATCGGTACATAAATATTCTCTAAAACATAACTTTGGCATACGATCTCTGTTTGATGCACACAATACCTCGTTAGAAATATCTATCCGAGGACTACAAATTTTGATGTGAGAAACATTGAAGGAGATTTCAATTTTCTCCTGAATTTCCCAAAAAACATCGTTTAGGGCCTCAAAACAACTGCGAAAGTTCATGACCCAAAAAAATGCTAAAAATAGTAAATTGTGCTAAAATTAAGGACACTGAAAAATTGAAAGAAATAATGGTGGGGCCCCAAGTGGAATAGGCGGGTGGCCACCAATATCCACCTAGATCATTATTCCTGCTCAACTTGCTGCAAAATAACTCCTGCATCCTCTCAGCACCTTCATGCACACTGAGTGAGAAATTTTTCCCAGAGGAGGAGGAATTTTTTCCTTCTACCAAACTGCACGCATTTTGTTTAGATAGATGTGTGCTTAATGGATGTGTGTGGATAAGCTGCATGGTAGGAAAAAAACCATTTTCACTTGGTTTTTCTCATTTTTTGTAGTTGTAAAGTGTTTGGAAACCCATAAAATGTTTTCCATCAATATGTTCTGGTATTTCATGACTGGTTAGGACACTTATTTTCTAGAATTTAGCTTAGCAACTAAGTAGTTTTAATTTTAGTTTTTTATTTTTGCAAATCACACATAGTTTAAGTAGGAAAAATTAAGTGGCCTTCAATCCACATATGATGTTTGAACAAATGATTTTCTCATAAAAGATATTGAACACATAACATAATTAGCATAAAAGTAAGTGGCCCATATATCCAAATATCTTTATCTAGTTCAAGTTTTTTCAATTTTTGCATTAGAATAGTTCAATTTTGCATTAGGAATGATGTGAATATGGGAAAAATAGTTATTTCTATGCTAGCTCCCTCACCAGTATTAAAAATGTGTGATTAGGATAGTCTCATGTTAACCAAATTTGAAGGGGTTTATGTTTGTAGTTTCATGTGTTTTTGAGGATCAAATTATGAGTTAATTAACTTTTAAAAAATCATATACAATAACTAAAATGTATAAACATAACTCACAACAATCACATAACACAATGGATGATAATGGAGTTGACCCCTCCTGGGCTACATCTCCATGGACCTTCTTTAATTAGCTAGGCCCTCTTGGGATTATGAGTGAAATGTATGATTAAAAGAACATGTATTACTCCATTGGATTTTCTGATTGTTCCATTGGCTTTATAGCACTCAAATACCTCAAATATGACTATTCAATCTCTGAATTTGGTTACCAGCTGATCTAGGCTTGACCTCCTATCTTGGTGGCTATGGGCTTGTTTAATCTCCAAAGTGACAAAAGAACCTTCGAATGTGCTCGAACGCCTCTGAAAATTGTAACACTATGTTCATAAAATGAAATACATCTAAAAATGACTGTTCATTCACTCCATTTGGCCTTCAGCTGATCTGGGCATGGCCTTCCCTCCTAGTGGCCCTAGGCTTTAAAATTATTCAAGTGGAAAAAAACACCTATAGATTTGCTCCATTGCCTTTGTAAGATGTTCCAATGGATTCAGAGCATGGCCATATGCTAGGAATGACTATTCCTGAGCCAAAATTGGTTGAAAATTGCTCAAGGTAAGCTTGATTTAATTTTTCCCTAGATTTAATCTCTAAATCTGGAAAATTGCCAGTTAGACCTACCAAAGTTGGAGGCCACGCCGAATTCGGAAATTGTGCTAAAAATCCACCAAGTTAACTGTAGGATTAATTATGGGATAAGTGCAAATTAAATATGGCTAAGTGCCCACTAATTTTGATTAACGGGGGCGCTTGTATGAGGTCATATAGTGTGGTTCTGTGAGGAGGAGGGTTGGCCCGCTCCATTCCTCCACCCTCGCATCCCACCGTGCATTTAAATAAAACGTGGTGTGCATACCTTTCAAATAACATGGGCACGGTCTGTTGGTGAATTGAGTGGATTGGGGGAGGTCATGGGGTCAAACCCCAACCTCACCCCTCATACATGTCTTTTTCAATACATATATATTGTAGAAATTTGCTGAATAATGAATATTTATTCACCGAGATTAACCTGATCACACATCAATTTCGAATTGCATGCATAACACATAATCTCTTCTACAATTAATCGTCACATGCGGAAAGAATAGAAGCGATTCCACATCAATTCATCACACACATTAACACAGTATGTATGGGGAAAGCTTATAGCTAAAAACCCCTCAGCTATTTTGTATATTATATGGAGAGAACATGCAGCAAATACATAGCACAATACTCCTCACAAGTACTCAGTACTATCTCATAAAGCTACACACAAACTAGCTTGGTTTTGAACAAGTCACAGGTTCAAAACACATCCACTAATTGCCTGCCTCTACTGCGCAATCCAAAAGGATATTGGATGAGATCCAAGTTCAAATCCCACTAGCTCCAACTGCGCAATTCTTATTGGAAATTTCCTCCAAGTGTGGTGCAAATCTCATGCACAACTAATGTCACAACTGATAGCTATCTCAACCCTTTCATCTACCTCTTTCACTTGTCTCCACTGAACTGTCCATGCACTGAGTTAACTGATGTGTTATTTAGTTGAATAATGAGTTAATAATTAGTGAATTAAATAATATTTAATTCACCCAACTCATCTCTAGTGTAATCGCCAGTTAAACTGATCACAACTAGTTCAACTAGTTAACCGGAACACAATCTCCATCAACTTCTCAATCAACTCCACCAAAAATCCGCCACATGAGTCTAACTGAAGTCCATCATGCATGAGCTCACCAAACCCATGGGATTAGCGTAAATCCTCATGTCAGCTGCATGCCCCACCTCCGGGGGTCAAACTGAAGTGCTCCAAGAGAGTAAACTGAAGTTTAGAGTCCAAATATTATTAAGGGTAAATAATATTCGACTGTTCTATTTTTAGACAGGAAGTCTAAAAATAGACTTCGACCTATATGTCTAAAAATAGTGGTCCATCCATTTTTACCAACATGAACAATCCTCCAAGAATAGCATACTGCAACTCCCAGTCCATGATCCATATGTCTAAAAATAGACATAGTCTAAAAATAGACTTTGCGCCAAAAATAGCCTGCGGGCCCACCTAGTGAAGGCGACTTCATTTCACTAGGCTCCATCATCTTGCTGCATTTTCAAAACTCCCTCTCAGCAAGATATGGATTATCTGCAACCCCTATCCTGCCTCTATGGAACTCGAATTTTCTCCTTGTGAGCGCCTTCGTCAGAATGTCAGCATCTTGATCCTCCGTGGGAATATATGAAAGCATCATGATCCTCCGCTGAACACAGTCTCTGATATGATGGTACCTGATGTCGATGTGTTTGGATCTATCATGAAATATTGGATTATTCGAGAGCTTTATGCAGCTCTGGTTATCACAATAAATCACAGTAGGCTCCAAATGTGACCCAAACAATCCGACGAGGATCTTCCTCATCCATATAGCCTCGCATGTAGCCAAACTTGTTGCCATATACTCGGCCTCTACTGAACTAAGTGCCACGGATCTCTGCTTCCTGCTGTACCAGGAAACTACTATTGATCTAATGCTGAAGATACCTCCATATGTGCTCTTCTGGTCCGTTGGGCTCCCTGCCCAATCTGCATCCGTGAAGCCAGAAAGCTTCGCTCCATCCTCCTGTCTGTACCATAGACCATATCCCGATGTGCCACTAAGATAACGTAATACATGCTTGCCTGCCTTCCAGAAGAGCTTGGTAGGCTTAACCATAGCTTGCGAAAGCTGGTTAACAGCATAGCATATATCGGGTCGTGTATTGACCAGATACATAAGCGACCCCACCAACTGTCGATAGACAGTGGCATCCACTACCTCAGCTGAAGTAGCATCCTCCTTCCTCCAACCACCAGGAAGAGGAGTGTCAACAGGCTTGCAGCCTTGCATGTTGAACCTCTCCAGAATCTCCCGAGCATACTTGCCCTGAGAAACAAACAATCCTCCACTGCGCTGCCAAATCTCCAATCCCAGGAAATAATGAAGGATGCCCAGGTCCTTCATCTCAAACTCTCGTGCAAGATCCTCCTTGCATGAAAGTATCCACTGCTCGTCGCCAGTCAAAATCAGATCATCTACATACAGTACGATGATCAACAGCTTCCCCTCCACCACAATCTGGTACAGGTTTGGATCCGCCTCACTCTTGGAGAATCCAAGCCCGGTGAAGTAGCTGTCTATCCGAGTGTACCAAGCACGAGGTGCTTGCTTCAGCCCATACAGTGCTCTCTTGAGTCGGCACACATGCGACTCACTACTGAAGATCTCGAAACCTTCAGGCTGCTCTATGTACACCTCCTCCTCAATGAATCCATTGAGGAACGCAGTCTTCACATCCATCTGATGGATGTGCCATCCCATCTGCGCTGAGAGAGCTAGGATCGTCCGTATGGAAGAGTACCTTGTGATAGGTGCAAAGGTCTCCTCATAATCGATCCCCTCGATCTGTGAGAAGCCACGGGCGACAAATCTCGCCTTGTACTTCTCCACACTCTCGTCAGCCGCCTGCTTCACTTTGTAGATCCATCGCGAACCCACCACTGATTTCCCCTCTGGTCTTGGGACAATCTCCCATGCACTGTTTCTGATGATCGAATCATATTCTTCGATCATGGCATCTACCCATGCGGGTTCCTCCACAGCTTCCTCAAAAGAGGATGGCTCTGTCACAACACATTGACTCATAAGAGCCATGTATCCAGTGTACCGATCCGGTGACTGTCTCTGTCTGCGCTGTGCTGTAGGTGGTCCTACAACCTTCTCTGCATCCCGAGCCAGTCGCTCAGCTTCTGTAGTGCGCATGCGCCCTCTGATGGTTGGCGCTGCCTGGGTGGTTTCTTCCACCTCCTGAACCTCCTCTTGTGGCTGATCCACATCCGGAAGCTCCTCCTTAGGAACTAACAGCTCCTCATCTGCATGCAAGTGTAGCTCCCTCTCAAGCGGACACTGCATGGCTTTCTCCTCCTGAAATTTTATATCCCGTCGCACAACAGTCTTGCGACTGTCTGGCACATACACCCGATAGTTGTGAGGTGTATCGGTGTACCCCACAAATATTCCAACTTCAGCAGTTGGATCCAGCTTCCTCCTTGCATCCTTCGTCACATGCATGTAGACAGGAGATCCGAAAATCCGCAAATGGGAAATATCAGGCCTCTTGCCAGAATAAGCCTCCTCTGGTGTACTCATGCCAAGAACCTTGTGAGGACAACGGTTCTGCACATACACTGCTGTATTGCATGCCTCAACCCACAAATGAAGGGGTAGGCCCTGATCATGCAACATCGCCCGTGCAGCACCCACGATCGTTCTGTTCTTCCGCTCAGCCACCCCGTTCTGCTGTGGGTTATGGGGTGTGATGAGCTCTCTCTGAATCCCTTCTGCGCTGCAGAACTCCTTGAATTCAGCCGAGATGAATTCACCACCGTTATCACTCCTTAGAGCAATCACCTTCTTCCCCGATTCCTTCTCGACCAGTGCTTTAAACTCACAGAACTTCGCGAATGTATCGCTCTTCTTCTGCATGAAGAAGATCCAGCACTTTCGAGAGAAATCATCAGCAAAGATCACATAATACCTGTGCTTTGCTGTCGAAGCAACTGAGAAAGGACCACACACGTCTGTGTGAACTCTCTCAAGGATCGTCGTGGCGCGACTATCCTTCTCTTGAAAGGTGGCTTTCACATACTTCCCTAAAGTACACCCCTTGCACTGATCTGACTGCGCAAGAGTGCCCTTAGGAAGTCCAGTAGAAATCTGCTGCAGGATCTTCAAAGCTCCATGGTGAAGGTGGCCCAATCTCCTGTGCCACAGTTCGCCCTCATCATCCCGGCTCACCACTTCTCCCGCTTTGCATGCCATTGCTGCGCAGCCATCTACTTGCAACTGATAAAGGTTCTTGACTCGAACCCCTATCTTCCGGGTCTCTCCAGTAGTCTTACTGCGCAGGAAGGCTTTTCCTTCGCTGAAGACCACATCATACCCCTTGTCTTCCAACATCGCCATAGAGATCAAGTTTTTCTTCAATCCAGGCACATGCATTACATCCTTCAATATGAAGGGTTTACCAGACTCCCTCTGAAAGGATATGGTACCGATACCGGTCGCACTGTATCTACCATCATCGCCCATCTCGATGTGCACGCCCAGATCTTTGTCCTCCAGATCTGAAAACAAATCTCGATCTCCCGTCATGTGGAATGACGCACCACTGTCCAAGAACCACACTGATCCCATCACACTTGAAACCAAGCATGCGATCAGCGAAAAGTCAAGCTCGAACTGCGAGGCCAAAGCCTCTCCATCTGCAGATCTTCCCGCTTGCTTGTTTTTCTTCTTCTTCGGACAATTTGTGGCATAATGTCCGTGATCATGGCAGTGAAAACACTTCACCTTCGCCATGTCTTGCTTCTTGCCCTTTGCACCAGAATGAGAAGTTTTCTTACCCTTCCCCTTCTTTTCTTTGGCAGCCAAAGCGCAATTTTCTTCATCAGCTCCCTTTGATGAAGATCCGTCCCTGGTAGTCCTCCTTATCTCCTCCTGCATGAGATCCGCCCAAAGGCGCTCCCATCCCGGCAACTTCTCTCGACCATTGACACTATCTTGATATGAATTCCAAGCCTTCGGAAGACCAAGGAGAGCCAGGTCCACCATGTCCTCATCTTCGACAGTCACCCCCACACTTCCCAGCTCATCTCTGCACTGAGTGAACTTCGTGAGGTATTTTACGATGCTGTCGCCTTTCTCCATCTTGATGTTCCTGAGTCTATCTTTGAGCGCCAGCTTCCTTTGGTCGCTCTTGCTTTGGTATAGATCTGTCAAAGCTTTCCACATTAAATATGGAGAAGCCTTTCCATGCAGGCTGGATACAATGTGATCCTTTACGCCCTCCAACAGGATCCTTCGACATTTTGCTTGTTTCTTTCGCCAGGCTTCCACAACAGCAGCATCATTAGAAGTAGGCTTTGGAATCTCTTTCTCCATGAATTCCAACAGCCCATTATCATCTAATATAGCCTCCATGTGGTCCTTCCATGCAACATAATTCGAACTTACTTCCAAGGCATATTCGAGTCGCAAACCATTGAAAGACATTTTCGCCGCGGCACCAAGAACACAAATCTGCAAATTCGAATTTCACCACCAGCTGATAACTCAATCGCTTCCGATCTAAACTTGAGAACAAATTATTTCCAAATCAGAGATTGACTGCATGGGCTTTTACCAGACCTTTCACTTTCCGAAGAAAGATGAATCCGGAGGCTATCTGGCCCGTATGCAGGCTCTGTCCGAGGAAATAAGTTTGCAATCACCGTAATAGATCTTGACAATTAATATAGCTCCGATACCATGTAGAAATTTGCTGAATAAATCACTTATTCAATGGAGATTAACCTGATCACACATCAATTTCGAATTGCATGCATAACACATAATCTCTTCTACAATTAATCGTCACATGCGGAAAGAATAGAAGCGACAGAACATCAATTCATCACACACATTAACACAGTATGTATGGGGAAATCTTATAGCTGAAAACCCCTCAGCTATTTTGTATATTATATGGAGAGAACATGCAGCAAATACATAGCACAATACTCCTCACAAGTACTCAGTACTATCTCATAAAGCTACACACAAACTAGCTTGGTTTTGAACAAGTCACAGGTTCAAAACACATCCACTAATTGTCGGCCTCTATTGCGCAATCAAGGCTGGTCTAATGAGAGATCCAAGGTTCGAATCTCCTTGGCTTGACAGCGCAATCCTCATGGGAAATTTCCTCCAAGTGTGGTGCAAATCTCATGCACAACTAATGTCACAACTGATAGCTATCTCAACCCTTTCATCTACCTCTTTCACTTGTCTCCACTGAACTGTCCATGCACTGAGTTAACTGATGTGTTATTTAGTTGAATAATGAGTTAATAATTAGTGAATTAAATAATATTTAATTCACCCAACTCATCTCTAGTGTATTAGCTAGTTAAACTAAATACAACTAGTTCAACTAGTTAACCGGAACACAATCTCCATCAACTCCTCAATCAACTCCACCAAACTCAATCTCTTGAGTTCTAACTGAATTCCATCATGCAATAGCTCAACTAACCCATAGGAAAAGTGTATTTCCTTCTGGCAGCTGCATGTGCCACATCCGTAGCTCAAACTGAAGTGTGCCAAGAGAGTAAACTGAAGTTTATAGTCCAAATATTATTAAGGGTAAATAATATTTGAATGTTCTATTTTTAGCTCGGCAGTCTAAATATAGAAACCACCAAAATGTCTAAAAATAGAGGTCCATCTATTTTTACCAACATGACCAATCCTCCAAGAATAGCATAGTGCAACTCCCAGTACATGATCCATATGTCTAAAAATAGACTTTGCGCCAAAAATAACACCAACGGGCCCACCTAGTGAAGGCGACTTCATTTCACTAGGCTCCATCATCTTCTTATTTTTAACATATAGAACGCACCATCGAATTTTGTTTATCCACCAAAATTTAATATTTTCCTTACGTATTAACTTTGCACATGACATACCTTTTGTAATATGCGCTTCCATAACCATAATATTTTGGCATATAAAAATATGCCATCGCTATAAATAATTTGAAACCTTATCCAAATTTTACTACATTTCCATCGAGTATTCAAACCATTCGAACTTACCATATAAATGGACTTTGGGTTCAATTGAAATTCCACTGTGTAATAAACTTTGGAGTTAGGTTTGATTAATATGTGGAAATTAATAATAATTATGGTTTAAATTTAATAATAAATATTAATATATATATATATAATAAGAATATAATATAATATATGATAAAATAATAATATATGATATATAATAATACAATAATAATAATATAATATAATATATGGTTTATCATATATTATATTATATTATTAGTATTATATATATATATATATATATATTAATATATTAATACATTAAAAAAATCCATCTCATAAAATTTCATGAGCATTCAACCTTGGAGGACATTGGGAAAATTCCACCTTCACAAACCAAACTCGTGAATCCTACAGTGACACTTGTCATACTCACATTGGAAAAAAAACTGAAGAAGATTCTCTACATGCTAATTGGGCTGCCATGTCATCACCTTGTACACACGTCACGAAATTTTTTTCTTGTTACGAACTGACAGTCGGTAAACCATAAATCATTCATCAGAAACTCGATTTTAGACGAAAACGGAAACGTCTTTGGATTCCTGCCAACGGGACAGTCGTTGTCGTTTCTTTATAGTTCGGTGAAATTCTGAGTACTTTAATTTTTGAGCTAATTTTTGTCCCTAATAATATTCGATCACTTCTTCACCTTGACATGATTTTGGACCCCTGAAAGCTAGTTATCTGTGGAGCACGGGTCCCTAACCGCATTTTTGGTCCATTTTTGTAATATTTTGTAATATTTAGTCTAGCGCAGGGGCTTTGGGGCAGGTCAAAGCCTCTAATGAATTGTAAAGTGTCAAAGGGTATACTAGGAGTTCGTAAACCATGGTTTGCAGACCATAGAGTAGTGCAGGCTAATATGTTATAAATAGATAGATAAATCGAGTCTAGAAGGAGGCTAAGTTTTGGAAAAAAATCTTGGATACGAACTTGTGGATCTTTTGTCAATTGTCTAGGTAAGGGATCCTGCAGGATGACATCTTGTGGACCCTGAGAATCTGCTGTGGCATGATTGCTTTGATGATGTGCAGCTTGGCTAGATAGTGTCCCAGTTCCTGCAATGGGCAGAGTGGCAGTCGATCGCGGGGAGAAAAATCGTTTCAAGCTTTGGGATTCTAGGATCTAGCCCTCCTGAATCCCGGGAGGGATCTCTCCAATAAGTGCAAATATGGATTTGTCTTTGAAGTCTTGGGTAATTATATTAGGCTAGTTATGAAGGCCAAGGGTTTTTTTGTGTTTTTGGATGGTTGAGCATGATTATTATTCGAGGTGGAAAGTTCTAAATGCAAAGAGTTTCAAAGGTGTGAAGTTGCAAGCAATCAGAACAAGCTTCTGCCAAAAAGATAGATAATTGCAGGTTTTAGTCCATTGGGCTATGGAGTCATAATAGGGTTTAAGTGAAACAACAAGGGGCAAGAGTGGTCCATGGGGCAAGTCATCTATGTCTAAGGATCTCTTTAAAGTTTGATTTATGGAATGAAATGAGACAAAAAGAAGGGGAATTAAACAGATGAAGAACAAAGAGTAGCCTAGGATCTGGTAAGTACTTTGAAACTAGCCAGCCTTTGACAAATGCTTAAGAAAGAAATAAAAGAAATCCAGGATCTGGTAAGTACTTCGAAACTAGCCAGCCTTTTATACACTTTCGATAGAAAACATATAAAAATAGAGGGAAACTTGAAGGCAACTGTTGGAGTAGAAACTAGTGGGCCAGGCTCACCACAAATCCTCTCCTAGCTCTACTCTACTTGGTAACATTCAAGACAAACACAAAGATAACAAAGAATGGCCTAAGATCTGGTAAGTACTTTCAAACTAGCCAGCTTTTAACACATTCCAAGGGAAACATTCAGACTGTCTTTGGGGATAAAACTAGGACCAGGGCGCACCATATCTTCCTTAGTTCATCTCTACATAACATATACTGAAAATAACATTTAAGAATAAAAACTAGCTCAGATAGTAGGACAAGGGAACGCCAGTATTCCTATGCTTGAATTGAATTAGATCATTCCTCAATAACACAAATTAGAAGAAAACATTTAGATAAATATTTTCAGTCAGAGAAGGGTACTGATATACTGTAGGTCCTAACTCTATGCATGTTGTTCTTTATAAGAGAATATGAACACAGTGAAAATAGAAACAAAATAGAAATTTACAGTAAGAAATAACATCACTGTCGACATAGACCAGGATCCCATAAATCAGCTCGTATTGATGCTCCAAACCAGTTACAGCTTTGATTCCAATGCTTTAGTTTAGCAATCATCTACACTGCC